>OX451739.1:688877559-689375494 GCA_948472305.1 Vicia faba
AACCAGAAGAAGACAAGACCATTCAAGCTGAAGCAAGTCAAGCAGAAGATGTTGCAGAAAGCTCTCAGAAGCTTCCTACTTCTGATGTTTCTCAAGCTGCCTTGGATAGGCAGACTCTGGAAGAGCTGAAGCTGAATGACATGCGTTTGCAGCAAAGGATGGATGAAAACGACCAGAAGATGAAAGAAAGGATGGATGTGCAGGATAGCAAGATTGACACAGTTGTTAGCATGGTGCACAAACAGAATGAGACTGCTGATCAGATCAAAGCCATGCTGGAGAACCTGTTCACACGCTTTCCTCCCCAACCTTAGTTTTTTCATTCATGTCATTCTCATGTTTTCCTTGATTATCTGTTGTACTGTTTTAATATGTTTTGTTTGATTCTGAACCTTTTAATATGACAAGTTTTTCTGATCTTAATTGTTTTAGCACATCACTTACACTTTTTGATTGCTGACAAAAAGGGGGAGAACAAGAATGATATTTTAAATAATAACGGATTACTAAGACAGAAATTATCGAACATTCTAACTCTGTTATACTTGAATATGTTTTCTGTTTTGCTTAAGTCTACAGGTACAAGAAAGCTCCATGATACTCTGAAGACTAAAGCTCTGAAACTCTGACCCGCTCTGATACTCTGACCCAAAGCAAAGCTCTGACAAGAAAAGCTCTGATACGCTGATCTGAAGCTCTGCTCTGATATGCTGATCTAAAGCTTCTGATAGTCAAAGACTCTGATACTCTGATGTTCAAAGAAAGGCAAAAAGATCTGATCCTGAAGAACTCTTGGAATCAAAAAGGGAAGCAATAAACTCAGGGGGAGTATCTCTCAACTCTTATCCCTTATCTTTGATAACCTCTTACTCCGATACATCTCTCTGATACCTTTTCACGTTATTTTCAATTAAAAATATCCAGTTTTTGTCATCATCAAAAAGGGGGAGATTGTTAGAACAAAGTTTGAATCTACTACCCTATGTTTAAGTTTTGATGATAACAAAATGAAAAGATATATTATTTATATGATTCATGTATGAACTATTTGCTACCTAAATTATTACGTTCTGATTTGCAGAAACTCTGATAGGTATAAGCAAGATCACACCTAATCAGCATCAGAAATTTGGTTCTCGACATCAGCATCAGAAGTTGCCATATCAGAATACCAGAATCAGAAGATCAACTCACGTGTATGCTGAAGCTTGATGAACAGAACTGCGCTCAACACTCTGATAAAGAAAACAACAGTTCATCAGCAGTTAAGCAGAGTCAGAATGAGCCAAGCCAGAACATGCATTAAGTAAGCAACGGTACTGTGCATTGAAAGCAAATTATTACCAACGGCCTCATTCCAGACAAGATCTGCTCAATAAGGAAAGTTTGTTATTAGCATTGAATCAAGAATATTGCTCCAACGTTCAAGAATCTCAGTGTTATATAAACAAGACTATGAAGATTGAATTGGCTAATGCTCTCCAACATCTTACACGCCTAAAAGCTAATCATAATCTTCCTTCTCTCAGTTTACTAAACGCTACATATCTCCTTATTCAATCATTGTTTAGCAATCTAGTTTCATAAGCTTAAGTTGTGTATACATCACAGTTGTGATACAGTTTTGTAGAAAACATTCACACACCTAGATTTATCTTCTTTGTAAGAAAGTGTTTCCTTGACAAACCGGGTTGTGGTTTGCATCAAGAAGGCTTTAGCAGTTGTTAAAGCAGTTTGTAATATTCAGTTGAATATAGTGGATTAAGACCTCGTTGGAGAGAGGCGAAATCACCTTGACGGGTGGACTGGAGTAGTTTGAGATCAAACGAACCAGGATAAAAATATCTTGTTCATTGCATTGATTTTCAGTTTTACAATTCAACCCCCCCTTCTTGTGTTTTTCACTACTTCAGTATCCAGTTGTATTAAGGAAATGTCTTTCTGCTGTAACAAAGAAATATTGTTGGGTTGAGTAAAAGACAACAGCGCAGGGCCCAAAATTGCGAAAACGCATCAACTGTATCAATCATTATCCAAACTAGCACATGTTTTGCAATAAACTATTACTGTAGAAATCACTAAACAATTAAATCAAATCTTCAAACTCAATGAAATCTGGAAATCTTTATTACAGCAAATCAAACATTACAGTACAAATCCATAGTCAATTTACAAATCAAATCCAATCCCTAATTCTTCTCTAAAATAACAACCATTCTAAAACCCTAAATAAATAAAAAACTATAAATATTTACAAGAACTAACAGTACGGGGGGACGGTGGTAATACAGAAACAAGAGGAAAAAGAGCAAACACGGAAGGATATACGGAAGATAAAGGGGAAGAAGATTTTCGGACACAAAAGAAAAAATCTGATACTAAATTTTGCTGGAGAGAGGAGAAAGATGATTGGGGTTTCAAAATCTAAAACCCTAATCACGTTGTCATTGGTCCACCGTCTGCCATCGTTGAGCCACCCTCGGAACCATCATCGTGACCTGTGATTCGAAGGGACGGAAAGGGATTAGCAAATCGGACAAAAAGCAGAGATTAAGAACAGAAAAAAATGCGAAGGGTAACAAGCTTATCTTCTTTCTTTTTCGTTCTTGTGTTTGTTTGTGGGTCGATTGGGGTAGAGGGTGTTAGGTTTTTGGAAGCGCGACTGCGATGTCTGCTTGAGGCTAGGGTTACGGAAAGGGGTGAAGAAGAAAGAGACAAAGGGTTTTGCTGTATAGAAACAAAATGAAATAGCATTGGAAAAAAACCTAACTTGTTTATATTCCATTTAATCCCATACCTGCACGCCTAGCATAATTAACATACTCCCTCAAATCTTATCCATGCGATCTTAATCTGACGGCTTCTAGGCCAAGTCACATGATAACCTGTGCACCCTCTCAGCATTAGATCCAATCAGCCCCTGCTTGAACGCCCTGGGCCTAAGCCCATTATTATTCACACCCCATATTCCCTTATTTCCTAAAACGCTGAGCAATTCGCACCTCCCCCTTTCAGAACTGTATTTGGGCTAAACCCAGTTCTTCTTTTAGCACCCTCATGTTTTACTCATCAACTAGAATTACACACCCCCCCCCCCCCCAGGAATTAAATTATATTAATTATATATTCTTTTATATTATTTACTATTTCTTTATAATAATAATAATTAATATTTATTTTTATTTATTATATGTAAACATTATTATTATTATCATCTAAATTATTTTTTATCTAAAAATCTCATGAATATATTATTTTCTTATATATTGCATTAAATATTTTTGTATCATGCATTAATTAGAGATTTCGCAATTAATACGATAAAAAATACTAACAAACGTCAAACTATTTTTTCGCAATAAACTAAGCTAAACAACTATTTTTGCAAAAGGGTTTCAAACGAATTTTGACTTACCGCGCATTTAGTCAAAATCTCCGCAATCACTACTCCTAACCAAAATGCGAGGTGATTCAAAGTACGTTTGCAACCCCTAAAAAACACCAACCCCGTACGAACTACGAATTGGGACTCTGATTCCTCATAAGAGGATACGTAGGAATACGATCAAAAATCGTGTCGAGTTCCCCTATTAAAAATTAAAACTCTTTTCCCTTAATAATATTTAAAACCCTGTTTATCCCAACTCAAACCTAAAACCTAGTATCCTTGTGAACAAGGTAGATGAGAGGTGCCTAACACCTTCCTTTCGTCTAAAGAAGTCCAAATCCTAGAATCTTTGTCTGCAAATTAGGGTTTCCTATTAGATTCTATTCCCTAGGATAAAAAATAATAGTGGTGGCGCTGATTAAAAATCCAGTCGCTACAGGTCGGATGCGGGTTTCACACTACCCAAACCCGCACCCGAAATCACCACCCAGACCCAAAGGCTATTCGGGTGGCAAAATAACACCCACATCCACACCCGTTAGGTTCGGGTTTTTTCACCCAAACCCGGACCCGCAGCAAAAAAACACAACAAAAATACAACAGCAACATTGAAATTTGAAACACAAGAATTCCATCAAGGTCTCTCAAAGAAATTACAATTAAAATTAAGTCTTAACATAGTTTCCAAGGAAATTCAATCACAAGCATCTTAATATAGTCTTCAACATCTTAACATTACAATTAAAATTAAAGTCTACAATCAAATTACAACTTTCCAGCAACATCAAGATGATATAGTCTCCAAGAAAATTCATTCGCAAGCATTCCATTAGCAAGCTCTCTTAAATAGACATATTTGTTTTGTTCACATTAAGTAAATGGTGATTAATCATTGAGAATAAAAATGATGTAGATATTAGAGTGTAACAAGTTTTACAACTAGATTATTTATTTAAGACTCAAAATGCATGCTTTTTAGCTCATAGAACAAAGAGAACAATCTGTTGTATAATATGTATATGTATATGCCCTCTTGTACGTGCCAAAAATGTTGAAGTCACATAAAGTGACAAAATTCATATAAATCTTTCATTTCAAAGAACATCCAACAATTGAAATATTATTTAAAAGAACATCCAACAATTGATAAAAGATGTTTCTATGCAGTTGGGGAAGATATGAATTTGAAAGATAGAAACAATAATACTCACCATGTTAAAGCATAGAAACAACAACTTCTAATATTCAAAATGGTAACTCAAACAACTTTCCATCAATTCAGCTATATTAAGAGGTAAATTGAAGTTAAATAAAACACCAAAGCCTAAAACATTTACACTAAATTAAGTACAAAATACCTTCACCGTTAGACTCTATTTCATTCAACACAGTAGAAACTTCTTCTATAACTTTAGAAGTATATATATATATATATATATATATATAATATATATATATATATATATATATATATATATATATATATATATATATATATATATATATATATATATATATATATATATATATATATATAGTTGACTTACCAAAGTAGCAATACATTATATAATAAGAAAATTAAAGTAGAAAGTAAAGATTATTTGGCAATGACATATCATTCTTATCAGCAGCCCATAGCCAACTCCTAGCATACATCAAAGTCTCTATGGTAGTCCATTCAAGTCGGCTACGATGAGGACTCAATAATAGACCACTATTACTGAAGACTGATTCAAAAGTTATTGTAGAGATAGGAATAGCTAACACATCTCTTGCAATTGCTTGAAGTATTGGATACACAACTCCATTTACCTTCCACCAATTCACAATGTCAAATTCTGGAGTTTTTTTTTATAACTGGCTCCTTCAAATAATGATCTAACTCATACTTAACACTTGAACTTGAGTTTTCCGCAATCGTCTCAATGTATGCATTAAATTCAGCCTCATCATTAACAACAACAATTGTACCAATAGATGGAGCAGTAGGTTGTGCATCTCTAAGTCTAATTTGTTGATAATCATTGAGCAAATCATAACACATCTCTTTGATTCTACTAACTTGTGCACTTGAATATTCGCCATACAACTTATAAAACCAGAAATTAAGTATAACCATCTTCTTCCTAGGATTCAAAACTGCAACAACTCTCATCATATCATGAACACCACTCCAATAATTTTGAAACTTTTCCATCATCCCTGTGGCCATCATCTCAATAATTGAATTGGAGGACTTCTTTCATTCCTCTATTGTCAACTTAATCTTACAAATCTTAGGAAAGTACAAGTTGACAGTTGGATATTTTGTACCAGAAATCAACTCAGTTACTTCATTAAATAATTTCAAGCGCCCACAAACATCTTTAGCAAATTGCCACTGTGAGTTAGTTGGCAAACAAGTGTATAAAGACTCACGTTGCTTCAACCGAATAAATACATCATTGTATTCTATGACAATATCAAGCATCTTATATGTGTTATTCCATCTTGTTGGACAATCTAGAGTTAACTTTCTAGTGCAAACAATTCTCAATTGTCTAGCGGTATCTTCAAATTTTTCATGCCTTTTAGGTGTATCACTCCAAAATTCTACATTATCCCGAATATTTTCTATGTCGTCCTTAATCACTTGTAGCCCCTCCTGAACAATTAAATTTAGGATGTGCGTACAGCAACGCATATGTAATAAAGGCCCATCCCTTATCAAACTTTCCAACGGCAACTTATCCTTAATTTTTCTAATCATGGAGTCATTTGTGCTATAATTATCTAAAGTAAGCGTACAATGCTTTGAATCGATGTTCCAGTCCATTAAACAATTAACAAATGCTTCAGCAAGTCTTTCACTAGTGTGAGGGGCTGGAACATAAATGAACCTAACATAATAATATTTACACTCAATCATATTGTCATTAAAAACAAACAAAAAAAAAGATACAATTAAGTTATAAAATATAAACATGGTTACCTCAAGATTCGACTCTGTAAAGTCCACGAGACATCAATATAGTGAGCCGTAACCGCCATATACCTTTTTTTTTTGCTTGAAGTCCACATATTTGTGGTAATCGCCACTCTTCCTTCATGGCTATCTAACATCTTCATAGCATATTTTTCTCAAAATCATAAACTTTCAATACCTCCTTGATTGTGTTTCGAGTAGAAACTTAAAACAATGGTTGGAGAGAAACAAAGACTCTTCTAAGACCAACGTGATCCATAATTGATTGTGGATAATCGTGCATAATAATAGCTTCAGTAATAAACTTCTTTACATTTTCTGGATTATTAGTTCTAATTCTCAACTCTTGCTTTCCTTTTGAGATAGTAGGCGGGAGAAATGGCTGTCCTTTGTCATGGTTTTCATTCTTGGTCTTTTGTCCATTCTTTGAAGTGCCACTAAGTTATTTTTTACACCAAATGCATTCAGTCTTATCTTTCTCATTCACTTTCATCTTTTTAAATTCTTGTCGCACATTATTTCTTAGTTTCTTTGATGCAGGCTCTAAGCTTGTCTCGATTTCTTCTTGTTGCCCAACATCAGATTCAGGTATCGGATTCAGATTAGAAGATACCTCCTGAGTTAGTGTACACATACTTTCTTGTATAAGATTAGATATTTCTTTTGATCAAGGTTGTGTTCACTTAATCCATTTTACTTATTACAAACAACAGCACCCCACCAAATAATAAATTTAGTAGCAGGATGAAATAAAGGCGTGGAAAGATTACTCACGAATTTTCAAAAGAATACATTTTTTGAATAATTTTTTGATTACATATTTCATTTTATACAACTACAATCAGATAGAATAAAAAGAATAACAAAAGACTACATGTTTTATCAAGATAAAATCCACCGTCATAGTTCCGTGTAATTGCTAGCCTGTGAAGTTCTAAAAACTAGATCACTGAGCATTTGAAAATCACATTTGTTCTTCATATATTTGTTTTGATATGCATCTAGTTTCATAAGAGTTGACATGAGAGATGAAATATCATTTAAAAACAGAGGTTAATTAATCAAATAATACAAGTGGTGCATGCATATATTTGTTTTGATATGCCAAGTTGGCTCAAGAGATTGTTTAGAATTGGACAGTACTAGTAGATGTTCTTCTTCATCTTTTGGTAACTAATAAATACTTGAAGAAGAGTATCCTCCATTTCTGGTGGATGTAACAATTCATTTCTATACAACATGCAGGGTTATGCTAGATCTTAAGTTATGATTAGACAGTTTGTGAGTTTTGAAAGAAAAATAATAATGATCTTGTTTTTGCACGATTTGGAATAATGCTCAAAACAACACAGGAAGAGACAAGCTAAGAAGAACATCTGACAAGATCATTACATAAATATTAAAATCAAACTTAAAAGAAAGAGAATTACAAAAAAACAATAATATAGTGAAAGTAAGAGCTACAAAAGCATTAAGCATAAAACTTGCTTATATAAATCAAAGTCAAGAAGTTAAACAGACTATCAATATAGGATATTGTCAACAATACACCAACAACTTGATTCACTAAGTTCACATAAACAAGTGTCAACCTTGAAACTAGTGTTTGTTATTTTCAAAGAACAGGGTGAATGCAGAACCGATTAAAAGATAAGCATAAGCATAAACATCAATTGAATCTCATGAAAATCCAATTGAATCTCGTAAACAGCAATTGCAGAACCGATTAAACGATTTTATGGTAGATCAAGTCTTATGAAGAAGAAATGAACCGCGTGAGTGAAGGACTAGCCGCGTGAGTGAAGGAGACGGAGGAGTTTGTAGCCGCCGTCGTGCCCGTGAGTGGAGTTCGTGAACTATGAAGAAGAAATAGACTATGAAGTGAAGGAAAGGAATGGGTGAAGTGAAGCCGTGAAGGAAATCCTATATTTTAACACTTATTGAATTATATATATTTAGGATCACTTATGTAATTTAATGTCTAAGCAAGTGTGTTTTCGAGTTTCGGGTGTGAGTTTCACACTATCCAAACCCGCACCCGAAATATCGGGTGGTGCCCGAATCCGAACTCGGTCAACTCGGATTTTCACCCGTTGACTTGGGTTCGGATTCGGGTGGACCCCCGTGGGTTTGGGTCTGCCTGCCATCCCTACTCCCAGAACATGCATCTCTATCCTACTTTTCATGGCATCAGAAAGCCGTAAAATGCGGAAAGATAAACCAGAATCATTGTAATACCAAACAGATAAAATGTCAGTTATACAGTAAGCAAGCAAAAGCAGAAATACTCGAGAAAACTTTGCGTAAGCTAGCATCAACAACACAATAGTCAGAATATGCGTCGATCAAATAAACCAATGAGAATGTGTGGCGTACGCATCCGTAATAAACAGAACACCTACACACAAATTCATATCCAAACAAAATGCAAACAATGCACATTTCTCATGAAATGAGAATCAAGATAAAAATCACGTTGGAAGCGAATCCACAAATCAAATGCTTTTCAATCAAATAACCAACAATTTAGTTACATGATTGAAAGCTCTCATTGTGTACCTTGCACAAGTAAACAAACATATTAGTGATAACAAGAAACCGCAATCGGAGTTATACATTCTCAACACAATTCAACTTATGACTAAATCATGAAGAAGTAGAAATTAAATGCATATTAGAAGTACAACAACAAACTCCGAACAACATTATTTCACAAAAATGAGTGTGCAGAAAGTCGGAACAGAATCGCACGAAAATTGCACAGTAGTCTCCAAACTTACCAAGAAGCTCAAAGAAATCGAAACTGTGAATTAAATCACCTCACGAGTGCCATTTACCTTTTCTGAGAAGCAACGTCATAATGATGAAAACCGAACGGAATTTCGATCTAAAACCGAGGAAACTTGGCATAAATGTTGTCCAAACATCACAACAAGTATCATGAGCATTATCCATAAACAAAATATGACCTTAAGCTCAAATTACCATTACAGACAGCATTGTGCATCAATAAATAAGTACCCAAACAATCTCAACGGAAACGAAATATCTCAAACGCAATAGTCCACAAGCGCACAAGCAAGCATGAATAAACACCAAACAATTTCGAAATGTAATTACAAGGTCTTTATAATTTCCGGACAGCCATGTATGTAAATCAGATTCGGATAAGAATGAGTTGAAAAACTCATAACCGGATGTAAAAATATGCACTGATTCACATATCGCCGCATTGAAATTACAAGCACTTTGTAATGTTTAAAACCGCATTCAAATTGTGCTTTCAAGTCACAAATCAAGAATTAATGCAATTCCGAATTTGAAACTTTTTATGTCGAAAATTGGAATTTATCCGCAAATTGAATTGGAAATCGTATCAACTCATGATAACACAGTAACATCTCAATCATAATTCATGTGTTAATACAACTTATTGGATTTGAAATTTTAATGTCGAAAAATAGAATTTCTCAACAAATTAAATTGAAAAGTTGCATTAACTCATGAATTACAACTTTTCTTTATCATAATTCCATAATCGATATTAAATCTCAAATTCAGTGTTCAAAAATCAACATCAATTTTCCGAATGAAATTCAACATCTAATATCGATTATGGAATTTCTCAACCAATTTCGGATTTCAACATCACAACCACTTCAAGAATCAAGTCAATTTCCATAATTCAATTCACATAATATCAATTCATGTCCAATTCAAGAATCAAATCACAATTCAAAATTATAAAATTTAACTCAATTTAATTCAATTCTTCAATTCAATTCACAACTCAAGCAAAGATAATTGAGATTAAGAGTGATCAAATTATCGAAAATGGTGAAGAGGATGTTGAAGATGTGGATGATCGGAAAAATGCTAGCAGAAGTTCAAAGGTGCACCGACGCAAAGCCAATTTAGCTAATGCATATTTTTCTCTGTTAATTTCACCGTTCAGTTTGGAAAGAAAACCACGAACGAAAATCCTCCGATCAAAATCTGAACCCGGGGTCTGAAACAAATTTATAGTTGACATTATTTATGAAATTGTGCCGAAAGAATCGTCTTGATAAGATAAAAAAATGAAGAAGTTATGATTTTTACAATATCGAAAAATGGTGAATTAAAATTTGGGTTCAGCACAATAAATTTCTATGGTAATCCATAATTCCGGGGACTTTCCTCAAAGAATCAGCCTTCGTCCCGAACATACAAAATAAAGATGACATCAAGACAAATTTTTCACCCAAAGAACGGCTCAAAAATATAGATCCAGGCGAGAGTTATGAATTTTGAACATCCATAAAATAACGGTTCAGCACAATATTTTTACTATTTTTTCACTGTTTAGCTTCAAAGTACTCACGCATTCGGAGGTCTTCCTCAAAGAATTAGCTTTTGGACCGAACATGAAAGTTGGAGGAAATAACAAGATGGTTCTAATGCTCCAAGAGGAACTCAAAGATTATTTTCCAGTCAGAAGTCACGAATTTTTAAGCATCCGAAAAACCAGAGAAACGGTAAATTCATTATATACCGCAATTCAAGTATTTTGCGCTTTAGAAAATATTTCTCACAAAATTAGCCTTCGACATGAACAGGTGAAATGAAGAAGACTTAAAGAAGGTTCTAATGGCTGAAGAATCAATCCCAAACCATTTTTTGAACTCAAGTTGTGAATTTCTGAGCTTGAAACGCACCGTACTGAATTTTTGTCTGCCCTGTCTCAAATCAACTGAAACGCCCGACTTTCTGCATAATTCAGAGTGTGTTGAAATGAATAAGGGCTTGATATAATGATGACTTTCTTGGTAGTTGGTTTGATAGATTGGAAAATGTGCAGAGTGCATTAAAATGCGAAAAACCCTGAGTTCTGCTGCACAATGTTGCTTAACGGAACAATCAATTTCGCAACCCTTTTTGCAAAGAAATGCCTTGACTCCATGAGCATAAGGCTAATGACATGTATGTATGCATATGGTAATGAATTATAATCCAATTAGTTTTAAAATGAAGAGGTCGAATTTTGGGGTACAACACATACACAAACTTCTATGGTGGATCAATGGAAGAAAAATGATTATTGAAGAAGATAAAGTGAGAAAATAAGAGAGAGAGAGAGAGAGAGAGAGAGAGAGAGAGAGAGAGAGAGAGGGAGGGAGAGAGAGAGAGAGAGAGAGAGAGAGAGAGAGAGGTTGAGGAGAAAAATATCACTAAATGGCATTAACCAAACACATTACGCTTAAGGGTCTTTATATAAGACAATACAAACCTCTTGGGAAACAAAGCAACTCAAAAATAAGCTAAAAAACTCAAAACTCAAGCTCGTAATCGATTATGGAAACAGCGTAACCGATTACGCCTACTAAAACAAGAAATAACAGAACTAAAAATTTCCTCCGTAATCGATTACACCATTTTTCGTAATCGATTACGCTCATGAAAATATCAATCCCTTCATTCCAAAAGTGCTTATTTTTAAGCTTTTCTCTCCAATTTTCTTCTAGAAGCTTATACAATGCATTTGAATTACTTTGTACATCCAATACATCACTTTAGTTCAAATTCTTCAAGTTCTCTATGCCCAAATTCCTCTTCAACTTCTTGAATACATCATTTGTGACCCCTTTCGTCAATAAATCTGCAACTTATTCTTTACTTCGACAATATCCCAACCTTAACTTCCCTTCACTCACCAGATCCCTCAAGTAATGAAACCTCGTCTCAATATACTTGCTCCTCCCATGTGTAATGGTATTCTTAGGAAGTTTAATGGGTGAAACATTATCAACCAAGAGTGTGATAGCTTCTCCGACATTGTTTCCCAACTCTCCCAATAGATTCATAAGCCACACAGCTTGGCACACACATAATGATGCAATGATATACTCGGCCTCACAAGAAGAGAGTGAAACCACTTGTTCCTTTTTAGAGCACCAAGAGATTGGTGTTCCTCCGAATATAAAGATATAACCAGCCGTAGACTTATGATCATATTTATCTCTGCACCAATTGGAATTAATATAACCAAGCAAATCACATTTTCTACTTGTATTTGCATCTGGAAAGAGAATTTTGCATCCAAGAGTTTCTTTGACGTATCTTAGGATCTTCTTAACTCCTGCCAAGTGAAACACCTTAGGTATCTCCATAAATCTACTCGCAGTACTGATACTAAATACCAAATATGATCGTGTATTGCACAAATAACGTAATGATCCAATCAATCTCATATATTGTGTCAGATCCATATTTTGCTTATCATCACTTTTGGACAGCTGCAACCTTGATTCAGCTAGTATATTGGCAGCATTACAATGCTCCATATCACACCTTTTTAAGATCTTAAGAGCATACTTCTTTTGATGCATGAGCCGTCCTAATTTTGACTTGTGGAACATTATGCCAAGAAAGTAAGTCATAGTGACAAAGTCACTCATTTCAAACTCTTCCATAAATTCACTCTTGAACTTAGAAATACTCAATTCATTGTTGCTCGTAATCAATAGGTCATCCACATATAAGCAAATTCTGATCATATCTTTGCTTGCATCCGTCTTCACATAAACACCATGTCCGAACACACATTTTTTTGAATCCAACCTTAACTAGGAAACCATCAATGTGTTTGTTCGAAGCTCTAGGAGCTTTCTTCAAACCATAAAGTACTTTCTTAAATTTGTAGACCCTTCCCTCTTGATTTTTCACAACAAAATCACGGGGTTGTTCTACATAAACTTCCTTCTCAAGTGGACCATTCAAAAACATGGATTTCACATTCATTTGATAAATCTACCAATTGTTGTTATTTGCAATGCTAATAACTAGCCTTATGGATTCTATCCTAGAAACAGGTGCAAACATCTCATCAAAGTCTATACCTTCTCTTTTCAAAAATTCCTTCGCAACTAGTCGAGCCTTATGCTTGACTATTTCACCTTTGGGATTTTCCTTCACTTTATAGTCCCATCTCACATTGATTGGCTTCTTTCGTTCCGATAGCTCAACCAACTCCTAAGTACTATTTTTATCAATCAATTTCAAATCCTTTTTCATCGCACACACCCACTTTGCATTGTTTAATACCTCTTCCGTGCTAAAGGGCTCAGATTCGGCCATAAGCGCAAAGTGAACGAAATCACCATCATCATTGATATCGTTGTCCCAGAATACTTCACAATTTTGGAACCTCTGAGGCAAACCTCTTCGCTTAGTTGGTCGTTGTGATACGGTGGGAGAACTGACTTGAGGTTTTGCGTTTGTGTTCACAAATGTTTCGGTTTAGCAAGAGTCGCCACCGACTTTTTATTTTATCCAAAGGAAAGGTTAAAAAGCACAGAAAAGACCTTTGAGATGTTTTTTTGGGTTCAGGGGGTAGATTATGAAAAGGGAAGGTGCTAGCACCCTTTTCATCCATGGTTTTCCATGGGCTCTTAGTTACTTGTTTAGATCACTTGCTTTTGCTTTTCAATTGTTTGAAATGGTGCTTTGTGCGGTTTTGAAAATATTTTGAAAAGAGGCCTTTGTTTAGGCAACCTTTGTAATAATTCTTGTTTGAATGTATACAAAGGTGTTTGTCTTTTGAAAAATGTTTCAATGTTTGAAAGTTTGTTTTGGGAAATGTTTTGAAATTGTGTGTGTTTGTTTGAAAATAGCAAGGATGTTTGCAAATTGATCAAGTAACTAGGAGTTGTATACCCTAATCAAAAGTCTTTCCTACAGATTTTTAATCCTTTGACATTGTTGTTTTACCATTGTATTTGGTAAACAACCTTATCTTTGAATGTTAAACGGGACGGGTGTGGGTCATCGTATGACCATGATAACAATATTGCCAAGTATCTTAGCAAGTTTTTTGTGGGACTAAGATCATTTTTGTATAGGCAACCAAGATAGCGTCATCGAGGGACTATGATCTTTTTGTTTTGTTTTTGTTTTGCCAAGATACCTAGCATGCATACCATGGCCATTTTAAAGGCAACAAAGTGGATGAAACCCTAGGGGTGCTTGTGTGCAATGTGTTGTCATTTTTCATGCATTTTTGTCTTGCATTTAGGTCATGCTATTTGTTTGATTTTGGTCTTTGCATACAAAACCCTAATCTTACTATCATGCATATAATACGATAAATTGCATAAAAGTAAATCTAAGACTATTACAACAATATTATGGGGAAGGGGATACAAGTTTGAATAGGGGTATTTGCACAAAATAAAGCCCTAAAACTATTACAACCATATTGAATTTATTTGTACAAATAAATAAATAAGCAAATATTTAAATGTGCAATAAATTGTAAATATGCAAAATGTTTTTTTGTTTTTATTTTATGTATGTAAAATAAATTTATTTAATGTCTTAAAAATAAGAAAATAAAAATAATTATTTTTGGAAAGGGTGAAAACCCTAATTTTTGGTTTAAAAGAAAATATATATTCTATTATTATTTATTTCATTTTTTGTTTAAGAAAAATAATAATAATATATATATAAATGTTAAAAAATTAAATATTGTATGAAAATATTAATTTAGGTGTATAAATAATAAAAATAAAAATATATAATATTTTCATATTATTTACAAATTTATTTAAGAAAATAAAAGTATATTAACCTAAATACCTATTTTTATGCTAAAAAATAAATAAATAAAAAAACATGAAAAAATGCAAAAAAATAAATAAAATATTTTTATGATTTTTGATGTTTAGGAAAAAATAAATAAAAGTCAGAAATGTGAAATATGCAAGAAAATATGAAAAATAAAAGAAATGGGCCAAGGGGTGCAGAAAGTAAGCAGGGGGTGTCAAAAGTCAAACAAGCCAGGCCCAAGCCCACTTCCACTTCGTCCCTGTCCTTCAAACCAGAAAACGCGCGCGCCATGTACAAACTTGTAACTCTTGCATACGTGCTTAAAAATGAAATCTTGTAACATGAAACTTGTAGCTTGTTAAATCACGATTTTAATGATATAAAAACTTGATCTAACTCTCAAAGACCAGAGAGAATTTTATCACTCCTAATTTCTGACCTAAAATTTTCAGCATGTTCATCATCCAAATTCTCCTAGCTCAGTTAATATAAATGGAAGCTATGCATATGTACAGCTCAAGCAACTTAGAGACTACATTTTCGCTTCACCAACCTAAGCTTAAAGATGCCTAAATAAGGAGTTAGAATCTTGAGAAATACCTGTTTCAGTTAAGTTCGAATATGGCAATGTAGGAGTTGTGAGTGAGACCTGAAGGTTGTGTTAGCTTGCCTGAAGTTCCCTTGACCTTTCACAATGCTTAGCTTGCTTTGAAATGGCTTGAATCTCCTTGTAGAACTCAACCTGCAAAGCTTCAAAATGAAAATGGTGAAGTGTGCAAACGAGGTTACAGTTGCAAAGTAAGGGCCTGGATAGTTTAGGTGTATTGTATTGAATGTGTTTGAAGTGGTTTCAAACAAAACGCGCGAGGCAAATTTGTTTTGGCTTGAGTTCTGCAGAGCTTGCCCTGTTTTGGGCAGAAGTTGGTGTTTTTGTGTTTTAGGTGTTTGGAAGCTTGGCAATTCGTGTTTTTTGGCTTGGTACAATATGTTGATATTGTTTGAAAGTGTTACAAAGCTTGGTTTTATCAGATGCATAAGTTGTGTGGACTTTTGCACAATTGCTTGCTTTTGAAGAAAAGTTGGAATTGACAATGCCAAGGCCTGTACAAGCCTGTTTGCTAGTTGTACATAGTTGGTGAACTTTGCCTGATATTCATGGAATTTGTTTGCAGCAAAAGGCTAGGTCCATGGCTCAAGATAAACAAAGTTACATAAAGTGAACTTTATCAAAGTAGCAATGTTATCTTTTTGCCATTTTTGGATTAAACCCTTGTACAAAGCTTCAAAGATCAAAAAAATGCCTTTGTCCAATGTATTTGCATTTAATTTATGAGTGTAGAAAGGATTAGAACCTGTAAACCAAGTACAAGCATGATTCAAACTGATTTGCAAGTTGTAACATGGTGCAAAATGCCTTGGACAAAAATGATGATTTGCCATTTTCAAACTTTCGATTCTTCCTAACCATAAATGATCTTGGAGAGTTCTTGGACATTTTGGAAAGCTTGTAACATGATATACAATCCATATTTGAAATTGATTTTGATATTCCACTTGGAACTATGTGAAAAGTTTCCATGAAGATAGGTCAAAATCTTGCCTAAACTAGGGCAAAATTACACTAAGTTAAAAGTTTCATGGACCCTTGTTCACAAAATCATAACTTGAGATACAAGCATCTTTTGGGAAAACTTTGTGAATCAAACTTGTAGATTTTGTGGAGGAATACAACTTTAATGTTGGAAGTTTTGTTTGAATCCAATTGCATCATGGTGAAAAAGTTGGGAAAAGTTGGGAAAAAATAAGAAATTTTCATAACTTAGAAAATTTCTAAGTTATGAAAATTTTCCATTTTAAACCCTAATTTCCAAAATTAGGTTTCTTGGTGAACAAGTTTCATATTTTGACACATATTGATGAAAAATGACCCTTGGCACTTGATTTTGACCAAAAAGTCAAAGTTTGACTTTTTAGTGTACAGTTGATTTTTGATCAGTTGATTGGAAAATTCATATGTCAATCCAATGCATTTGAAATCTTTTGAACCTTGTGATTAGGTCAAGATGATGCAATTTAGTCCTTGAAACCATGCTTGAACCCAATTTTCCATTGGCTAGGTGAAAAATCAGAAATTGCCCTTCTACAGTCAAAAACCCTAAAAATGACCATTTTGCCCTTTTGATGATTTGATCAAATTTCTTGAGGAGTTGTGGTACAAACTTGATCAAATGGTTAATATGAGTCTATAATGTTGATGTGTATCAAAAATTATGAGGTTTGACTGTAATTTGGCCACAGTTGACTTTTTCCCCAATACAGCTGATTTTTAGGTCAAATGTCCAATTGACTGGGCAAAAATTTGATTCAAGGCTTGAAACTTGATATGAGAAATCTTAGGAGTCCAACATGAAGTATGAAAGTCACATGAGGCATTGGAATTCCAAAAATCCCTGTGCAAACTCAAACCCTAATTTCAGGTCAATAGTGCAAGGAGAGGTCTTGAGCTGAGCAAACCCTAATCTGGTCTTGAGTCCAAGGAGTCTTGTGAGGAGAATCTTGATAAAATAAGAGGGAAAATTTTGGGGTACAACAGCTGCCCTTGTTCAATCTTCTTGAACCTGAAGAGTTAGATTGGCGAGTTTTTCCGTTCGTGACTCGAAGGTAAAAGATGATTGGACACTAGAGTGCCCGTAAATTTGCACTCGTTAAAGTGTAGTTGAGGGAATAGGCTTAAAGATGCCATTTGGATTGGTGATAGAATCTTGTCGGAGATGGGCTTAAAGATGCCATCCAATAATGTTTGTCGAATTAAATGTTGTAAGTCAGAAGAATAAGTATCAGAATGGTATATGTGTCTAGAATGTATTTGAATTGTATCTGGAGACTGAGTCTATATGAGCAATGGAATGGCGTCCGTGTCTGGAGCGTATCCGAGTTGTAACTGTATTTGAATAAGCAATAGAATAGAATCCGTGTCTAGAGCATCTCTGAGCTGCATCTGAATTATGTATTTGAATAAGCAATAGAATAGCATTCGTGTCTGAAGCATCTATGAGCTGTATCTGAGCTTTGTATCTGAATAAGCAATAGAATAGCATCCGTATCTGGAGCATCTCTAAGTTGTATCTGAATTCTGTATTTGAATAAGCAATAGAATAGCATCCGTGTCTGGAGCATCTCTAGGCTGTATCTGAATTCTGTATTTGAATAAGCAATAGAATAGCATCTGTGTCTGGAGCATCTCTAAGTTGTATCCGAATTATGTATTTGAATAAGAAATAGAATAGCATCCGTGTCTGGAGCATCTCTGAGCTGTATCTGAGCTTTGAATCTGAATAAGCAATAGAATATCATTTGTGTCTGGAGCATCTCTGAGCTGTATCTGAATTCTGTATTTGAATAAGCAATAGAATAGCATCTGTGTCTGGAGCATCTCTAAGCTGTATCTGAATTCTGTAATTGAATAAGCAATAGAATAGCATCCGTGTCTGGAGCATCTCTAAGCTATATCTAAATTCTAAATAGGCGACAGAATAGCATCCGTGTCTGGAGCATCTCTGAGCTGGGGAAAAAGTCAGCATAAGTGACAGCATGGCTACCGTGTCTGGAGCGTATCTAGACTGTATCTGAAGTTTGAGATCTGTATGAGTAGCAGAATGACTTCTGTGTCTGGAGTGTATCTGGACTGTAACTGAGATTTGAATAAGTAACAGAATGACTTATGTGTCTAGAGTGTATCTGAACTTGAAATTGATAGTTGAATCTGAATGAGAAATAGAATGGCTTCCGTGTCTGGAGCGTATCTAGTCTGTATCATAATTGTTGAAGTCTGAATGAGAAATAGAATGACTTTCGTGTCTAGAGTGTATCCATACTGTATCCGAATAAGAGATCTGAATGAGTAACAGAATGACTTCCGTGTCTGGAGTGTATCTATATTGTATCTGAAATCTTTGAATATTTGTTAAAGATAGCTTTTAATCTTATCCTGAAAAGGGTAAAATGTTAGCTGAAACACAAAGTTATGTTGCATGAAATGTATGATGCAATAAAATGTGTTTTATCAATGTTTATGATATATGAATGTAATGTATGTGTATGTAAGTTGATTAGCTGTAATGCTGAGGAAAATAAATCCTTGACTGCTGGGGATGATAAAATCCTTGACTGCTGCCGGGGAAAATAAATCCTTGACCGCTGCTGGAGATTCAGAATCTTTGATTGCTGAGGATGAGAAATCCTTGCTGACTGCTTAGGGATTAAAGATCCTTGACAACTTCTGTGGGGAAGTGAGAATCCTTCACGACTTTCCTGAGGATAGGGATCCTTCAAGTCTTTAGAGTTGGAGAATTGACAAAAATTCTGCTTGGGGAAGTAATGCCATGTACTGCCTGAGAAATCTTCTTGGAGAATCCAGAGAACTTTGATGACTATGGCTGGGGATTACACAATGGGAATCCTTACTCGGCTGGGAAATAGGGAAAACTCGGGCGATCTCTACCGGGGATCAAAGAAAAACCTTGATCTGCTGGAGAATAAGGAAGGCTCTGATGGCTTCTACGGGGAACCAAGAATGAGAATCTTCATTCTGCTAGGAGAATTTGAATCCTTGGGGAATTCATAGGGGAGTCAAGAATGAGAATCTTCGATCTGCATGGGATTAAAAATTATGACAAATTCATGTTGGGGAGTAAAGAAGGCTCTGGCAACTTCATTGGGGAAATGAGAATGAGAATCTTCATTCTGTTGGGGAGTGAAAAACTTTGTGGGGAGTAGCTATACTGCTGGAGAGTAAGCTATCTTGCTGGAGAGTAAGTTCAGGACTCTGGAGGAAAAAGCTTATTCCTGTTTGGAAAAAGTTTAGGAGTTTGGGTTGTATGCCAATCTACTGGGGAGTTATCCTAGGTTGGGGATAAAAGTTAACTGTTATCTGGCTGATTTCCAGGCTTTAAGACAACTTGCTGGGGAATCTGGGGAAAACTGAATGGTTTCCGCTGTAGATTGATAGTTGGAAATTTGACTCCGTTGGGGAAGAAGGTTTCATCTTTGCTGAGGGTTTGTAGTTCAAAGTTTTGCTCCGCTGTAGATTGGGAGTTTAAAGTTTTAACTCTGATGGTGGATTAAGGATTTGAAATTTAGCTCCGATGGGGATATGCATTTCAAGGTTTTAGCTCCGCTGGGGTTCTAGATGATGTACTGCAGGGGATTTCTCTCGGAATATCCTAAAGACGTTTTCCTATACCTTCAACCTGTCAGTAATTATTCTTTCACATTTCGTTTATTTGTAAACAGTGATTATATTCAAATGCATATGCTCATTAATAAATCATTGGACGTTTTCAAATAAAACACAAGTGTAAAAAAGAAGAAAAGGCAAATAGTTTTCTGCAATTTGAAGTATCTTTGTATTAACTTTGTGTAAGTATTTTGTACAAAGGAGACAGACGTCCTAGTAAGAGAATGTTGTCATAAAAATGAGAAAAATTTATACAAAGAAAGATGGCTATGTATAAAAAAATTCCATGGGGTTCCCATTCTGCTATAGCCTTCGTAACTCTGAATATCTTGTTCATTCATTGCTTCGTCTGAAGATGATTGAATTGATCAGAAGCCCGGAGCTCGTCTATGAAGAGATTATCCTTAAAGTGATCCGACGAGACATAGTCATACGCTTTAATTCCCTAACTTTTGCCTGGACCGCCATTTCAAGTTTTCGATCCACCGGGAAACCCTTTTTTTGCCCAAGTCGCCCTTTCGGGTTTTCAACTTGCCGGGTGTACAGATTTTTTTTATTATCCCTAACTTTTTCCTGAACCGCCCTTTCGGGTTTTCGATTCACCGGGATGCCCTTTTTTTTGCCTAGGTGTGTCAACCTAGCGGGTCATTTATGCGTAGTATCTTTTGACTATGCCTGCATTCGCAGGGTGCGGCAAGTCGTCGCCGTAAATGGTGGTTAATATCATTGCCCCACCAGAAAAGATGTTTTTGATCACAAATGGTCCTTCGTAAGTAGGAGTCCATTTGCCCCTGGGATCACTTTGCGGCAAGATGATCCGCTTGATTACCAGATCCCCGACTTGATATACCTGGTGCCTGACTTTCTTGTTGAAAGCCTTGATCATCCGTTTTTGATATGTCTGACCATGGCAAACAGCAGTAAGTCGCTTCTCATCAATCAAGTTAAGTTAATCAAGTCGGGTCTGAATCCAATCGTCTTCACTCAAACCAGCATCCTTCATGATCCTCAAGGAGGGAATCTGAACTTCGATAGGAAAAACTGCTTCCATGCCGTATACCAAAGAATAGGGTGTTGCCCCCAGTTGATGTACGTGTCGTGGTACGGTACCCGTGGAGAGCAAACGGTAATATCTCATGCCAGTCCTTGTAGGAGGCTGTCATCTTTTGTATGATCTTCTTGATATTTTTGTTCGCAGCTTCGACAACACCGTTCATCTTTGGCCGACAGGGAGATGAATTGTGATGTTGAATCTAGAACTGCTCGCACAAGGCTGTGATCATAGTGTTGTTAAGGTTTGTACCGTTTTCGGTGATGATCCTTTCGGAGATGCCGTACCGGCAAATGAGGTTCTGCTTGATGAAGCGGGCAACCACATTCTTTGTAACGGATGCGAAGGAAGCTGCTTCGACCCACTTGGTGAAGTAATCAATGGCCACCATAATGAAGTGGTGTCCATTGGATGTTGTAGGCTTGATCTCTCCAATCATGTCGATTCCCCACATAACGAATGGCCAAGGAGCTGTTAAGACATTGAGAGGAACTGGAGGTATGTGTACCTTGTCCGCACAGATTTGACATTTGTGACAAGTCCTGGAATGTTGATGACAGTCAGCTTCCATGGTAGACCAGTAATAGCCTTCCCTTAGGATCTTCTTAGCCATCGTATGCCCGCTAGAGTGGGTGCCAAAGGTACCATTATGCAGTTCAGCCATGATCTGTTCAGCTTCAACCTTGTCCACACAACGGAGCAGAATGCAATCTTGATTGCGCTTGTACAGGATACCATTGCTCAGGAAGAACTTGGCAGAGAATCTCCTCAAGAACTTTTCTTCGTTGACTGAAGCTCCTTCAGGATATTCCTGAGCCTCGAGATACCTTTTGACTTCATGAAACCAAGGTCGATCCACTACTTCTTTGGTATTAATCTCGTGACAATGTGCAGGTTCGTCCATCCGTTCAATGGTGATTTTGGGAGCCTCATTATCCCAGTTAAGTTTAAACATGGATGACATTGTAGCTAGAGCATCTGCTAGCTGATTCTCTTCTCGCGGGAAGTGCTCAAAGGTGATCTGCTCGAAATGAGGTAACAATGTCAAGACATGTTCTTTGTAAGGGATAAGATTGGGATGTTTAGTGTCCCACTCTCCTTTGATCTGACTGATGACCAAAGCTGAGTCTCCAAACATAACCAAAGATTTGATTCTCAGGTCTATTGCAGCCTTGAGACCAAAGATACAAGCTTCATACTCGGCCATGTTGTTGGTGCAGTTAAAGAAAAGTCTGGCTGTGAAAGGTGTATGGCAACCTTCTGGAGAGATGAGTACCGCGTCGATACCGTTGCCAAGTGCATTGGAGGCACCATCAAAGTACAGGTTCCATCGGGATCCTTGTTCAGGTCTGTCATATGGTCTGAAGTCTTCAATGTTGTCCAATGTCATAATGTCTTCGTCGGGGAAATTGAACCTCATGGATTGGTAATCTTCGACAGCTTGATGAGCTAGATGGTCAGCTAGTACACTTCCCTTTATAGCTTTTTGGGTCATGTACTGGATATCGTATTCGGTCAGGATCATCTTCCATCTAGCTATTCTTCCAGATAAAGCAGGCTTCTCAAAGATGTACTTGATCGGATCCATCTTAGATATCAAAAGAGTGGTATGAGTCAACATATACTGCCTTAGCCGGCGAGCAGCCCATACCAAAGCGCAGCAGTTTTCTCGAGCAGTGAGTATCGGGTCTCACAGTCGGTAAACTTTTTGCTACGGTAACAAATGGCATGCTCTTTTCGGCCAGACTCGTCATGTTGGCCCAGTACGCACCCCCATTGAATTCTCTAGGACAGTCAGATACATGATTAGCGGTCTTTCTTCGACGGGTGGCATCAAGATAGGAGGTTCTAACAAATACTCCTTGATTTTATCGAAAGCAACTTGACAGTCATCATTCCATTTAACCACCTGATCTTTCTTCAACAGCTTGAAGATTGGCTCACAGGTAGATGTTAGGTGAGAAATGAACCTTGCAATGTAGTTTAGGCGTCCCAAGAAACCTCTGACCTCCTTCTCAATGCAAGGGGCAGGCATTTCTTGTATAGCTTTGACTTTGGCAGGATCAACCTCGATGCCTTTGTTGCTGACAATGAAACCCAAGAGTTTACCGGACCTGACTCCGAAAGTGCACTTGTTAGGGTTCAATCTGAGCTTGTACTCCTTCAACCTGACAAACAGCTTTTGCAAATGGTCGAGGTGTTCTTCTTCTGTCTGTGATCGGGCTATCGTGTCATCTACGTAGACTTCAATCTCATGATGTATCATATCATGAAACAAAGCTACCATGGCGCATTAATAGGTTGCCCCGGCATTCTTCAGTCCGAATGGCATCACTTTGTAACAGAACGTACCCCACTGTGTAACAAAAGTAATTTTCTCCATGTCTTCAGGTGCCATTTTGATTTGGTTGTAACCTGAAAATCCGTCCATGAAAGAAAATACCTTGTGCTGAGCTGTGTTGTCAACCAAGATGTCAATGTGCGAAAGTGGAAAGTCATCTTTAGGGCTAGCCCTGTTTAAGTCTCTATAATCCATGCACATCCTGACTTTTCCGTCCTTCTTAGGCACGGGCACAATGTTAGCAACCCATTGTGGATAGGACGTAACAGCAAGAAATCCAGCATTGAACTGCTTCATAACTTCTGCTTTGATCTTTTCTGACATGTCGGGCCTCATGTGGCGGACTTTCTGTTTAACTGGTGGAAAATCCTCTCTTGTAGGGAGACGGTGAACCACAATATCTGTATCGAGTCCCGGCATATCTTTGTAAGACCAGGCAAAGATCTCAACATATTCATTCAACAGCTGAATTAAGCGCTCCTTGACACTTGGCTCTAGGTTGGCACCCACTCTGAATTCTTTTCTGTCTTCCTCAGTACCCAAGTAGATTGTCTCTAACAACTCCTCATGGGGTAGAATATCCATTTCTTCCTGTTGTAGCAGCCTAGCCAACTCCCCCGGCACCTCACAATCTTCATCACCTTCGTATTCGGCATGGTAAACCAGATCTTCAGAGTCACTGAAGGCCATAGCAGAATTGTTACCCATGGAATCCGGAATGGAAGGGTACCTGCATTTGTGAGTGTGGGTGTGTGTAATGGATAACCACCTTTAAACAAATAAAATGTAAAAGGAAAGAAAATGAACACAAAAGTTTATATGTGAAAACGTCCATGATTCATTAAAATGGCATATGAAGATGAAAAATCAAACCCTTACAAATGGACCTATGTGCCTCGGGTAAGGCACAAGGCTAAAAGTGTACGAATTGTTTGAGAATTATTACAAACCAACAGAAATGTTTGAAAGATAAATTACTGATTTATGAAAGTAATGGGAACAATGTATTTTGCCTCCCAGTTGTTCAGTCCTCTGTCAACAGTAGGGAAAATCCAGTCTTCCAAGTTACTTTCCTCGTCACTATCCTCCAAAGCATTGACTCCATGATGTGTGATCTTCACTGGTGGCCCTCCGGCACAGGAGCGACGCACAGCCTTTTGACTAGCCGAAGTGAAACCCAAGCCGAATTTATCTGATTTGAAAGGAAAGTCTGGAAGCTGCCCCCAGATTGTGGATCCTCCTTCTTCAATCACAGCCTTAGCATCCTTGAGAGATGACATCTGAGGCACAGGTTTGGTAACCATGGGTACAGAAGACACTATCTTGGTTGCTGCAATCTCCTCAGAAACTTCCTCGAAGTGTTGGAAAGGGGTTTCTATGAATTCACCATCCAATTCTACATAGCGGAAAGAATTTACATGGCTTATCATGTATTCCTCTTTGCTATGAACAGTTATAATTTTCCCCTGGACATGGTACTTGAGCATTTGATGTAGAGAGGAAGTGACGGCTCCAGCATTGTGAATCCAGGGTCTTCCCAACAAGCAAGAATAGGAAGGACGGATGTCCATCACATAGAATGTGGAGTTGAAGGTTTCAGTTCCTACTTTGATCGGGATGTCCACCTCCCCGTGGACCATCCTTTTAGAACCATCAAAGGCTCTGACAATGATATTGCTGGGTTTCAGGGTTAAGCCTTCATAGTCCAGTCTATCCAAGGCTTTCTTTGGCAAGACATTTAAAGACGAACCAGTGTCAACTAGAACGTGTGCTAGAGCAGTCCCTCTGCATTCCACCGAGACATACAAAGCGTCATTATGCTTTCTCCCTTTAGATGTTAAATCAGCATCGGAGAATCCTAGACCATTGTCAGCTTTTAGGTTAGCTACACATTCCTAGAACTGATCCGCGGAGGTTTCCTGTGGCACGTGGGTCATCTTCAAGAATTTGTTCAAAGCTTTGGCATGAGCCTCTAAACAGAGCAACAGGGCCAACATTGAGATCTTTGAAGGGGTTTGCCCCAGTTATTCCACAACATCATAATCGCTTTTCTTGATTATTTTCAAAATCTCTTCCATTTCTTTTTGAGAGGTCTCAGGGATGACCAATGGCTGAGCCCTCGTCCTGACGGGCGCTTCTTGGATCCCTTTCCCTCTATCATCAGCAGCAGCAGAGGGGACAACCACAGGAGTTACAACTTCTTCAATAATTGGAGTTCTCGCAAATATGTTGATCGGTGCATGGGTAACCTTAGGAGCAACCGAGGGTCCAAAGATTGCCTTTGGAGGGGCAATCTCTGGAGAGAAAATCCTTCCACTGCGGGTGATTTTACTCGTTCCAGCAATATTTCCAATGTCGGAAGTCTCTTCATCAGAACTCTCTTCAGTTGATTCAATTTGTTCAATACCGTGGTAGTAAATCTCTCCACCATAGTTCCACGGTATTGATTTGTTGGACTTGTACGGGATAGGCCCCGGCATGGTTATCTTCAAAGGTGCAATCTTCGGATCGGATGTAATCTTAACAGGTCTTTTGGAGACCTTGGAAAGATTTGCGGATATGGTAATTATTGAAATATCATTGACAGGAGTCGGTGTAACAGGAGTCTTCTCAAAAATGATTTCTTGATTATCCATTAGGCGTTGGATGCCTAATTTCAACAACGTGCATTCGGTTGGTAAGAATGAACAAAGGCAGCAATCTTCTCCACAACCTGGGAAAATCCCAGCCTTCAGCAAATTCAACTTGATTATCGGTAGCAGAGTCATCAAATCATCAATAGTAGAAACAAAAAGATCCTCTTCAACAGCATGGGCATTGTGGCCATGCCTTGGCATTGGAGCAGAGATCACATTCGGCTTTTCAGGAGCGTTGAATTCAACTTCTTTAGCATCTATCAAATCCTAAATCTTATTCTTGAGGGCCCAACAACTGTTGGTGTCGTGCCCCAGGCTGTCTGAATGATAAGCACACTTGGCATTCGCATGATAGAACGGAGAAGTAGTATTCGGATTCTTCGGGGCCTCTTTCAAACTTGCAAGGTTTAACTTCAAGAGATGGGGTAGAACCTGAGCAGGAGTCATGTTTATCCGGGTGTATTTTCGTGCAGGCCTTTCCACCCTTGCTTGGTTGGTTTTTGGTTAATTATTTCTGGGCTGATCAGTTGCAGACTTCTGAATCATTACGGCCCCCACCGCTGGCAGGCGCTCAACTCTTCCTTGACCTCTTTGAGAGTAGACAGCTGAGACTTATTTCTTTGCTGGAAAAGTCTTTTTGATGGCAGCGGAAGCAGATGCATCTTTTTGAATTTTCCCGCTTTTAATTTCGGCTTCAACTCTCTCACCAGTTAGAATCAACTCGGTGAACCCCACAGACAGAGTTCCCAAAAACATATCTACTAGCTCCCTCTCGGATAGAGGTGGTTGTACTCGTCCCGCCAAGTCTCTCCATTTCTGGGCATACTCTTTGAAACCTTCACTAGAGACCATGCCCATACTCTGTAGTTGAGTACGGGTTGGTGCTAAGTCCGCATTGTATTAATACTACTTGTAGAAAGCAGCAGCCAAATCCTCCTAATTATGCACATCAGAATTTTCTAGCTGATAGAACCAATCTAACTATATCCCCGACAAATTGTCCTGGAAGAAGTGGACCCACAAGTTTTTGTCAGAAGAATGTGGTTGAATTTTTATGACGTAAGATCGCAGGTGCATCTTTGGGCAAGACACCCCATCGTACTTAGCAAACAGTGGAACTTTGAATTTAGGAGGGATTACAACTCCAGACACCAACCCTAGCTCTTCAAAGTCCAGCCCAGGCACTCTCTGCACCTCCATGGCAGCTAGACGCTCTTCCAGATTCTTGTATTTGTCATCTGCGGGAGGGTACTACTGTTCAGAATAG
This sequence comes from Vicia faba, assembly GCA_948472305.1. Lineage (NCBI taxonomy): Eukaryota > Viridiplantae > Streptophyta > Magnoliopsida > Fabales > Fabaceae > Vicia > Vicia faba. The sequence continues at coordinate 688,905,033 of OX451739.1, forward strand.
TCTTCATCCTCCTCCTCTTCAGCCTCAGATTCAGATGGAATTGAAGTTCCTTTACCCTTTCCTTCACCCTCTTCAGATGTTGGTTGGAAATCCAGGACCCTTCTGGCTTGACCTTCAAATCTTCTGCCCAAGGTAGACACATCAGCCCTCTTCTTCTTCTTTTTCTCTTTTTCCTTCTCTAACAGAGTCTTGAGTTCCTCCTGCCCCTTGGCTAGGGTCATGAGCAACTGTTGGAACTGTGAATTCTGCGCTTGTAAGTCTTTGACTGTCTGCTCTATATCCATCTTGCTGAAATAAACAACAGAGAGATGAGGAAACTTGGTGTGAAGACCTGCTTATGCATATGATGAATGATATGTATTCATGTAATGCATTCAAGGATTCAGAAATTCAAATTTGTTTTAAACAAAAAAAGAACACACGTCATATTAATAAGATAGAATTTGTTAGTACATCAATGCCCCATGGGAAAAATAATACAAAATTCTAATGTAAAAAGATGTTGCGTATCCTCTTTGGTGCAATGTAGGTGTTGAGAGTCTGCTCTTCATGAAGTTGACGAGTAAGTTCCAAAACCTTCTTCTCACTGGCGTAGAATTGGGCTTCAAAAGTATCGCGTTCTCCCTTGAGCTGTATCCAACTCCTTTGTAAATCTTCGAGTGATGTTGGCATGTCAGGATGTAGGAGGGTGTATGGAACCTCTCCTTCCATAACAGGCTCTATAATCACAGGAAGAATGTAGGGGTAAGGCATCATAAGACTTTGGGCACTGGTTCGTACCCACTTGAGGTAAGGCTCAAGGGGGATGGAATTTTTGCGTCCTAAAGTTTTACTGTCCACCTTGTTGGGCATCCTCCAAGATCGGATGAACCTTTGTCAAAGTCCTTGATCGTCGTTGTCGAAGTCAAAAACCAAGTCTGGAATCAGCATGTCATGTGGGCCATCCCTTCGGGCGTACCCAAACTGTCTCAGAGCCAAGCAGGGGTTGTAGGTAATGCCTCCCCTAATGCCAAGTAGAGGGGCATTAGGGAATTCCCTGCAACGGTCAATGATGATAACATTCTCTTTTGATCGAGAACACCAATGAATGTCTGAATAGGTAAGAGTCATCAATCGTTGTGACCACCTCAAACCTTACTCATCTTCAAAACTGATTGGGGAAGATGAGAAATAAGCCATCTTGCCAGTAGAGGAGTACAGCACATGAGAACACCTCTTTTCCTTATTGTTCGAGTGTGAAAAGAGTGGAGGATATCCCCAAGAAAGTAGGCACAGGATTCCGAGATATGAAGATCTTAACAGCATTCACATCTATAAGCTGGTCAGGGTTTGGGAACAAGACCAACCCATAGATGAGAAGAGCTACAATCTCCTCAAAATCTTGTAAGTCTAGAGAATTCCAACAGTCTTAGGCCTTCTCAAATAGGAACTTTGCCAAGAAACCCTTGACACCACTTCTGGTTTCGCAATGACCTATAACATCATATGGTTGCAAGTGTAGGGCTTGAACAACCTCTTCAGGCTTTGGATCTCTTTCAGTACCGTTGAAGGGTAGTTGATGGAGAATAGGAATCCTCAGGAGTTGAGAAAATTCCTCCAAAGTAGGCACTAGCTGGTAATCAGGAAATTTGAAGTAGTGGTGTAGGGGGTCAAAGAACTGGAAGAGAACTTTCACCATGTCTTCCTATGTGTTGGAGTTGACCAAGTTGAGAAGTCGACCATGTCTTTCAGTGAATGGAGAATATTCTGGAATCTTGGAAGCAAGCTCCTTGAGTTATGGAGGAATTCTCACAAGGTTGACTTGGATTGTTTTTCTGCGAAGTGAATCCATTACCTACAAAACAGGAACAAAGATGAAGATCCAAAAATCCTTGAAATGGTTAGTGGATGCATATGATGCTTCATGATGCTCATGATGTTATGCACAAGTATATATGTACAAACAAATCACACAAGTTCCTTGTTTAGGCTTGCATGGGGTTTCATAGGTAAGTACCCTCTTGAAGTTTAGTTGGCTCAACCTGTCCTATAAATAGTAATCAGGTTCTAAGGAGCTCAATATCACTGGATTATTTTCTGTGTTCATTGTTTCAGTTTAGCCACTTTAATGGCGATCGAAATATTCCAAGAAAACAACCCTTAATGAGTGAAGTATCGAGTATCTACCAACTTCGGACTGCACCAAAGCCGGTCATCTCACTATCCCTAAAAAGGCCAAGTTGGTCAAGTAAAGGTTCTAATAGTCCATTTCATGACATCACTCAGCGGCCCCCGTATTCTCTTTGATTGACTCAAAGGCTACCAGTACCCACAAATATGTCGCATTAATATAGCTATTGCTTCAACCATGTCGGTATACACCGCACAGTTTCCACAATGTATTGCTATTTACCTATGAATGTTTCCCAAATCCAGGTAGAGGATTCAAACCCAAAAAATAAAACCAAATGTAAAGCAATCAAAGCAAACAAGATAAGCAAGTAAAGGTGATCTAAACCCTAAGGTAACCCCACTTTTATAAAATTCCCCAGTAGAGTCGCCAGTTCTGTGATACGGTGGGAGAACTGACTTGAGGTTTTGCGTTTGTGTTCGCAAATGTTTCAGTTTAGCAAGATTCGCCACCGACTTTTTATTTTGTCCAAAGGAAAGGTCAAAAAGCACAGGAAAGACCTTTGAGATGTTTTCTAGGGTTCGGGGGGTAGATTATGAAAAGGGAGGGTGCTAGCACCCTTTTCATCCATGGTTTTCCATGGGCTCTTAGTTACTTGTTTAGATCACTTGCTTTTGCTTTTCAATTGTTTGAAATGGTGCTTTGTGCGGTTTTGAAAATATTTTGAAAAGAGGCCTTTGTTTAGGCAATCTTTGTAATGATTCTTGTTTGAATGTATACAAAGGTGTTTGTCTTTTGAAAAATGTTTCAATGTTTGAAAGTTTGTTTTGGGAAATGTTTTGAAATTGTGTGTGTTTGTTTGAAAATAGCAAGGATGTTTGCAAATTGATCAAGTAACTAGGAGTTGTCTACCCTAATCAAAAGTCTTTCCTACACATTTTTAACCCTTTGACATTGTTGTTTTACCATTGTATTTGGTAAACAACCTTATCTTTGGATGTTAAAAGGGACGGGCGTGGGTCATCGTATGACCATGATAACAATATTTCCAAGTATCTTAGCAAGTTTTTTGTGGGACTAAGATCATTTTTGTATAGGCAACCAAGATAGCGTCATCGAGGGACTATGATCTTTTTGTTTTGTTTTTGTTTTGCCAAGATACCTAGCATGCATACCATGGCCATTTTAAAGGCAACAAAGTGGATGAAACCCTACGGGTGCTTGTGTGCAATGTGTTGTCATTTTTCATGCATTTTTGTCTTGCATTTAGGTCATGCTATTTGTTTGATTTTGGTCTTTACATACAAAACCCTAATCTTACTATCATGCATATAATACGATAAATTGCGTAAAAGTAAATCTAAGACTATTACAACAATATTATGGGGAAGGGGATACAAGTTTGAATAGGGGGTATTTGCACAAAATAAAGCCCTAAAACTATTACAACCATATTGAATTTATTTGTACAAATAAATAAATAAGCAAATATTTAAATGTGCAATAAATTGTAAATATGCAAAATGTTTTTTTGTATTTATTTTATGTATGTAAAATAAATTTATTTAATGTCTTAAAAATAAGAAAATAAAAATGATTATTTTTGGAAAGGGTGAAAACCCTAATTTTTGGTTTAAAAGAAAATATATATTCTATTATTATTTATTTCATTTTTTGTTTAAGAAAAATAATAATAATATATATAAAAATGTTAAAAAATTAAATATTGTATGAAAATATTAATTTAAGTGTATAAATAATAAAAATAAAAATATATAATATTTTCATATTATTTACAAATTTATTTAAGAAAATAAAAGTATATTAACCTAAATACCTATTTTTATGCTAAAAAATAAATAAATAAAAAAATATGAAAAAATGCAAAAAAAATAAAGAAAATATTTTTATGATTTTTGATGTTTAGGAAAAAATAAATAAAAGTCAGAAATGTGAAATATGCAAGAAAATATGAAAAATATAAGAAATGGGCCAAGGGGGTGCAGAAAGTAAGCAGGGGGTGTCAAAAGTCAAACAAGTCAGGCCCAAGCCCACTTCCACTTCGTCCCTGTCCTTCAAACCAGAAAACGCGTGCGCCATGTACAAACTTGTAACTCTTGCATACGTGCTTAAAAATGAAATCTTGCAACATGAAACTTGTAGCTTGTTAAATCACGATTTCAATGATATAAAAAACTTGATCTAACTCTCAAATACCAGAGAGAATTTTATCACCCCTAATTTCTGACCTAAAATTTTCAGCATGTTCATCATCCAAATTCTCCTAGCTCGGTTAATATAAATGGAAGTTATGCATATGCACAGCTCAAGAAACTTAGAGACTACATTTTTGCTTCACAAACCTAAGTTTAAAGATGCCTAAATAAGGAGTTAGAATCTTGAGAAATACCTGTTTCAGTCAAGTTCGAATAAGGCAATGTAGGAGTTGTGAGTGAGGCCTGAAGGTTGTGTTAGCTTGCCTGAAGTTCCCTTGACCTTTCCCAATGCTTAGCTTGCTTTGAAATGGCTTGAATCTCCTTGTAGAACTCAACCTGTAAAGTTTAAAATGAAAATGGTGAAGTGTGCAAACGAGGTTACAGTTGCAAAGTAAGGGCTTGGACAGTTTAGGTGTATTGTATTGAATGTGTTTGAAGTGGTTTCAAGCAAAACGCACGACGCAAATTTGTTTTGGCTTGAGTTCTGCAGAGCTTGCCCTATTTTGGGCAGAAGTTGGTGTTTTTGTGTTTTGGGTGTTTGGAAGCTTGGCAATTCGTGTTTTTTGGCTTGGTACAATATGTTGAGATTGTTTGAAAGTGTTACAAAGCTAGGTTTTATCAGATGCACAAGTTGTGTGGACTTTTGCATAATTGCTTGCTTTTGAAGAAAAGTTGGAATTGACAATGCCAAGGCCTGTACAGGCCTGTTTTCTAGCTGCACATAGTTGGTGAACTTTGCCTGATATTCATGGACTTTGTTTGCAGCAAAATTCTAGGTCCATGGCTCAAGATAAACAAAGTTACATAAAGTGACCATTATCAAAGTAACAATGTTATCTTTTTGCCATTTTTGGATTAAACCCATGTACAAAGCTTCAAAGATTAAAACAATGCCTTTGTCCAATGTATTTTCATTTAATTTATGAGTGTAGAAAGTATTAGAACCTGTAAACCAAGTACAAGCATGATTCAAACTGATTTTCAAGTTGTAACATGGTGCAAAATGCCTTGGACAAAAATGATGATTTGCCATTTTCAAACTTTTGATTCTTCCTAACCATAAATGATCTTGGAGAGTTCTTGGACATTTTGGAAAGCTTGTAACATTCTCTACAATCCATATTTGAAATGAATTTTGATATTCCACCTGGAACTATGTGAAAAGTTGCCATGAAGATAGGTCAAAATCCTGCCTAAACTAGGGCAAAATTTCACTAAGTTAAAAGTTTCATAGACCCTTGTTCACAAAATCATAACTTGAGATCCAAGTATCTTTTGGGAAAACTTTATGAAATAAAGTTGAATATTTTGTGGAGGAATACAACTTTCATGTTGGAAGTTTTGTTTGAATCCAATTGCATCATGGTGAAAAAGTTGGGAAAAGTTGGGAAAAAATAAGAAATTTTCATAACTTAAAAAATTTCTAAGTTATGAAAATTTTCCATTTTAAACCCTAATTTCCAAAATTAGGTTTCTTGGTGAACAAGTTTCATATTTTGACACATCTTGATGAAAAATGACCCTTGGCACTTGATTTTGACCAAAAAGTCAAAGTTTGACTTTTCAGTGTACAGTTGATTTTTGATCAGTTGACTGGAAAATTCATCTGTCAATCCAATGCATTTGAGATCTTTTGAACCTTATGATTAGGTCAAGATGATTCCATTGATTCCTTGAAACCATGCTTGAACCCAATTTGCCATTGGCTAGGTGAAAAAACAGAAATTGCCCTTCTACAGTCTAAAACCCTAAAAATGACCATTTTGCCCTTTTGATGATCTGATCAAATTTCTTGAGGAGTTGTGGTCCAAACTTGATAAAATGGTTCATATGAGTCTATAATGTTGATGTGTATAAAAAATTATGAGGTTTGACTGTAATTTGGCCATAGTTGACTTTTTCCCCAATACAGCTGATTTTTAGGTCAATTGTCCAATTGACTGGGCAAAAATTTGATTCAAGGCTTGAAACTTGATATGAGCAATCTTAGGAGTCCAACATGAAGTATGAAAGTCACATGAGGCATTGTAATTCCAAAAATCCCTGTGCAAACTCAAACCCTAATTTCAGGTCAACAGTGCAAGGAGAGGTCTTGAGTTGAGCAAACCCTAATCTGGTCTTGGGTCCAAGGAGTCTTGTGAGGAGAATCTTGATAAAATGAGAGGGCACATTTTGGGGTACAACATTCGACTACTATTTTCTCCGTTTTCATCTAAATCAGGTTGATGTCCAAAACCACCTGCAGCAACCTGATTTTCTACATTTTCATAGGATTCTCGTAATCGATTATGCCTTCTGCTACACCAGTTCCAGTAACATGGAGGTCAAAAAATTGTGCCCGTAATCGATTACGCCATTTCGGTAATCGATTACAGGGCCTGTCAAACTAGAATTTTTTTTGTCGGAACGCCTCAATTTATCGACCACCACATCCCGACTAATCATAATTTTCTTGTTTGCAACATCAAACAATTTATAACCTCCAATATGATGATGACCAATAAGCAACATCATCTTACCCTTCTCATCCAACTTCTTTCAAAGCTGACCCGGAATGTGTTGTAATGCTATTGAATCGAAAAAATTTCAAATGACTTAAGCTTAGTTTAAATCTATACCATACCTCTTCTGGAGTCACCTAACTAAGCTTCTTAGTAAGGCACCTATTCAACAAATAGGCGGCTGTAGAAATGGTTTCACCCCATTGCTCCTTCGGCAAGTCTTTTCCCTTTAACATGCTTCGAACCATGTTCATTATGAACGATTTTTCCTCTCAGCAACACCATTCTCTTGTGGCGTATATGGTGGCACAGTCTTGTGTATTATCCCCTCTTCATCATAATACCTTCCAAACTCATTTGAGGTATATTCACCTCCATCATCCATTTTTAGAATTTTGAGTTTGTGACTACTTTGCAGCTCAACCATGGACTTGAATCTTTTTAACACGTCAAATACCTCACCCTTTCTCTTAATTAGGTATATTCATGGTTTCCTACTAAAATCATCGATGAAAGTGATAAAATACTTATTGCCACCATACAAGTCGACTTGCATTGGACCACACACATTGGAGTACACCACATCAAGGTGATGTTTGGTCCTATGACATGCATGCTTGTTGAAACTACTCTTGTTATGCTTCCCTTGCACACACTCTTCACATATCTCAGCTTGAACATTGATTTTTGGCAACCCGGTTACCATACCATCCCTTTGTAACACGTCGATGTCTCAAAAATTGAGGTGTCCAAGACGGTAGTGCCACAACCAATCATCATGGCTTGCCACTGTAGCAAGACACATATGCTCCTTAAATTTCAACTCTATCTTGAAAGTCCTATTGGCAGCCATGGGTGTTTTAAGGACTAAAACCATATTTTGATCCAAAACGCGCAAAATCTTGATTTCCATATGAATCATCTAATTTTTCTCAAAAAATTGGCCAATTCTTAAGAGATTACATTTTATTCCTGGAATTTATATCACATATTTTATCAAGGAATGACCCCTATCCCTTCTCATGATCAAAACATCACTGGCCCCATCGACCGCTAAAGTGGTGGCATCCAATTTCACCTTATTCTTCGTGGCTTGATTGATTTTGATAGACCATCCCTTTCTAACTGTAATATGTGTTGAAAAACTAGAATCCAAGTACCTCACATCATTTCCTTGAAATCCATCTTGAACCGTTACCATTACGTTTTGCTTCGAACACGTTTTTGTAACATTTTTTGAACTACTGCAACTGATATCCAATAACTTGCCGCTGCTACTACTGTTGTACAACAACTTATTATTGGCATAATTCTCCTCTGTGATCATGACCAGAAGTATGTTATCATTATCCACCTCCTGTCGATCAACCTTAGCCTGATCACTTTGATTTTGCATTACAATCTCTTGTGAAATGACCAAGTCTGTGACAATTGTAACACTTCACATTACTCTTGTCAATCTTCTTGGTGTATTTGCCTTAACCACTACCTTTGGTTCTGATCTCACCTCTTTTCCCCATCAAACCCTTTAAATTTTTGAATCTTTTCCACCAAAATTCTAAAAAATTTCCTTTCCTTTTGAAGGCCATTTTTCTTTCGATCTTTTACTCTTCTCATTGAATAGTGCTTGCAATGAAATCTCCACTTTAGCCTTGTAATTTCCCCTTTCATCCATACTTTGTTCATGAGCCTCAAGAGAGATTTGAATCTCCTCCTTCATCAATGTCAGATGATCCTTCGACTCATCGATTGCCACTACAATGTTGTCAAATATTGGTGTCAAAGAACACGATATTTTTGATACAGCATTATGCTCCAAAATGGTTTATGTGCAAGACTCTGTTTGATTCACCAAACACGTAATGTGCGTTATATAGTCGTTGATTGTATCCTTCTCTTCCATTTCAACCAATTTGAACTGTCATTTATTAGTTTATAACCTCACCATCTTTTCTTTATAAGTCCCTTCATAAGATTTCTTCAAGATCTCCCATGCTTGTTTCGTCGAAACGCATTCACCAACTTTTCAAAGTTGTCACCATCTACACAAGAATGAATCAAGAAGAGTGACTTGTAATCTTTCTTCTTCTCTTCCTTGTGTGCAGCCTTCTGAGCATATGTAGTTTCTTCGCCAAGTGGATTAACTCCATTGTTGATCACCTCAAGAACGTCTTGATACCCAAACAAAACTTTCATTTGTTTGCACCATTTATTGTAGTTCTTCGAATCAATGGTTGGAAGATTAGTGGGGACTCGATCGTTGGAGACGGTAGTCATCTTTTCAGTGGATTAATGGATCACAAACAGGCTCTTCATGCCAAATGTTGGGACATACACAAAATTCTATGGTGAACCAATGGAAGAACAAATGTTGAAAAAATGAAGAGTTTGTTGAGGATGTTGGTTAACCATTGTAACTTATAAATAGTCATGGCCATGGAGTGATACTCTGCTTCGGTGGAGATGTGAGAAATAGTGGATTTATTCTTAGGATTCCATGATATCAATGAATCGCCCAGGTAAATGCAGAATCTTGTAAGGGACTTACGTGTTTCTGGACAAGTAGCCCAATCAGGGTCAGAAAAGGCTTTAAATTGTAAGTTGGAAGTGTTAGGGAGGAAAAGTCCTTGAGCTGGAGATTATTTAAGGTATTGCATACACGAAGAGTTGCATTATAGTGAACATCAGTAGGTTTGCTCATATGTTGGCTAAGATGTTGCACGGAATATGATATGTCAAGGCGTGTCTTGAGCAAATAGATGAGTTATCCAACAAGTCTTCTATATTTGGAAGGGTCTTTCAAGGGAGTTCCATCAGTTTTTTCAATCTAGTGTCACGAGCCATTGGTGTAGAAGCAGGTTTGCATCTAAGTAGACCCGTGTTAGAGAGAAGATCCAGAGTCTATTTGCGTTGGTTAATATTGATTCCAGATTTGCTTCTTGCCACCTTAAGACCCAAACAATATTTTAGAGTCCCAAGGTCCTTGATGTGAAAGTGACTTTGGAGTAACTATTTGGTTTGATTAATGATATCTATATTGTTGCCTATAATGAGAAGGTCATCAACATAGATAAGAATGAAAGTACATTGAGAATGAGATTTATGCATAAAGAGAGAATGGTCCGAGGAACATTGAGTGAATTTGTGTGCCAAAAGAACTTTGGATAATTTATCAAACCATTGTCTACTAGATTGTTTTAAACCATAAATAGATTTTAAAAGTTTGAAAAATTGATTTGGATAAGAAGGTGTAATGCCTTTGGGGAGAGACATGTACACTTTCTCATCCAAATCACCATGGAGGAATGCATAATGGACATCAAGTTGGTGAAGATGCATATTTAATGAAGAAGCAAGAGCAAAATGAGTCTTACAGTTGTGAGCTTAGCAACAGGAGAGTAAGTGTTAAAGAAATCAATACCTTGTATTTGATTGAAACCCTGAACAACTAGGTTTTTTCCCCATTTGGTTACATCCATCTTGACGAAGCTTGTTGATGAGAACCCTCAGCTCCTCTTGTCCTTGTGCCAGATTTTGGATAAGAACCATCTGGCTCACCAACGGTCCCTTCATTATGGCTATCTCAGTTTGTATCCTTTCCAACTGGTCATCTTTGTTTCCATCAGGATTTCCCATGATCATGCCCCTGGTGAGGAGCGCCTTGACCTCTTCTTGTCCCTTGGATAGGTTCAAGAACATCTCTTGAAGTTGAGCGTTTTGAGCCTGGATGCCCTTGATAGTCTGCTCTAGAGCCATCTCTACTGAAATAAACAGTAGGAGAATAAGGAAACCTGAAAAGGAAAACCTGTTACGATGCAATGCATGATATGTGGATGCATGTTTCCAAGAATCTCGCGGGGTAAACACAAGAAAATGTTAGAGGTTGAACTTCGATCAACATCTTTGATTGGAGAACTTAGTATCGGTGGATGTCTTTCCACGAGAATCAAGCTCACCATGTCAAGTGGGTCATAGCCCCTGATTCAAGTTGTTGCACTTGATCTTTGACGGTGTTTGTTTAGAGGAGAACCGTCTTGCCCCTTGGTAGACATCTGGTTCAACGTGACCCTGCATCGAAAGACCCTCGATATCCTTGAAATGGTTATTGAAAATGCTATGGTATGATGTTATGATGATATGTACATGTATGCAAAAGCAAGCAAGTGTATATACAGGTAATCATATTCACAGAAAGGAAACAAGTCCTTAGGTTTAGGCTTGCATGGAGTTTAGGCATTACCCTCTTTCAGTTTAGTTGGTTTAAACCTGTCCTAAAAATAGTAACCGGGTTCTAGAGGATCTCAATATCACTGACTACCCTCAATCGGTCATAATTCCAGTTTAGCAACCTTTTCTTGCATCCGGAACCATCGCGAGAGTTTAGTCTCAATGAGTGTAGCATACTGCTACTGTTCTATGGCCAAGTTGGTCAATTTAAGGTTCTAAGGTCAGTTGGTGCTTAATGACTCCTTAGAAGACCCATATTCTCCTCGTTCCAACACAAGGGATATCGGTACAGACCAAGGTGTCACACCAACGTAGTTATTGCTTCATCCGTGTCGGTCTACGCCGGACATATCCCTCACAGTTTATTGCTACTTACCTAAAGGGTATCCCCAGATCCGGGTTAGGATCTATAGAACTCCGATACAAGCCCACAAAATTTAAAGCATACAAAGCATACAATTGAAAACACAAGTGATCTAATCCTAAGGTACACCCCACTTATAGACTTCCCCAGCAGAGTCGTCAGTTCTGTGATATGGTGGGAGAACTGACTTGGGTTTTGCATTTGTGTTTGCAAATGTTTCGGTTTAGCAAGAGTCGCCACCGACTTTTTATTTTATCCTAAGGAAAGGTAAAAAAGCACAGGAAAGACCTTTGAGATGTTTTCGTGGGTTCGGGGGGTAGATTATGAAAAGGGAAGGTGCTAGCACCCTTTTCATCCATGGTTATCCATGGGCTCTTAGTTACTTGTTTTAGATCACTTGCCTTTGCTTTTCAATTGTTTGAAAATGGTGCTTTGTGTGTGAGGTTTTGAAAATGTTTTGAAAAGATGCCTTGTCTAGGCAACCTTCGTAACAATTCTTGTTTGAATGTTTTACAAAGGTGTTTGTCTTTTTGAAAAGATGTTTCAATGTTTTTGAAAGTTTGTTTTGAAATTGTTTTTTGAAGTTGTGTTGTGGAGTGTATTTTGAAAAATGGCAAGAATGTTTTGCAAGTTCGATCAAGTAACTAAGAGTTGTCTACCCTATTTTACTCAAAGATCTTTCTTATATTTTTAACCCTTTTAACAGTGTTGTTTCACCATTGTATTTGGTGAACAACCTTGTGTTAGGATGTTAACGGGACAGACGTGGGTCGTCGTATAGACCACGAAAGCAATAGTGTCAAGTATCTTTGGCAATTTTCTTGAGGGACTTGATCATTTTGTTTAGGCAACTCCGATAGCGTCATCGAGGGACAATGATCATTTTGATTGTTCTTGTTTTGCCAAAGTACTTGACGTGCATAACATGGCCCATTTGTTTAGGCAACCAAGTGGAGATACCCTAAGGGGTGCATGTGTGAATAATGTGTTTGATTTGCATGCATTTAGTCTTTGATTATGGGTTGTCTACTTGTTATTTTCATCTTTCCATACATCCTAATTACTAGCATTTGTGCGAGAGTAATAAAAATGCAGAAAATAAATCCCACGCTATTACAACCATATTGAAGAGCAAGAAGTGTAAAGACAAAACAAAAATAAAAGGAATAAAAATGATCCTTTCGATCTGGGCAGAGACACCCTTCGATTCTGCCCTTCCTGACTTCCTTCGATTTGGGCCTGGAGTCAGTAAGGTCGTGTCTTTCGATTTCACCCTTCTCCTGCTTATTTCGATTGAGACTTGGCCGTCAGTGTGGAGATCCTACTGGCTACTTCTTTCGCTTGAGGCCTGGGGTCAACATGAAGTACACTCTTTGCCTCAGACTCTTTGCTGCTTCCTTCAAATGCAGGAGTGCTAGGCCCTTAGGTTGAGATTCGAAAGGCTTGAATACTTAGCCAATCGAAGGATACAGAGAACCTGTTTTAAACTTTTAAAACACAACACTCAAGTGTAACTTTCAAAGCTACAGGCCATGGGTTAGCACAAGATTAATGGGTCTCAAAAGTCCAAAGTCTAAATAGTCAGGGTCAAAAATTTCAACATATAGGCATTCAGGATCGAAGATTGAAACATGGTCAAACTCCCTAGATGAAATATCTACATTTTTTATTGGTATGCACACATAATATAAAAATGAAATGGTTCTAAGTTTAGAGTGAACTTACCTCTTGAAGCGCTTAAATCAAAGGAAACTGCAAGTGACTTCTTTGGTGATGAATGGAAGTTCGTTGGGGTCTTCCTGAGGCTAGTTCAATCACCACCTTGCTTGAACAGTCACTGAATCAAAGGAGGGAGTTTAATAGTGGTGAGTGAAATGAAAGTTATTATATAACAGTCTACAGGATAAATCGAAGTCTGGTTATCTGGCTGTTGGAGAGTGAATCGAAGGATTCACCAATGTATGAAGGGTCTGAGTTTTTTTTTAGAAGTGTTAGGAATAAAACGTTGGGAGGTGTTTGAGAGTTTTTGAGAATTTTCACTAGAGTTTTCTTGCTTGAGGATTTTTTGTGATTTTTCTCTCTTAGTAAAAATCTGGACCCTTTTCTTTGTCAATGGTTCCTCTATTTATAGAGAAAAGGTTTGGGAGTTAAAACAAAGATGTGGCTTGGCTGATGCTTTGGGAGGGAAAACAAAAAATTCAAACAAAAGGGATATGTTGTATTTGTAGCTTTCGAGGGGCAGTGTTTTATTGCCATTTTGGTGCAAGGAATTTGGACAGTGTCTCAGGACTGCTGTGCAGCAGTTTTGGCGTTTTATGGCCAGTGAATCAGGCCCGAGCCTAGCAGCGCATGAGACTTGGTCAACAAATGCCTTTGGCCTCTCATCCTTTTGTCTTGACTCCCTAGCCTCACCTTTCGACCAGACTTTCAGTAACCATCTCCTTTTTCAATCTAAGTGACGTTCGAATGACTTCCCTAGACAATCCTTCAAATGGGCCAAATTAATGCTCTTGGGATGGATCAGTAATATATGTCCTTCGATTGGGGACATCTTGACATGCCTGACAAAACTCTTCGAATGCACCACCAAGATGCTTTCTTCGCCTGAGGCAATGACATAGTGAAGAGTTTGTATGCTTGGAATAGGCCATTTCTAACAGGAAATTCCTCCCACTCAAATTTACCTACAAAGGGGCCATATGGCCAAACGAAAGAATGACAAAACACTTGTGCCCAAGGATTCATACCCCCAAGCGAAGGATGTGTTCCAGGGATGGAAGGCTCAATCGAAGCTTGCAACGTTGGAGAATTCACTCCCCCAAACGAAAAAGGCGTGCAAGGGCAGGATGTGTGATCGAAAGAGGGCAAAAGAGAGGCTTTTTTCTCCTGGATCGAAGGACATCATCAAGAGGGTTTTTGCCTTGCATGGGGCACTTGTGGCCAGCAAACATGGTTTTCAAGGCAAGCAATGTAGGCAGCAAAAGTCACAAACGAAGCCTGCAACAAGAAGTCAAACGCCCATGCGAAAGAGGCACGCTAGCATCCATTTTGAGCAATCGAAGGAGGCCAAGAGTCAATCGAAGGATGCTGATCGAAAGAGGCCTAAAGGCCAATCGAAAGAGCTGAAACGAAGAACACTTGTATTTCTCCAATTTTTGTCAAAATAATATTTTTATTTGTTTTCTCCCTTTTTGACAGTTTCCTTTTTCCAAAGTACTTGTGCAAGCTTGAATTTTGAGAATCCTTGTGAGAAAGGCCTTGATAATTGAGAGGGCAAATTTTGGGGTACAACAGGGTTTATATGAAAAATTTCAGAAAAACAATTAATATAAGGGCAAAAATGAAGGGAAGTACCAGAATCAAGTATCCACATTGAAGAATTGTGAAAAACATTACATGTTTGAACAATACCTGAAATCAGTGCTTTGTCCGAAGTTATGGCCTTGTCTTGTTTAGAGTGTTGATGATCCTTCCTCGATTGTTGAAGGAGAAGCAATAAGTGTTGATAATCCTCCTTAGAGATAACACCTTCTTTACCCTGGGATGTGAAAGCTTAGCATCTGAAGCATTCTTGGCATTATTATTTTTGTATTCGGGTGGAAATCCATGCTTGAAGTAGCAGGTTTCCACTGTGTGATTGGTTTTGTTACAATTGGTGCAGAGCATAGGAGTCTTGGAAGTGACTTTACCTTTCCCTCGTGTACTATTGCTATTGGCATAAAGAATAGCTGAGGATGGTGTGGCATACTGTAACACCCCGGTTTTATTTACTAATTGTTTTATTAAATTATTTATTTCATCAATTATTATATGATATAGTAATTGATTAAATTGTGTGATTTTGTGAATATATGAATTATTTGAATTAATTTCATATGTGTTATATGTCTTTTGTGCTAGTATGTGTGGAAATAGGATTATTACAAGTTGGGCCTTGGTAATAGTTTAGAGTGAGTGAGTGAGATAAGCTCAATTAGAGAAAACAAGAGTTAGTAAGGGTTATTGTAAAATAAAGAGAAATAGAATCAGAAAGAAGGAAAAGGAAAGAAGAGAAGAAAAAAGGAGAAAAGGGAGAAAAGGGAAGAAGAGAAGATAGAACCCTAGAGAATCTACATCCAAGGTAAGGGTGGGCATTCTTGATTTATGGGTGTATGTAATGGTATGTAATGGATAATAATATGAAATTAGAAATTTGTTCTTCAATTTCTAGGTTTTGACATGTTAGGGTTTGAATGTGAAATTATGGAATTAGTGTTGGAAATCATGTTTTGATGTTTGTATTTGATGTTATATGTTAGATATAGGTTATAACACATTTAATTGGTGAAACATATGTGTTTGAATGGGATTCGGATAAATAATTTCGTGGAAGACAGAAGCTGTCTGTACCAGATTTTTCTACATTTCACTAAGCCGTTTAGCGCGCGTGGGGCCGCTTATCGCGGTCTGGAATACAAAAACTTATTATTTTTGAAAATTGATCAGGATATTGTATGCTTATGATTTATCATTGATTATCATAAATTTTAATAACTTATTCAATGTGTTTTGGATTGGTATTGGATGATTTTTGGTGAGAAATATAACACTTGATTTTGAGTATATGTATGTTGTGAAATAATGATGAATGTGAATAACATGGTTTGGTATTGTTTCTATGTGTTATTATGATGTGTTGAGTTGATTAATGCTATGAGAATGCATTGTATGTGAATGTTGACATGACGTGTGTATGTTATGCAATTTAGTGAAGATAATTCAAATGTGTTGAATTATGTGAAATATGCTTGTATGATTAAGATATGGAGATGGTCTTAATTATATATATATATATGTGTGTGTGTGTGTGTGTGTGTGTGTGTGTGTGTGTGTGTGTGTGCGCGTGTGTGTGCGTGTGTGTGTGTGTTGAAATTTCACATGTATCATGAGTTGTCAAGAGACAATATTTTCTAGCTTTTGTGAGAGGTAGTGACTTGTCCCAAACCTGGAGATGTGGTTTGAAAGCTTGAGAGATAGATTTTTTTGGTGATTATTTGTCTTGGAAATGTGGACCCGATGATACCGGTAAGGATAACAATTGGTACCGCGTGCATATTGCATTGAGTTGCATTTGAGTCGCATGTGTCGATGTAAAATGTTGATTTGGTGTGCAATATGTGATATTGGTGTGAGTGTTACATTTGTGTTAATTGTGATTGATTATCTTTTTATCATGAATCGTTGAGCAATGTTGTATATGTATTCATGTGAATTATGTTGAAATGTGTTTAATACATTGATCATGTGAAGTGTGATGAATTCAATTGTTGCTTGTATGTGATGCATTACTTATTATTATATATTCTATAATGATATGAATTCTCACCCTTATGTTTGAATAATGTTTTATACGACATCGCTCAAGTACCGAAGATAGTGGTGCTTCTCACGAGGATTAGTCGGAGGAGCTAGTTTCTTATTTATCTACTTATCTAGGTAGTGAGTCGTGATCTAGTCTATGTAACACAGGGAACGTTTGAACTCATGTTTGTGTTGAGAGATGTTTATGATATTCTCTTTTATTTATGATGTATTGAGATTATATTATGAGTGACCTTTAGTGCCTAATATTTTATAATATAATTGTTAGTATGAGATTTCAATCATTATTATCATTATGAAAAGAATCATTCCGCTATGAGATGCATATGTGTTAGTATATGAAACATAATTTTTAAATGTGTGTTATGAGCATGACCGGTGTATTTGTGTTGGTTTTTGAAATACATGTGACACCCTCTTGAGTTATGCATGTTAATTTACTATGATTATGATATATTATTTTTGTGGGTTAAGGGGGTGTTACACAGACGCGGGGATGATTTGTTGTTGAATAATAAGAGAGTAAACACGGCTAATGCTGGGGAGAGGATCGAGTAAAAGAACTTGTGTGCGAATATTGTGATAATTTTCATTCAGCCCCTTCAAGAATCATGTAACATACTACATATGCTTGTAATTATGCACTGCCTTAGCCAAATCACAAGTACATGGTGTTGGACATGAGTGAGAAGGAGTAGGTCATAAATCTTCCAGTTCATCCTAAAGGATCTTGAGGGCAGTAAAGTAGGTAGATAGAGATATATCACCTTATTGTATGGAATGTAATTCTCAGAGGAGATTAGAAAATCTGAAATGGTTACCTTTTGTGAATCTTTCACGGAGATCCTCTCATAGCTCGAAAGCATAGTGAAAACAAATCGTGCTTTGGCAATGTGAGGAGAAAGGGTGCGATTAATCCATGAAAGAACCATAATATTCGCACGTTCCCATGGCTCGTAATTAGGATCATAAATTGAAGGTTTCATGAGAGTATTATTGATGAACGGTAGCTTGTTCTTGGAAGTTAAAGCTCGGCGCATAGATTTGATTCAGTTAATAGTTGTTATCATCCAGCGGTAGTGCAATGATGGTGGCTCCGGGATTCTCACTGGGATGAAGATAAAATGGATTTCTGGGGATAAGTGTTGGATTTGTAACATCGACTACGGGCGCAGTACGTTTGGGACTTCCTTTGTTGGATGAGTGTTTATCAGATTCGTCATCTGAGGCCATTTGTTAGAAAAAGTTGAGATGATGAAGGCGAGAAAAGGGGAAAGAATGATGCAAGAATGTGTAAAAAAAATGAAGAAGAGAAAATATCTGGAAGGATGAAGAAGGTATAGTTTACTGATACCATATTACAAGAGGTGAAACCATCTTGATGAAAGAAAGAAAGTAGATTGAAATGAATATATCCCGACTTAGCAAGGAAGAAGGGTGGACTTCTACTAACATAAACCCTAAGGCCCAAAAGGTATAATAAAGCCCAATAAGTCTATGTGTCTAATATACGACAACAACTCTATCTCCACAGCATAGTACTATTGCTATTATTCACTCTGACATGAAGATTTGTCTTGTTAAATTCTTCAATATGTTCCAATGCACCACTAATCATCAGGGTTGTTCAAAAAATTCATAGAACTGAACTGAATCGTCGAACCGAAGTTAAAATAACTGAACTATTATTAATGTTTAGTGAACCGAACTTATATTTTGGTAATGGTTCTAGAACCAAACCATTAAGCAATTAACCAATTTCAAAGTTGTTCTGAACCAAACGGTTGTTACTTTAATTTCTAAATTGATTTTTTTTAAGAAAATAAATAAATATAATTTTTTCCGGAAAAAAAAATTGATTTTTTTCGAAAAAAAAATCAATTGCTTTTCTGAAAAAAATTGATTTTTTCCGAAAATTAGAAAGTCAAATTATTTATTAAAACAAAATCGATTTTTCCAAAAATCTAATAAAATAAAATTATTTCAAAAATAAAATGCCGATTTTTGGTGAAAATAAAAATGTTATTTTTTTTGGCGAGAATAAAAAATGTGGTTCTTCCGAAAAAAATAAAACCGATTATTTTCTAAAAATAAAAATGTCGATTTTTGACGAAATAAAATAAAATCAATGTTTTCTAGAGAAAAAAATCGATTTAACAAAATTAAGTATAACTCTTCAATTATTTAATAAATGATTTGGTTTTGTCAAAAATTATCTTATAATAGTTTGGTATAGTTTGAAATTCTAAACTGTTATATTAAATTAAAACTTTTGATTTAATTTAATTCTTAAAAAAAATAAAATGATTTGATTCAGTTTGAAAAACCTTATACAATGATTCAATTCGATTTGATTCAGTTTTCTAATAAAACTTTACCATAAACGATCTTACTAACCACGGCTCATGCGAGAAAGAATCCTTGTTAATCACACAGTTGTTCGTGCATTTCCAGATTTTCCACAAAATTATACAGACCAGTTGAATCCCAACATTACGTATTCTCTATAATAAATATACGTACTCTATCTTATAATCCAATTCTTTTATTTACCAACTACAATGAACTATGCCATATTCCAATTATTAGACTATTTAACAAGTTACTAATCACTTTTGTAGCCATGATACCTTGCAATATTAATCTAAGGTCTCTCTAACTTTTCTTTTTATAATTCTAAACATGGTTCCATCTCAAATCTAAGGGAGGTTAAGGTACATTAAACTAGATTTCTAGTACTAAAACCAATATTTAAGGCAACATTATATTGTGTGAATCAATTTTACCAAATGCTTGGAATAGACTCACCAAGTCAGTAGCATCATGATGAGGCTGATAATTGATTCTCATGATGTCATCATTTGACTCATAATATTATGATTTTATTCACATAACCAAAATGGTTTCCATAATTGTTGGAATCGATTCAAATTTTCATGTGAGTTGATTTCTCCTGTGAAATATCTAAATTTTCATGCTTTTTCAACTCAAAAATCATCCCTAAACATTATATAACATCTCTAATCAATACGGGATCCTAAGAAATACTTATTACAGTTAATAACATCATAAAATCAGTCAAATTTCAATAATACATATCATATATCCTAGGGTTCATATTACTCAACACTTAAACTACCTACATTATTATTTCTTTCTAGCTTTTCTTAGATTTTAAAACTTTTCTCTCCTTAACAATTTATATATCTGATATATATATACATATATATATATATATATCCGACATTAATCAATGAATGTAAAAAATAAAATTTGTTTATTAATCGTTAATCACTCTAATATTGACCTAGATAAAATTAAAGCTTATAAACAATTCACCTTAAATGATATTTTGAGCTTTCCAAATTCTCGGGATGGAATTTCCTTCAACTTTCAAGATAGTTCAAGCGAGAGGAAGATTGGAGAGTGTGAATGCAACATTCTTCACTTGGATGATGAATTCATGCTTGCATGCACCTTTAGGAGTCTTGCTAAATCCTCTTGTTTTCTCTTTGCCTTCATATATATATATTGTTAACCAAATAGTATATCTTGCGCTTCATTAAACCATCAAACTCGCAATTGTCCATTGTCACCAATATGGTCTAAACTGAATTATGAATTAAGAATGCCATTAAATTTTAATTAAATATAACATGATTTGAGACATTAAGATGACCAAAATACTCTTCATTATGGAATATCCATTTCACCTTTACTCTCCCAAATTCGTCAAATTATGCAACGGTTTTTTTTAGGGACATTCGAAGGAACATGTACGATCACATCCGAATGGGGCATTTTAGATCTTTCGGAACTAAAGGACAACCACTAACAAACTCTATATTTCATGACCGTTTACCAAAGATAACCGGAACAGAGTAAACCTTAAGAAAAAAATAAGCTCATGTAACATGATATAAGTAGGATAGTTTTTAAAATAAGAGATAAGAAAATTATATACTAACCATTAAATTAGATAAATGATAAGAACGATGAAAACCAATAAAGATCTATAGTACATCTCCTTTGTAATATGAGTATACTATACCCACCCCCTCACAGTTTGAGTTGATAATTCATATTTTGTACTTATTTTTCGTCAAACAGACAAGACATTGAGTAATTCTCAATGTTATTGTGTTGGATTTGTAGAGACAAGCCAATGTAGGCGCTCAAACCTAACTTGTTTTCAATTTAGTACCAACCCACCACCTGTATTTCAAGTATTATTGAAATGCAAATATAATTAGTCTTCAACTATCTGGTTAGAAAGCTTGTTCTAACATCATTTTCGCCAACAGTCCTCTAGTGGCAATGCAACAACCAATATTTACACTTACATTACATCCAAGTGATGAAATCAATATTTGGTCAAACCTAGAATCACCAGGCCATAACAATATAGAAAGTGATTTACTATTTCTCACCCTAGAATCACTATGCCATAACAAAATAGAAAGTGGTCTCACCTTAGAATCACTGTCCAAATTGCCATGACATCCACTTTATAAAAGGCTCAACAAAAAGAACTACACAATGGGAACCGCCGAATCAATGGAAGAAAGGACCTTAAAAACATAAGCTCAAAAGTCATATACATATTATTTCTACATTATTCTACCCTTAAAAATCTCACTTTCAACTATGACTAACTTGAACATAGTTCACCACCTTTCTCCGTAGACCACTTCCGTCTTTAGAAGATAAAAAATGTTACACAAACCACCAGAATTAAAAATCCGAGTGTACTACATAGAATACACTTACACAAACCACCAAAATCCAAGTATACTACATAGAATTCTCAACCAATCCGAGTGTACTGCATAGAATACTCAACCAGAAATAATTTTAATTTAATGTAAACTAGACAAAAGAGATTTAAATATATAAGCCAATAGCCAACTGTGTTCATAAACTTCAGATAACACAAAATACTGCCTTTTTCAAAATACTGCACGGTTCAAGTTCAAGTTGGCAGAAAGGAGAGTAGAGTATCACAGTTGTTTAGATCAATTCAAGACTATTTATTATTTACTACTACTATAGAGAAATTTTAAAATATCTTGGCCATCTTAACCCATGGCATATTTCTGGGTCCATGAACGAGCCGTGGCCTCGTACTTAACTTTGTCACTCTTGTACATATGAGCAATTTCAGGTACAAGAGGATCATCTGGGTTTGGATCTGTCAGCAGAGAGCAAATGGACAGTAGCACCTACAAAAAAAATTTTTTGATGTTTTAGTTTCTCTTCAAAGAAAATTTAACAATACTCCATTTACTACTATTAACAAGGATACTATTGTAAATAAAGTTCATTTTACCGTAGAAAGAAGTACACGTGTACTCAATATTTTTTGTAAGAAAATATATATATATATATATATATATATATATATATATATATATATATATATAAAACACACTTAATATAAACAGATAGAGTAGTAAGATTACCTTGGATATTGTGAGGGCGGGGCTCCACTGCTCTTTGAGGATGTCGAGGCAAATGCTACCATTACTGTTGATATTAGGGTGGAAAACCTTTGTGCGGAATGAAACCTGAACATATTCATAATGGATGTCACATAAACGCTCTCACAAAATGAAATCATTAAAGATGTTAATTAAAGCTCATATCAAATTCTATATATCAACAACAAATGAAAAAAGATTGTGGCAAGTATGTCTATAATGAACAACTAACCACCCATAATTAGGGCGGGTTGAAAATTGGAGATTTCATTGCACAAATATTGTAGGATCGTGTTGTGATAACTGACTTCCAATAATGAGTAAATCAGATATATAATATCGAATGTTTGGAAGAGGGACGTAAACGGTAACATCATAATAACCTTGTAATCCTAGATTTCTTTTCTACCTCAGTCGTCAACCTTGTAATCCTAGATTTCTTTTCTGTTTGTAACCCTAGATTTCTAAGCGGAACATCATGACAACCTTGTAACCCTAGATTTCTTTTCTATCATCAACAGAAGAGGTCAACACATAATAGAGACTGGACAGCAGAAGAAAGATTATGAAAGGGAAAACAGAGAACCAGCAGGGACCGAACGGGAGAAGACAAATAGGACAGATAGAACGAGAGCTAAAGAGATGTGTGGGATCACAACCTCACTATTTTGAGATATTTTTGCAATTTCACTTTACCTCAGCAGAATAAGATTCTGCACCGGAGTTTGTACAATGAGAGGACATAGCTAGAGATTTTTAGGGAGACACATTACACATTATTCGTTAAGCATCGATAAAGAAGATGTGGCGTTCATTGCTACAAAAACTATCGCAAAAATAGGGGCTTGCTTTTAGGTTTTTTTCTTTTGCAAAAAGGGGAGGTGAAGGCTTAAACAACATACATCAGAATCAAACATAAACACGTGGTGACTGCATAACATGTACTGATGCACTACTAGCAAGAGTTGGTATTAAAACAGAATAAGTGTGTGTGTGTGTGTGTGTGTGTGAAGCGCAAGAAAAAAAAAATGGGGAAGCCACGGTTCCCACATATCATAGAAAAGATCCGCCGCTGGTTGTGTAGAATTGTGAAATCACACAATCTAGCTACTTAAATTACAATTTTAACAACATCAATAATATCACAAATTCGCAACAAATATCCAATCCACTACTATTGAGATGTAATAGACTACATCTTTAAAAGCTTGTGGAATTGCTCGTCAATTTCAATACATTTATCGTTGCAAAAAGATTTGGGGTGCTACTAGATTCTATATCCATCACTATAGATTGATTCCTATTGCTATATTCTATGCTGGCTAAAGTGAAATTTAGAATACCATAATTCAAACAAGAAATGTAGCTAACATAAAAGCAAAGAAAGCTATTGCATAAAGAGTGTACCTACTTCCTAGATATATAGTTCAACATGTGTGTAACAAGTTTGCATAAAGCAGAATTTGAGTTTACCTTGGGTGGTTTGAAAGGATAATCAGGAGGAAAGTGAATTTGCACAAGAAACACGCCTCCAGCAAATGGGCTATCTGCTGGGCCCATAATTGTAGCTTGCCAATGGAACATGTCATCAGCAACAGGGCCTGGGCATAAAAGTAAAACAAAAATTATTATATTGAATGAACAGTCCAAGTGGTACTAAGAAAGGTACTAATCAAACATGAATAATTAGAGGTCCTATTCCTCCTAGCATTGTGCTATTATATATATCATATATAATATATATATATATATATATATATATATATATATATATATATATATAAGCAAATATTAACAACTATTGATAGCAGCATAGTTTAATGTGTAACAGTAACACGCATTTATTTCAATTTTTTCTGATTTACTTCTAGTTCCAAGAGAAGACGGGGATTACCCAGGCACCCGTACACTTTATCTTGGTCCTATAAACATATCAAAATCGAGAAACCATACATAGCAAAATCAATTTTAAGTTTTCATAATCACTTTTGGTCTCCAAAAATTGAATCCAAACATCCACTTAAACAAAAACATACTAACACACACAACATAGTATATATGCACACAACAGAATACAGACATGCATATACATATAAGGGTGCGCAGAGGTTTTAAAAAACGGTCGGCGACCGATACCATCGTCTGTTTTTATGTTAAAAGAACAAATTGTGGTTAATTCACACTGCAACTATCAAAATAGGTACAAATGCGTACATAATAGGTATATCAAAGTTATCATAAAACTTACAATTTTACTATCAAAATAAAATATTTAAAATAAAGTACATTATCAACTATCATACCATTATAATTTCAGTATCTATCAAATTTCTTTCTTAATCCTCTACAATCCGTGGTTTAACTAAAAACTGAAGGCTCTAACCAGAAAGAGAAAACATCTCAATAAAATCAAATATATATTAAAAAATCACTCCAGAAAAATGCAAATAACACAGAGAAAACAACAAATCAAGGGCAAAAGAGCATATAAAAAATACCAGCACTGCAAGAAGCAGGAGGATCCTTCTGCAAGTCCTTGAGTTCCTTGTTGATCCGCTTCGAGGCCATCTCGTCAACACTGAACACATTATTATCAAAATCAAAATCATACATATAAAGTTAACGTAAACAATATAATCACGATTTTCGTAAGAATAATCATATTCGAAAATCAGAGAATCGAAACATTAGAGAGAGAGAAAAGAGTGAGAGTTGATTTGATATGAATGACTGACCTTGGCTAGGGTTTGAGAGGGTTTGGGGCGTTCGGTGGTTGAAGAAGGGTTGTGCGTTTTGAAGAGTGAAAAAATGAGAAAGAAGGAGCGTGTTTATATAGGAGTGAGTAAGTAGTAAGCTTAAAACTCGTGCTTTCTTTGCCACGCACTACCTTACTTGGCACACAACCTATAAGCAACTTTATTCCATATTCAAAAATAAAGTAAGCTCAAATATGTTTTTTTATTACTATTATTATATTATTATATTATATACTATAATTTGACCATAGTTTTAAGAAAAGTGTTACTTTAATAATAAAATACTATTTTTAAATTCAGATCTTTACTTTATAAATTCATTTTTTAAATACATTAAATAAATAATATATTTAAAAGATATATCAATCAAATATATTAATTATTGAATGAATTAAAAGTAAATTTTTCTTATATATTAAAAAAGATGGAGTATTATTATATGAGAAAAATACATATCATACGGTCAATCAATATTGATATTTTTTTTTTTTTAAATTGTGACATGACTGATTAATAAGTTTTTTTTAGATGAAAATGTAAAATTATTTTTACATCAGTACACATCTTTAACTTTTTATTATAATACTTTTAGAGTTTTAACTTTTAGTAAAAATTCATATATATATATATATATATATATATATATATATATATATATATATATATATATATATATATATATATATATATATATATATATATAAAAGAACTTTAATGTTTTTTAATGTGTAACAATGGTCTAAAATAAATGAAGTTTGTACACAGGTTCTACCGTTGTTTAATAATATAACATATTTAAAAAATTTATTATTCAAATTTATTATTTATTAAAATTTAAAATATATTATATGTTTTTCAATTGTATAAAAAAATTTAAAAATTTAATTTTTAAATATTAATAATTTATATATTAATATGAATAAATGTTAGTCTTAAATATTAATTTCAGATCAACGGTTTACATTTATTTAACTCAACTATCACATATTATTTATATTTAATATATTTACAAAACCATCTTGATTTTTATTACTTTTACGAAACCACCTTACCTGCAGTTTTAAACTTTACAAAATAAGATATATTTAATATTATTTTAATATTTAAAATTATGGAAAACATTTCTTACATATTAAGAAAGAACAAAATTTAAATTTTTTTAATACGAAATAAATTAAATATAAGTTTTTAAATGTAAAACAATTAAGATAAAAGTAATAAAAATCTAAATCTATAAATTGAATTGTAAATTCTTTTTTTATGGAATATATATATATATATATATATATATATATATATATATATATATATATATATATATATATATATATATATATATATATATATATATATATATATATATATATATATATATATATATATATATATATATATATATATATATATATATATATATATATATATATATATATATATATATATATAGTACTAGAATTAGAAATGAAGTGAAAATCAAAGATAATGGTTGATCTGAGCTTCTGATATAGTGGAGAGAAAATTGATCTGCAAGGTTAGAACTTTAATGCTCAAGTTAATATGTGAGAAAGAAAAATGAATTCAAATTGAATTTGAAATTGAGTACCTGAATTGGCGTGCTCTCTCTATATATAGTGGAGAGGAAATAATAGTCTATTATTTGTTTTGTGTGAATAGCGGAGAGTCGTTGGATGTGTCTGGAGTTTGAATCTTTTATACTTATCTGCATGGTAATTCTCGTGAGCTGAGAAAATTCTGGAAGGATTGTAGTTCCTTTAGAGTGGTCGGTTGAGGATCAATATGGTTGACCCAGAACAATTGCCCCACAAGACTCTTTTTTTTTTTGCATAGAAGGCAGGGGTTTGTCATTTTAGCCTCAATGGTCGATCTCTCTTTCATTTATCTTGGAAGAGCAAGAGTAAACATTTCAGTTTCTTAGGACTTTGCACCTTTAATGCCACATACCTCAAACGTCTTTTCGGAGGTATCCTCATTATGACCTTTAAAAATTGGAACTTTTGAGTGTTATGTATGTGATTTGAAGCATTGATATGTTTTATTTTCTTTTGCATACTAGCTTACTATCTTGAAGAGTTAGCTTTGCGCTTCACTGAGTTATCTTTCCTAGTTTCTTGTTACCTTTTCTCTTTTTATATTTCACCTCCATATGTATTGAGAATATATTACATCATGAGACAAAAATCATAGAAGAATGCTCGATCTTCGTGTGTGCACTCTACTTATTCTTTAACCATTTATGCCTTTACTAGAGAGGGTAATCTTGATGGGGCCTTATCAGTGGTTTTTACACAGATATTTAGCATTTATTTTAGTTATCGTTTCTTTTACTTATCGAGGTTTTATTTTGTTTTATCACATATTATGCTTTGGTTTTGTGTTTTAGTATTTTCAAGTTCAAAATAATAAATTAGGACAAATCAGTGTAAAACTCGGAGTTTTGGAAGAAATACAAATATCCACCTACATGAGGTCTGACACGGCCACCCGTGTCACCTGGCACAGGTTGTATCACCTGACACGGGCCGTGTCAGGATGAAGGTTAGGATGAGACAAAGGAAATGGGAAGTAAGGGGGATGACACGGAAGCCCGTGTCAACTCACACGGCCCGTGTCAGAAAATAAAAGACAAATTCCCACAGGTCCAACACGAGAATCCGTATTGCCTGACACGACCCGCGTTGGGTTTTACGATGCTGATTTTAGTATTTCAGGTTATTTTGTTCATCTGTTAAGTTGTGAGGGCGTTTTGGGTACTTCCAACAAATCTAAATGAGTTTTTGTTATTAAGAGGAGTTTCCACAAGGAAAACAAGGACTTTTTTCCACACGAAGAATTGAGGATTGAAGAGAGCAACGTATGAGATTCTTGGAGGACGGAGATTTTTCATGAGCCGCAACGATTAAAGATCAAAGTTCACCATTTATCTGTAATGTTTAATCTTTATATCATTGAAATTCTTTTGAACAATGTGAGTAGCTAAATCCCCCAATTCTAAGGGGTTTCCCTGGTTTGAATCTGTAATGACTTTGAATTTCTGGTTTTATCAATTCCATGGTTTTTAATATTCAATTTAATCGTGCAATGTTTTTATGCTTTCCTGATCGGACCAATTAGGATTGATCTACGGTTAACAACCAGTTGGACCACATTTGTTAAAGTTTTTGTACGATTAGACTATAGTGGATATCACTTAGGACTAGGGATACCCTATAAGTTACTAAAAACTCTTGATAAAACAAAGGCTTGACTCCATCAGATATCTCTAAGGACTTAGGATGTAAGATGAATGTTCAAAGGTTTTCTCACTAATGACTTAGGGGAAAATAACCTAAAGGGCTGGTAATTGGTTTTATGAACTTGTTAAAGAAATCAGGATTCAAGGTTGTTACATGAAAAATTACACATCACACCCTAACATGTTGCTCATATTTGTGAAAAGCCATAATTTACATTATGCTTATTTTTAATTTCTGTTAAGTGACAATATCAAAACCAAAACCCATATCAAGTTTTGTTTAATTGCATTACAAATTTAACTCGATAATTTCATGTAGTCCTTGATATCGATATTCGGGGAATCTCCATATTATTATAAGAGGCAAAAAATAGTACACTTGTTATTTTTCCTATCGAGTTTTTTGGCATTGTTGTCGGGGACTGCCTAGTTTTTGAGTGTAATTTTAGTTCAATTAGAATTTTGTTGCTCTGCAACTAAAATTTCTTTTCTGTAATTTTTATATTTTTGTTATTACTGATTTTTTGCTAACCTTTGAATGCGAGGAAAGCCCTCAACTAAATTTCCTTTTGATATACAGACCCAGGTTCAGAATCCGAACCCGAAACTATGGGTGAAAATCCACCACCACCGGAGAGACTTCTTGGGAACTATGGAGGAGAAGATTTTCAACTGCATCCTTCAACCATCTGTTATCTCGAGAACAGATCTTTCACCGAAAAGATAAATGAAGATACCAATAAGCATTTGCAGAGATTCCTCACCATGAGTACCACTTTGAAGATTGAGGGACACTCTGAAAAAGCCAAGAAATTAAGGATGTTCTCGTTCACTCTTTCTGAAGATGCTGAAGAGTGATTTTACTCATTACCTGCTGGGAGTATTACTACTTGGGAACATATGGAGAAGACTTTTCTTGATGAGTACTTTCCTGCTTCTGTTTATATTCGCAAAAGATATGATATTGTGAATTTTAAGCAGAATGAAGGAGAGTCACTAGGTGTTGCTTACAAGAGGTTCAAGAGGTTATTGGTAGCTTTCCCCGTCCACATAATGGATCAAACTGAATAAATACAGATGTTTGTGAATGGCCTTTGAATGAAGACAAAGCAGCTTATTGATACAGTAACTGGTAGCTCATCCAACTTTATAACAGTCGCTGGTGTGAAGAAGATTATTGAAGTCATTACTAAAAATGAGCATCTGGAGCTATATGACAGGGTTGTGAGTAAACCAGAGGGGGGGATTGATCTCAAGTTAGAAATTAAGAAGCAACTGAAAATTTAAGAAGTAATTGTTGCAGAAGTTGAGAAAAAGCTGAAAGCAATGAACATGGGTACTCAACAGGTAGCTTAGGTTTAACAGATACAAAAGGTTTTTTGTGAAATTTGTAGCGGACTATACATTACTGTGCAATGTTTTACAACTCCACAACAAATTGAGGAGATAAAAATTTTGAGGCAGAATAACCTATATTCTAACATCTATAATCCTGGGTGAAAGAATCATCCTAACTTCTCCTGGAAAGATCAGCAGCAACAAGCTCCTCATAAGGCAGAGTGGGAGGTGGTTATTGAAAAGATGGTTGCCCATACCTCTCAATTTCAAGAAGAGACAAGGAGCAATCACAGAAACACCACAATTGCAATGAAAATTTTGGAAGTTCAAATGGGACAGATTGCACAACAATTATCGCTGCAAGCACGGGGCAATCAGAAAAGTCATGAGAATGTGAATGTTGTCAAAACAAGGAGTGAGAAAGTTGCTAGAGAAAAAAAAGATGAGGTGAAGTTTGATGATAGTATCATAGAAGTAGAGCTGGAAGTAAGAGAGAATAAGAAAAAACAGGAAGAAGTGGTATCACCTGTAAAGCCAGTTGAAGAGAAGACTAAACCAGCGATCAGGTTGTTGTATTCATCTCGAGTGGTAAAGAAGGACACGAAAGAGAAAGAGTTTGATAAATTTGTCCAAAAAATTTAAAATATGGAGATCAA
The DNA here is from genome assembly GCA_948472305.1 of Vicia faba. Classification (NCBI taxonomy): domain Eukaryota; kingdom Viridiplantae; phylum Streptophyta; class Magnoliopsida; order Fabales; family Fabaceae; genus Vicia; species Vicia faba. The sequence goes on from OX451739.1 coordinate 688,935,295, forward strand.
CATACCATTATTTGAATCACTCGAGAAAATTCCCCTGTACTAGAAATTCATGAAACATGTACTCTCAAAAAAGAGACCAACAGAAGATGAACATGTACCTGTTGATGAGAAAATATGTGCAATCATACCCGAGAAAAAAACTCCTATCAAGCAGAAGGATTCGAGATCTATTGCAATACCGTGCACCATAAAAGCCAAAATTCAAGAGGGTTCTAATTGATTCTGGTTCTAGTGTGAGTTTGATGCCCTTGTCTATTTTCAAAAAGCTTGGTATTGAAAAGATAAGCGGGAGTGGGACAAAATTAAAATTTGTTGATCACACCATCAAGCAGTCATACGGGATAGCGGAAGATGTATTGGTGGATTGACAATTTTTTCTTTCCCGTTGATTTCCAGATCATGGACATCCCTGAAGATGAAGAGACTCATATAATTCTTGGTCGACCATTTCTGCTTATCAGTAGGTGCAATTTTGATATCGAGACAGGTAATTTGACATTAAAATCATTTGATGAAGAGATAACCTTTAAAGTATTGGAGAACAAGAAGCAGTGTGCAGGTGGAAAGAAACAATCTTCAGTTGGAATGATCAAAGTAGAAGGAAAAAGCAAAATTTTAAAATCATTCCCAGAAGAAGTCTCGGGCATAATTTCTCAAGTGGCATCAATAAAAATTCCTAAGCTCAGTCAAGAAGGAAAGAAGAAGGAACGTTGACCTGAGAAGATGGAAGTTGGAAGTGGCTGGAAGCACAAAGGGGTTGATACTTTTGATCTGAATGAGTTCTGGGTTGCGGAAAGGACAAGCAACAAGGTATGGAAGAGGAAGTACCCCCATAAGGGGATGAACCGTCGAGTCATGTGACGTTAAACGAAGCGCTTCGTGGAAGGCAACCCACGCTTTTAATAACTTAGTTTTTGTTTTTGTTTTTTTTGCAGGTAATAAAAAGGGAGTCTTACTGGTGAAAGCTATGAGGCAGCAGCTGGTGTTGCATTTCCCTCTGTGAGTCACCTCCCCCGCGCTTGTTCTGTAACATTGGGGTCAATGTTTATTTCAAGTTTGGGGGGTTTTACTTTACTGTTATTCTTACTGCTTTTCTTATGTTAATTGCTGTGTAAATCCACGAGTTGAAATCTTTCCCAAATTTTGCCTGAAATTTTTTTGTTTGTTTTGCTTAAGAGTGTGTATTTCATAGAGATCGAAAATAGTATATAGATACAAAGGGATGATTGGTTAAGGATAGGAATTTTGGAATAACGTGACAAGGATACGAGTTTAACGTGTAAATTTGTACCATAGTGCTTGAATCTTGAGAAGTACTCCTTGAGTAGTTTATCAATACAGTCTGGCATAATCTAGATTCATATGCAGGTGGTTGGTTGACAAATAAATAAATGTGACACCAAATGATGAAAAGGCGGTAAAAGGAAATTGGCTTGCTAAGCTGGGTAGCCCTCACCCGGTTATTCAGCCCAAAGGGGGTTGATCCTCAAACATCGTCCAAAAGGATAATATATAACTATAAAGTTTGAAAATTTCATCGGTAATTAAAAGTATCCATTCTGCTTATTTGGTGCCTAAACAAAAATTCTTGATTAGTCATGTGCATGTGATGATCATCATAATTCTCATTGCCCTAATTTGACTGCCTGCATGAAAAAAAGGAGGAAAATCGAAAAGAGACTTAAGTACAAAGCATAGTTAGAGAGGTATTTGAAGAGGAAGCTTGAGATTTAAAGGTTCTTAAACAAACTCTTCGTGTCATGTGAACATTAGACGAACTGTTTTTTGATCAATTGGAACAGATGCTTCACGTATGAGTACCGGTCTGCTGTGATTTTTCATGCGTTCTTGTAATGGTTGCTTGAGGTCAAAAAACGATTTAAGTTTGGGGAAGTTTGATGAGTGGTTTTTACACAAATATTTAGCATTTATTTTAGTTATAGTTTCTTTTACTTGTCGAGGTTTTATTTCGTTTTATTGCATATTATACTTTGGTTTTATGTTTTGGTGTTTTTAGGTTCAAAAGAATAAATCGGGACAAATCGGTGTAAAACTCAGAGTTTTTGAAGAAATACAAATATCCACCAATAGGAGGCCTGACAGGGCCACCTGTGTCACCTGACACGGGCCATGTCAGGATGAAGGCTAGAACGAGACAAAGGAAATGGGAATTCAAGGGGCTGACACGGGCGTTCGTGTCAACTGAGACGACCCGTGTCAGAAGGTCTGTATCAGAAAATAAAAGACAAATTCCCAGAGGTCCAACACGGGCACCCGTGTTGCCTGACACGGCCCGTGTTGGGCTTTGATGTTGATTTCAATATTTCGGGTTATTTTGTTCATTTGTTAAGCTGTGGGGGAGTTTTGGGTACTTCCATCATACCTAAATGACCTTTTTTCTATTAAGAGGAGTTTCCACGAGGAAAACAAGGACTTTTTTGCCACACGAAGAATTGAGAATTGAAGAGAGCAACATATGAGATTCTTGGAGGATGGAGATTTTTCATGAGCTGCAGCTATTAAAGATCAAAGTTCATCATTTATCTGTAATATTTAATCTTTATATCATTGAACTTCTTTTGAACAACATGAGTAGGAAAACCCCTCAATGCTAGGGGGTGTCCCTAATTTGAATCTGTAATGACTTTGAATTTCTGATTTTAGCAATTCCATGGTTTTTAATATTCAATTTAATCGTGCAATGCTTTTATACTTTCCTGATCGGACCAATTAGGATTGATCTACGGTTAACAACTAGTTGGACCGTGGTTGTTAAGGTTTTTATACGATTAGACTATAGTAGATATCACCCAGGACTAGGGATACCCTATAAGTTACCAGAAACTCTTGATAAAACAAAGGCTTGACTCCATCAGATATCTCTAAGGACTTAGGATGTATGATGAATGTTCAAAGGTTTCCTCACTAAGGACTTAGGGGAAAATAACCTAAAGGGCTGGTAATTGGTTTTATTAACTTGTTGAAGAAATCAAGATTCAAGGTTATTACATGGAAAATTACACACCACACCCTAACATGTTGCTTATATTTGCGAAAATCCATAATTTACATTCTGCTTATTTTTAATTTCTGTTAAGTGATAATATCAAAACCAAAACCCATATCAAGTTTTGTTTAATTGCACTACGAATTTAACTTGATAATTTCTATTTGATGGTGGATGTTTGTACTAGGGAAAAAAGGAAGATCATTTTTAGTAACTCTTGAAAGTTCTTGGATTTTTTTCTTTTAACTTGCTTACTCGTGACATATTTGTCTTTATAATGATTATGTGCATATTCAATTAATGATGAAGTAGTGCTCTAGCTTTTAAGGCGGGAAATATGGCCAAGAAGAAATATAGCAGACCGTTCCACTACTTTGAAGACCTCTAGAGGTGTTGATGCCTGAATGCCCTTCAAAGGACGATGTATACTTCAGGTCCTCCGACCCTTAAGACATTGACGGGGTCAAGCTCACACTTCTCTAAGGAATGTTGGGTTCCTTCTTTAGATGAAGACTATTCATAACTAGCCCAATTTGTCCAGGTGTGCCTAGTAGGAAGAATTGGTGACTCTGGTGTGGTATACTCAGTGTGCCTCTAATGGGACACATACATGCAATAAATACATACAAATTCCAATTCTTTTACTGGGGGTAAGTGATGCTTTACGCCCCCTTGGTCTCTCTGACTCACTTACCCACCAATTTGCCCTTTTGGTGACAGGTGTACCAAGGAAGGACAAGCCTCTGACTTCTGTTAGGGGTACTTTACCATCTACTTAGACATCTCTTTCAGCAACTCAAAGAGAGTTAGAGTCCTTGCGTCTTGAGAATGATACTTTGACACAACATTGGATGACTATACGATCGCCAGCCTTGGGGAGGTTTTGTAGTCTTTTGAAAATGTCTCACAAGAAGTTGAACATTTTTACCATCCTCTGGGAGTTTTAAGGGAACAAGTTTGGTCGAATCAGATTCTCAAGAATGTGGAGGTCATCTCCTTACTGGGGTAGTGTTGTACCCCAAAATTTGCCCTCGTATTTTTCCACCAAGAAATCACAGCCTCAGGCGTTTCCTGATTTTTCAGATTGGCGTAAGAATCAGTCAAACAGATTTTTCTTATCAGTCAGACAAAATTAGGGTTTTCATTGATTTTTAAGGCAGTTCAGGCAGATTGCTAAGGTTTGGTTGAGTTGGCTCAGGTTTTGATCAGGCGGATGCTTCTTTGACATTTAATCAAGAATCAGGGTTTTGTGCGCGCTTTCTCAGAAAGAATTAGTTTTACAGTTCTTTTCAGTTTACTCTGAAATTTGGATTGAGGCATTTGAATCAAGAACTTGCAGTATTTTGTTTAATCAGTAAAGGCTAAGGCATTTAATTTGAGATGAGATAAAAGTTGAGGTACTTAATTTGAGAATCTACAGTGATTGATTTGATCAGTAAAAGGATAAGTATCTGGATGTTGGTTTGATTAACTCTGCATTGTTTAATTGGAGTGTCGGGTTTATTATTGATTAACCACAGTGTTCATTAATTGTTTATTTATTCTAAGTTAGGATAATCGGGATTTATTTCCATTTATTATAATTTAAGAATTTATAAATAATTAAATAGACAGCAGAAAGAAGAATTAACTGACAAAAAGGATTCCATTCATCTTTAATTGTTTTGTTACAAGTTATTATTTGAACAAACTGTAAATTTATTTACATCTTTGATTACAATAATAATAGTACAAAATAATTAAAATGAAATAAAACTATCCTAAGAATTTCTTAATTCTTCATCCTCCATTTGTTGCTCTCCAATGCTCCATTGAGTTTTATCTGCAAAACAAAGAGAAAAAGAAAAGTCAAAGCAGATAAAAATTAAAAAGACAGACAGTAATTTAAAGATTCATCATTAAAGGCAACTGGCCAGAATCAGTTTGCCCTCTCTGCAAATCACGAGATTTCTCCCGGTTCACAAAGAGGGATGAAAAATGCTTGCAAAAGAAAAAGACATGAAATGCACAAAAGTATGATTGCACAAATTCAAAATTGTCACACATGCTGCCTAGTTTCAAGTTTTCAACCAAAGGAACCAAATCAATTGAAAAATGGTCAAAAAGCTGCATAGTTCATAAAATGCCAAACAAAATCCAAAGGCAAACTGAATTGAACTAGAACCACAAAGTTCCAATTTCAAACTTTCCACAAGATATCCAAAAAGCTGTCCAAAAAGATATCAAGACATCAAAGTACAAAAGGCTACTAAAGCTGTCCAAGAGATATAAAAAAAAATGTCAAAGAAGTACATAAAGTATGCAGAGTAAACATGCATTGCAAGCAACATGTCAAGTCATCATGTCCCGGCCAACTACCTTTTCAGTAAAGGACAATATAAGCAATATTAAATGCTTAAAAACTGTCAAGAGAGAGGAGAGAGAGAGTGAAAGAAGTACAGGCTTACAGGGCTTAGGCTTGAAGAAAGAAATATATAAAACAAACTGTTATCAACACAGTAGAGGGGGGGAGACAGAGATCACAAACCAAAAAGATACCACAAGCTTCAGCCAAAAGTTCTAAAAACTGTAACACACAAAAGGGCCTGCTCAAGAACTTGCATTTCCAAAATAAAAGCCAAAAGGCCATCAACCTGAAGCCTAAGCTTAAACCTCACAAAAGGCCTTTCAAACATAAGCCCTGAACCTGCTTCAATAGCAAGCCAAAGCCCAGATCTGTCCAGCCTAAAACCTGTGTTTAAACTCAGTAAACACAAGCCCTGAACCTGCTTGTAAACCTGTAATCTCAATCAAAACACAAAAAGCCAAACCTGCATAAGCCTTTGCCTCTAAACAGCATAAGCCATTAAACCATCCAAGCCTTACCTGGTCAAACATCAGAAGCCAAGCCTGTAAACGCACTAAGCCTAAAACCTGCTTGAGCCTCAAAATGAAACCAGAAGCCTAACCAACAGGCCCCCCTAAGAAAACTTTCATCATAGGGTTTAGAACAATAACACATCAATATCAGCAGACAAGCATTTCAAGGCAACTCAGAAGCGAGGCAAACAGAGAAGAAGAAAATATACTCAAAGGCATTTCAAGCATATCATCATCAAATAATCTCAGAGCATACAAGGTAACTCAGGATAAGCAAGCATATCAACATACAAGGCAACTTGGACTCAAACAATCCAAACTCTCAGATTTTTCTCATCACAGGGTTAGGGCAACAATACCCAAAAAAATCAATAACAAATGTTCAGAGGCAACTGAAGAAAGAGACAAGAAGAAGAAAAGAGGTGATAAAGTAAGGGTTTTCAGGAAGGTCATCATCACAAAACCCTAAAGAAGGTAAAGACACAAACCAGGGAAACTTCCAAAGCTCGCGCATCATCAAGCCTTCGCCCTTGGCCATCTTACGCGCCTCCGATCCACCCTCCTCCGTCTCCGACCAAGGTATAATTCCTTTCCTTTTCATACACCTCGAATAAGCAAACAAATACCAACATATAAAATCAGAACATGAAAGTAACACATAAAAACTTGAAACCCTAACGCGATAGAGACATAAATCATTACCTTTTAACTGTTGCCTGGATGCTCCATGGAGGGAAGAGGAATGGATGATGGCGCATGACAACCAAGCACAGGGATACGTTCAGTGGCTATGGCGAGAAAGACGAAGACGAAGACGAACAACGACGGCGCCTCTGTGTTCAAACAAACCCTAAGCATCCAAAATGAACAAAACATTTGTAACCCTAAAAGCATGTAGTGAAATGTCTGGGTCTTGCCCTTCTCTGTTTGCTCAAGCCCATTAGGCGTGCACCTCACTATCCAACGCGCGTACCCCCTCCTTTTTCTTAAACTCACTTATTTTTTTTGGGCCAAAGACAAGCATAAGGCCCATTCCTCCTTTTTGCTTTGTACACAAACTAGCACCTTTTTTTTATCCTTTTATTTTTGCTATAATTCAAACTAATATATTTTGTTTTTTTATATAAATAAAAATAAATAAGTTAACCTTTTTTTTCTTTCTATATATACTAGACTTTTCTTAACTATTTTTGAATAATTAGAAATACATAAACATTTTCATTTTCTTTTCTTGAAAATCTTTTCTTTGTACATAATTACATCAATACATAATTTTTCTTTAAGTTAAATATTTTCTTTTCTTAAAATATTTTCTTTGTACATAATTACATCAATACATAATTTTTTCTTTAAGTTAAATATTTTCTTTTCTTAAAATATTTTCTTTGTACATATTAAACAAAAATACAAAATGATAACATTAAATAAACAAAACAGTTAATTCCTCATTAAGATAACATTCCACCACTTGTAAATAAATCATACACTTACACATTTACAATTTACTATACATTGACACATTTACATTATTCTATTCTTATACATTGCTATACGCTACATATTACATTTGCGCAATTCGATTTGGTTGTAATTATTTGGACACTACTCTCCTTAAAGTCTCATCCCCATTTGTAAATTTGTACCCCCACTCCCGGATACTTATTTGTAATAGCGTAGACTTTAAATTCCCGCAATTTACCGCTTTCAAATATACCATGGTTAGACCTAGGGTTTGTATGTACATAAAATCAAACGCTAGATAACCTAATACAAGACAAATACATGAAATCAATACACAATTACACTTACACCCCTAGGGTAATCCCGCTTGTTGCCTTCCAAAATGGACCATGCTTGCACGTCAAGTTTCTTTGGCAAAACAATTCAAATGATCATAGTCCCTCGATGACGCTTTCGAAAGTTGCCTATCAAAATGATCATAGTCCCTTCAAGCAAATTGCCAAAGACACTTGGCACCATTGCATTCATGGTCCATACGATGACCCGCGTCTGTCCCGTTAAACATCCTAACGCAAGATTGTCCACCAAATACAATGGTGGAACAAAATTGTTAAAAAGGGTTAAGACATGAGAAAAACCTTTGAGTAAATTTAGGGGTAGACAAACTCTTAGTTACTTGAGTAAACTTGCAAAAATACTTGCCTACTTTTCAAACCACACTCCACAAACACTTTCAAAACAAAACTCCAAAAACATTTGAAACATCTTTTCGAAAAGATACACACCTTTGTGAAACACTCAAACACGAGTCATTACATTGGTTGCCTAAGACAAGGCATCTTCTTTAAAAACATTTTCAAAACATACACACACACCATAATTTCAAGCAATTTGAAAATCAAAGGCAAGTGATCTAAAACCAAGTAACTAAGAGCCCATGGATAACCATGGATGAAAAGGGTGCTAATACCTTCCCTTTTCATAATCTACCCCCCGAACCCACGAAACATCTCAAAAGGTTTTTCCTGTGCTTTTTAACCTTTCCTTAGGATAAAATAAAAAGTCGGTGGCGACTCTTGCTAATCCGAACAAGTGCGAATACAAACGCAAAACCTCAAGTCAGTTCTCCCACCGTATCACAGAACTGGCGACTCTGTTGGGGAAAAATTCAAAAGTGGGGTTACCTTAGGGTTTAGATCACCTTTACATTCTTGATTTGATTGCCTTGATTGCTTTACTTTTTGGGTCCTTGTTTGGGTTTGTTGTAAATCCTACACCCGGATTTGGGGCACCTTTTTTAGGTAAATAGCAATAAAACTATGAGGGAACTGTGCGGGGTATACCGACATGGTTGAAGCAGTAAGCTATGTTAGTGTGACATATTTGTGAGTACCGGTAACCCTTAAGTTCAATCAAGGAGAGTACGGGGCCGCTGAGTGATATCGTGAAGCACTAACGAACTCTTAGAACCTTAATTGACCATCTTAGCCTTTTTTAGGGGTAGTGAGATGACCGACTTTGGTGCAGTCCGAAGTTGGTAGATACTCGATGCTACACTCATTGAGGGTTGTTTTCTTGGAATATTTTGGTCGCTAGTTAAGTGGCTAAACCAAAACAATGAATATGGAAAATAATCCAATGATATTGAGCTCCTTAGAACCTGATTTCTATTTCTAGGACAGGATGAGCCAACTGACTTCAAGAGGGTACTTACCTACAAACCCCATGCAAGCCTAAACCTAAGGACTTGTTTGCTTTGTGTGAATATGATTACCTGTATATACACTCATTTGCTTTTGCATGCATGTACATAACATCATGACATCATACCATAGCATTTTCAATAACCATTTCAAGGATCTCGAGGGTTCTTTTAATGCAGGGTTACGTTGAACCAGACGTCTACCAAAGGGCAAGAGGTTTCATTTTCCTCTAAACAAATGCCGTCAAAGTTCAAGTGCAACAACTTGAATCAGGGGCTATGATCCACTTGACATGGTGAGCTTGATTCTCGTGGAAAGACATCCACCAGTGCAAAGGTCTCCAATCAAAGATCGAAGTTCAATCTCTAACATTCTCTTGTGTTTACCCCAAGAGATCCTTGAAAGCATGCATCCACATATCATGCATTGCATCTTGACAGTTTTCCTTTTTCAGGTTTCCTTACTCTCCTACTGTTTATTTCAGTAAGAGATGGCTCTAGAGAGGACTGTCAAGGATATCCAGGACCAGACTGCTCAGCTGCAAGAAATGTTCCTGAACCTATCACTGGGGCAAGAAGAAATGAAAGCTCTCCTCACAAAGGGTTTGGTTCAGGAGACTTCAAACAGTGCCAGGAGTGATCTGCTGGGGGAACTACAGTTTGATTTGGCAACATTGAGGATCCAAGTGATGGGGCAGCTAGTGGGCCAGATGGCTCTCATCCAGGATTTGTCTCAAAGATAAGAGGAACTCAGAGTTCTTGTCAGCCAACTGCTTCGGAACAACCAACTGAGGCAAACATCTGAGGTTGAAGAGCAAGTCACCGCTCAACCCCCCTCCACTCAAGAAGACATGGGGAAGGCTCCTCTGCTTGATTCAGGGTCACAAGCCCAACAACAACCTCTCCAGCATCAACGGGGTAATCGGCGTAATCAAAATACGTCGGGAAGATAGTTCACAGAGACTGACATACCGTCATCTTTGATTCTGGAGCGCTTGTTGGAGGTCAATCTGACTGCTTTGAGGGAGCCTAGCCGGAACCCAAATACCTCCGCTCCTAACTATCATCCCGATGCATTTTGTGTGTACCACTCCTACAGCCCGGGGCACGACACCGACGACTGTTGGGCCTTGAAGAACAAGATTCAAGATCTGATCGACATTAGAGTGCTGAGGTTCATGCCAGACGACGAGATGAAAATCTTCCGTTAAGGAGCTCTCCACCTGAAGCGACACAGCTCAAACAGAAAGACTTTTGCTTCATTTGAATTTTCAAAGTTGTAATTTCTTTTGTTCTCAAACAATTAACTGTTGATGTTAAACTCTGTTTCATTAATGCATTGCATATGTTTGTCTCGAATTCATCCATTCGTTTTCACTACTCTTATGCTTTCTTTATGATATTTAACTCTTGATAAAAAGCTGCAAGCCTTTAGAGGGAGGATGACGAAACAATACCATAATCTCATACAATATGCTTTTGAATAGACCTTGTTGATGATGTACATGCATTTCTTTCAATTCCCAAACACTGGAGTTATAAGGAAGATAATCCCTAGTCAACCCCTTCGAGCCAAAGAAGTAGGAGTTTTCTGTTCTAAACAATCAAAACCTTTGATATAAACCTAGGGGCAGGGTAGTCTCTCAGTTAATTCAAAAGAGTGCGCATTGAAGTCGTAAACTCTCAGTTCATAACACAACGAACGACGTCAACAAAAGAAAGCATTCCTTTGGAATCAAAAGACAAGGGTGGTTCCCTATCACATAGGCAGTCAATCTCTCAAAAGAGAAAAGCCCACCAAGCCAAAACCTGTAAAGGAGGCTTAAGAAAGATGGGGCATCCCGCTGACCATGATCTCGAAAATAGAGACAGTCAGGCAAAAGTTAGGGATAACAAATCAAAATAAAAATAGAGAGGTCATTACAAACCCTCAACAACATAAAAAATGTTGCAAAAGAAAAAGGAGATGATGACTGTCTCCCAAAATTCAATTTGTGAACCATCACCCAAAAAGTCGTTCCAAACTCGAATAGAGTGCGACGCACAATTAACTGAGCTTAGGATTGAAGAACATCACGAAGAGCGGGTGGGTACAAATATACTTTGAGCTTTTATCTTTTGTTTCTTAAACCGTGAACCAGGCCACGTTACAACCCTTCAAAAGTCCTAATTGAAGCATGGGTTAGTTCGAAAGCATACTGTTACAAAAGGTATCCTGACTCCTGTAAGGCTTTGCTCTAAATCTTGTGTTGATTTGTCTTATGAAAAGTTTCCTGCTAAAAACGCATTTTTCAAAACTTCGAGACAAACATAAACTTTGCATTGCTTGAATATCATGGTTCAGATTTGGCTATTTGTTTGACAGCGAAGAAATTCATACAACGAATGTTCGGAGGAACGAAAACTCTCTCAGTGAATAAAATCATTTCAAAAGGATGACATTTCCAACGACAAATCTCCTATCAACAGGGGGCATGACATGTCACCATCCAATTAACCTGGGGCAGTCCAGTCAAGGTTTCAACAGATCTTTCAAAGTTCAGTTAACCTGGGGCAGTCCAGTCAAGATTTCAAGAAATCTCTCAATTTGCAGAGTAATCTGATTCAAGACTCCTTCATCATCACTTGGGGCATTCGAATGTCAAAAGTGTCCGAAGTTTTCCTTCACCACCTGCTGGAAATTACAACCACCAACAGATCAACTATCACTAATTCCAGATTCAATTCCTGTATCTAGCCAGGGCATATCTGTGAGCATTTGATTGTAGATTCGATACCTGTATCCAACCAGGGCATGTCTGCATGAGGAGTTTAGAGATTCGATACTTGTATCCAGCCAGGGCATGTCTGTAAGCAACCTTTTGAAGTTCCAGATTCGATTCCTGTATCCAGCCAGGGCATATCTGTGAATAACTAATTGTGGATTAACACCTGTAACAAGCCAGGAAATTATCTACATGAAGAGATTGAAGATCAACACCTGTAACAAGCCAGGGAACCATCTTTCTTTCTTAGGTCAGAGATCAACACCTGTAACAAGCCAGGACAGTATCTCCTCGACCAACATTTCTTAAGTTCCAGATCAACACCTGTAACAAGCCAGGAAAATATCTGTGGACGACTGATTGTGGATCAACACCTGTAACAAGCCAGGAAATTATCTACATAAAGAGTCTCTTTCATCACCACTTGGGGAATTCGAATGTCAAAAGTGTTCAATAATTCCTTCATCACCCGTTGGAAGATGCAGTTTTACACGGATTCATCATCAGGAAACCCTACACCGGTTCCTTCTCAAACTCAAAAGATTCTTGTAATCCCCAACCGGAGAGCCTTACAGAATCTAATTCCCCTCAGCAGTCAAGATTCTTTTATCCCCAGCGGAGTTCATCAAATTCCCCAACATAATTTATCAGCGGTATCCCCAGCAGAGCTCTCACCAAAACCTCAGCGAAGTATCTCTTCCCACAGAGTAATTTCCCGCAGAGTAATGTCTCCAACAAAGTTTATTCCCCAACGGAGTCATCTTCTCCTACCAGTTTATTTTTGCAACCATCATCCCCAGCGGAAGCGAAGAACTCTACTCTTCAACATCAGCCCAGGATTTGATTCCCCGGCCGGTCGTCAAGGATTTATTTTCCTAGACAAAAATACATTCATAAACATTTCACATTTCATACATCTTGCTTAAATACATGTTAAAGTGAATATCACACTATCTCATTTTGAGCATCATGACATCATGCATCTCATACATCATGACATTGCATACAACTAATGTTTTGCCTTTTCAGGAAAAAGGACACTCCAAAGATGATTACTATCAACTGACACAATTCCAGATTCGATTCCTGTATCTAGCCAGGGCATATCTGAAGAGTTTGAAGATTCGATTCCTGTATCTAGCCAGGGCATATCTGAAGAGTTTGAAGATTCGATTCCTGTATCCAGCCAGGGCATATCTGTTGACGAATAATTCCAGATTCGATTCCTGTATCTAGCCAGGGCATATCTGAAGAGTTTGAAGATTCAATTCCTGTATCCAGCTAGGGCATATCTATTGACGACTAATTCCATATTCGATTCCTGTATCTAGCCAGAGCATATCTGAAGAGTTTGAAGATTCGATTCCTGTATCCAGCCAGGGCATATCTGTTGACGACTAATTCCAGATTCGATTCCTGTATCTAGCCAGGGCATATCTGAAGAGTTTGAAGATTCGATTCCTGTATCTAGCCAGGGCATATCTGTAGACGACAATTTCTAGATTCGACACCTGTATCCAGCCAGGGCATATCTGCATGAAGAGTTTGAAGATCAACTGGTAGCAAGCCAGGAAACCATCTTTCTTTCTCAAGTACACAAGATCTCGCTAAGGAATCTCTTACGCGATCGACACACAATTCCAAATGGCATCTATAAGCCCATTCTCGACAAAGTTCCGTCACACCTCCCAATGGCATCTGTAAGCCCATCTCCATAGCTATCCATTACACTTCCAAATGGCATCTATAAGCCCATTCCCGACAAGGTTCTGTCAATTTCCAGATGGCATCTATAAGCCCATCCTCCTCCAGACGTTCCCAGATGGCATCTTTAAGCCCATCACCAAATGGCATCTGTAAGCCCATTCCCCCCACCACCACGTCACCGAGTGCAAATTTTAGGGCACTCTAGTGTCCAATCTCCTTTTACCTTCGAGTCGCAAAAGGAAAACTTGCCAATCTAACTCTTCAGGTTCAAGAAGATTGAACAAGGGCAACTGTTGTACCCCAAAATTTGCCCTCGTATTTTTCCACCAAGAAATCACAGCCTCGGGCGTTTCCTGATTTTTCAGATTGGCGTAAGAATCAGTCAAACAGATTTTTCTTATCAGTCAGACAAAATTAGAGTTTTCATTGATTTTTAAGGCAGTTCAGGCAGATTGCTAAGGTTTGGTTGAGTTGGCTCAGGTTTTGATCAGGCGGACGCTTCTTTGACATTTAATCAAGAATCATGGTTTTGTGCGTGCTTTCTCAGAAAGAATTAATTTTACAGTTCTTTTCAGTTTACTCTGAAATTTGGATTGAGGCATTTGAATCAAGAACTTGCAATATTTTGTTTAATCAGTAAAGGCTAAGGCATTTAATTTGAGATGAGATAAAAGCTGAGGTACTTAATTTGAGAATCTACAGTGATTGATTTGATCAGTAAAAGGATAAGTATCTGGATGTTGGTTTGATTAACTCTGCATTGTTTAATTGGAGTGTCGGGTTTATTATTGATTAACCACAGTGTTCATTAATTGTTTATTTATTCTAAGTTAGGATAATCGGGATTTATTTCCATTTATTATAATTTAAGAATTTATAAATAATTAAATATACAGCAGAAAGAAGAATTAACTGACAAAAAGGATTCCATTCATCTTTAATTGTTTTGTTACAAGTTATTATTTGAACAAACTGTAAATTTATTTACATCTTTGATTACAATAATAATAGTACAAAATAATTGAAATGAAATAAAACTATCCTAAGAATTTCTTAATTCTTCATCCTCCATTTGTTGCTCTCCAATGCTCCATTGAGTTTTATCTGCAAAACAAAGAGAAAAAGAAAAGTCAAAGCAGATAAAAATTAAAAAGACAGACAGTAATTTAAAGATTCATCATTAAAGGCAACTGGCCGGAATCAGTTTGCCCTCTCTGCAAATCACGAGATTTCTCCTGGTTCACAAAGAGGGATGAAAAATGCTTGCAAAAGAAAAAGACATGAAATGCACAAAAGTATGATTGCACAAATTCAAAATTGTCACACATGTTGCCTAGTTTCAAGTTTTCAACCAAAGGAACCAAATCAATTGAAAAATGGTCAAAAAGCTGCATAGTTCATAAAATGCCAAACAAAATCCAAAGGCAAACTGAATTGAACTAGAACTACAAAGTTCCAATTTCAAACTTTCCACAAGATATCCAAAAAGCTGTCAAAAAAGATATCAAGACATCAAAGTACAAAAGGCTACTAAAGTTGTCCAAGAGATATAAAAAAAAGTCAAAGAAGTACATAAAGTATGCAGAGTAAACATGCATTGCAAGCAACATGTCAAGTCATCATGTTCAGGCCAGCTACCTTTTCAGTAAAGGACAATATAAGCAATATTAAATGCTTAAAAACTGTCAAGAGAGAGGAGAGAGAGTGAAAGAAGTACAGGCTTACAGGGCTTAGGCTTGAAGAAAGAAATATATAAAACAAACTGTTATCAACACAGTAGAGGGGGGGGGGGGAGACAGAGATCACAAACCAAAAAGATACCACAAGCTTCAGCCAAAAGTTCTAAAAACTGTAACACACAAAAGGGCCTGTCTCCAACCTATTCCAAAACACAGAACCCATAACAAAAATAACACAAAGACCTCAAGCTTGGATCCTGCTCAAGAACCTGCATTTCCAAAATAAAAGCCAAAAGGCCATCAACCTGAAGCCTAAGCTTAAACCTCATAAAAGGCCTTTCAAACATAAGCCCTGAACCTGCTTCACTAGCAAGCCAAAGCCCAGATCTGTCCAGCCTAAAACCTGTGTTTAAACTCAGTAAACACAAGCCCTGAACCTGCTTGTAAACCTGTAATCTCAATCAAAACACAAAAAGCCAAACCTGCATAAGCCTTTGCCTCTAAACAGCATAAGCCATTAAACCATCCAAGCCTTACCTGGTCAAGCATCAGAAGCCAAGCCTATAAACGCACTAAGCCTAAAACCTGCTTGAGCCTCAAAATGAAACCAGAAGCCTAACCAACAGGCCCCCCTCAGAAAACTTTCATCATAGGGTTTATAACAATAACACATCAATATCAGCAGACAAGCATTTCAAGGCAACTCAGAAGCGAGGCAAACAGAGAAGAAGAAAATATACTCAAAGGCATTTCAAGCATATCATCATCAAATAATCTCAGAGCATACAAGGCAACTCAGGATAAGCAAGCATATCAACATACAAGGCAACTTGGACTCAAACAATCCAAACCCTCAGATTTGTCTCATCACAGGGTTAGGGTAACAATACCCAAAAAAATCAATAACAAATGTTCAGAGGCAACTGAAGAAAGAGACAAGAAGAAGAAAAGAGATGATAAAGTAAGGGTTTTCAGGAAGGTCATCATCACAAAACCCTAAAGAAGGTAAAGACACAAACCAGGGAAACTTCCAAAGCTCGCGCATCATCAAGCCTTCGCCCTTGGCCATCTTACGCGCCTCCGATCCACCCTCCTCCGTCTCCGACCAAGGTATAATTCCTTTCCTTTTCATACACCTCGAATAAGCAAACAAATACCAACATATAAAATCAGAACATGAAAGTAACACATAAAAACTTGAAACCCTAACGCGATAGAGACAAAAATCATTACCTTTTAACTGTTGCCTGGATGCTCCATGGAGGGAAGAGGAATGGATGATGGCGCATGACAACCAAGCACAGGGAGACGTTCAGTGGCTATGGCGAGAAGGACGAAGACGAAGACGAACAACGACGGCGCCTCTGTGTTTAAACAAACCCTAAGCATCCAAAATGAACAAAACATTTGTAACCCTAAAAGCATGTTGTGAAATGTCTGGGCCTTGCCCTTCTCTGTTTTCTCAAGCCCATTAGGCGTGCACCTCCCTATCCAACGCGCGTACCCCCTCCTTTTTCTTAAACTCACTTATTTTTTTTGGGCCAAAGACAAGCATAAGGCCCATTCCTCCTTTTTGCTTTGTACACAAACTAGCACCTTTTTTTTATCCTTTTATTTTTGCTATAATTCAAACTAATATATTTTGTTTTTTTTATATAAATAAAAATAAATAAGTTAACCTTTTTTTTCTTTCTATATATACTAGACTTTTCTTAACTATTTTTGAATAATTAGAAATACATAAACATTTTCATTTTCTTTTCTTGAAAATCTTTTCTTTGTACATAATTACATCAATACATAATTTTTCTTTAAGTTAAATATTTTCTTTTCTTAAAATATTTTCTTTGTACATAATTACATCAATACATAATTTTTTCTTTAAGTTAAATATTTTCTTTTCTTAAAATATTTTCTTTGTACATATTAAACAAAAATACAAAATGATAACATTAAATAAACAAAACACTTAATTCCTCATTAAGATAACATTCCACCACTTGTAAATAAATCATACACTTACACATTTACAATTTACTATACATTGACACATTTACATTATTCTATTCTTATACATTGCTATATGCTACATATTACATTTGCGCAATTCGATTTGGTTGTAATTATTTGGACACTACTCTCCTTAAAGTCTCATCCCCATTTGTAAATTTGTACCCCCACTCCCGGATACTTATTTGTAATAGCGTAGACTTTAAATTCCCGCAATTTACCGCTTTCAAATATACCATGGTTAGACCTAGGGTTTGTATGTACATAAAATCAAACGCTAGATAACCTAATACAAGACAAATACATGAAATCAATACACAATCACACTTACACCCCTAGGGTAATCCCGCTTGTTGCCTTCCAAAATGGACCATGCTTGCACGTCGAGTTTCTTTGACAAAACAATTCAAATGATCATAGTCCCTCGATGACGCTTTCGAAAGTTGCCTATCAAAATGATCATAGTCCCTTCAAGCAAATTGCCAAAGACACTTGGCACCATTGCATTCATGGTCCATACGATGACCCGCGCCTGTCCCGTTAAACATCCTAACGCAAGATTGTCCACCAAATACAATGGTGGAACAAAATTGTTAAAAAGGGTTAAGACATGAGAAAAACCTTTGAGTAAATTTAGGAGTAGACAAACTCTTAGTTACTTGAGTAAACTTGCAAAAATACTTGCCTACTTTTCAAACCACACTCCACAAACACTTTCAAAACAAAACTCCAAAAACATTTGAAACATCTTTTCAAAAAGATACACACCTTTGTAAAACACTCAAACACGAGTCATTACATTGGTTGCCTAAGACAAGGCATCTTCTTCAAAAACATTTTCAAAACATACACACACACCACAATTTCAAGCAATTTGAAAATCAAAGGCAAGTGATCTAAAACCAAGTAACTAAGAGCCCATGGATAACCATGGATGAAAAGGGTGCTAATACCTTCCCTTTTCATAATCTACCCCCCGAACCCACGAAACATCTCAAAAGGTGTTTCCTGTGCTTTTCAACCTTTCCTTAGGATAAAATAAAAAGTCGGTGGCGACTCTTGCTAATCCGAACAAGTGTGAATACAAACGCAAAACCTCAAGTCAGTTCTCCCACCGTATCACAGGTAGCCCTATCACACTTTTTATATACTCTATGTAAAATACCTCTGCATTGGAAAAATATATGCATATATATTTCTAAGTGCTCTTTTACAAGTATGAGGTATGTTTATGTGATCCTGAGTGCGGAGCTCCGGAATCCGTGGGAACTTATAAGGTCTTCACACAAAGTTTATTGGACATCTCCAGGGCCATTCTTGGCTAAAGGTCGGTTCCCCTTCCCCCGTCCAGGTGAAAACCCGGTCTAAGGTCATTGCTTGTCTAACCCAATATGGCCTCTAGACTGAAAAGCTTCTAGAGGGGGGTGGATCTTTATTGTAGTGTGTGATGCGGTGGGAGAACTGACTTGAGGTTTTGCGTTTGTGTTTGCAAATAATTCGGTTTAGCAAGAGTCGCCACCGACTTTTTATTTTATCCAAAGGAAAGGTCAAAAAGCACAGGAAAGACCTTTGAAATGTTTTCTTGGGTTCGGGGGGTAGATTATGAAAAGGAAAGGTGCTAGCACCCTTTTCATCCATGGTTTTCCATGGGCTCTTAGTTACTTGTTTAGATCACTTGCTTTTGCTTTTCAATTGTTTGAAATGGTGCTTTTGTGTGTGGTTTTGAAAGTATTTTGAAAAGAGGCCTTTGTTTAGGCAACCTTTGTAATGATTCTTGTTTGAATGTATACAAAGGTGTTTGTCTTTTGAAAAAATGTTTCAATGTTTGAAAGTTTGTTTTGGGAAATGTTTTGAATTTGTGTGAGTGTTTGTTTGAAAAATAGCAAGGCTGTTTGCAAGTTTGATCAAGTAACTAGGAGTTGTCTACCCTACTCAAAGATCTTTCCTACATATTTTTAACCCTTTGACATCGTTGTTTTACCATTGTATTTGGTAAATAACCTTGTGTTTGGATGTTAAACGGGATGGGCGTGGGTCATCGTATGACCATGATAACAATGTTGCCAAGTATCTTAGCATGTTTTGGAGGGACTAGATCATTTTTGTATATGCAACCAAGATAGCGTCATCGAGGGACTATGATCTTTTTGTTTTGATTTTGATTTGCCAAGATACCTAGCATGCATACCATGGCCATGTTTTTAAGGCAACAAGTGGGTAAAACCCTAGGGGTGTTTGTGTGCATTGTGTTGTCATTTTTCATGCATTTTTGTCTTATATTTAGTCTTGCTATTTGTTTTGATTTTTGGTTCTTTTGCATACAAACCCTAATTTTTACTGTCATGCATATTTGAAAGCAATAAAATGCGTTAAAGTAAATCTAATAGTATTACAACATTGGTATGGGGAGGGGGATACAAGTTTGAATAGGGGGATATTGCTCAAAAATAAAGCCCTAAAACTATTACAACCATATTGAATTTAATTTACAAATAAATAAATGGGTAAATTATTTAAATGTGCAATTAAATATAAATATGCAAAAATGTTTTTCTATTTATTTTATATATGTAAAATAAGCTTTTTTTTTTAAGTCTCAAAATAAGAAAAATATTAATGATTATTTTTGAAAGGGTAGAAACCCTAGTTTTGGTTTTAAGAAAAATATATATTCTATATTATTTATTTATATACAAGAAAATAAATAAAAATATATACAAAAATGTTAAAAAAATAAAATATGTGAGAAAATGATATTTTAAGTGTATAATAAAATAAAATAAAAATATGTAATATTTTTGTATTATTTACAAATTTATTTAAGAAAATAAGAGTATTTAACCTAATAAACTATTTTTTGTCATAAAAAATAATAAAATAAAAATGTAAAAATTAAGGAAATATTTTTGGTGATTTTTAATATTTAGAAAAAATAATAAAAGTCAGAAAATATGAAATGAAAAATATAAAAAAATAAAAGAAATGGGCCAAGGGGGTGCAAAGAGCAAGCAAGGGGGTGCAAAAAGCAGGACCAAGCCAGGCCCAGCCCACGTTCACTTCATCTCTAACCTCTGAACAAAAATACGCGCGCCTGCAACTTCAAACATGTTCTCTCTATTCTTTGCTTGAAATCAAAAACTCATAACATGAAAATTATAGAGCTTTAAACCACGATTCTAACCATATAAAAAACTTAATCTAACTCTAAGAAACCAGGGAGAATTTTATCACCCCCAATTTCTGACCTAAAAAATTCAGTAACTTCAATATCTAAATTCTCCTAGCTTAGTTAACATAAATGAATTCTATGCATATGTACAGTTCAAGGACATTATGGACTACATTTTTGCTTCACAAACCTAAGCCTAATGATTCCTAAATAAGGAGATAGAAAGTTGTAAAATACCTGTTTCAGTCAAACTTGAGTATGGCAATGCAGCAACTTTCAGCGAGGCCTGAGGTTCTTTTGAGCTTGCTTGATGTTCCCTTGACCTTTCCCAATGCTTAGTTTGCTTTGAAATGGCTTGAATCTCCTTGTAGAAGTTAACCTACAAACTCAGAATTTAAAAATGGTGAAGCTTGAAAATGAATTTACAGTTGATAACAATGGCTTGGATAGTTCAGGTGGGTTGTTTAGAAAGTGTTTAAAGTGGTTTGGGACAAAACGCACGAGGCAATGTGAAGATGGCTTGAGTTCTGCAGGGCTTACCCTGTTTTGGGCAGAAATGGAGTGTTTTGTGTATAAGGGTGTTTTAGAGGCTTGTAGCTCGTATTTCTGGCTTGAGATAATGTGTTGAACTTGTTTGAAATGCTCATAAGTCTTGCTCTTATCAGATTACAAAGTTGTGGACCTTTTGCACACTTGCTTGTTTTTGAAGTAAAAGGTGAGGTTGGCAATGCCAAGGCCTGTACAGGCCTGCTTCTTAGCTGCACAAAGTTGGTGTACTTTGCCCCAAGTTTGTGGACTTTGTTTGCTACAAAAGATTGGGTCCTTGGCTCAAGGGAAACAAAAATGCATAAAGTGAACTTTATGGAAATGACATTGTTATCTTTTTGCCAAAAATGGATTAATTCAATGTGTAATGTTCTAAAGCTCATAGCAAAGCCTTAATCCAATGTGTTTGCATTTAATTTATGAGTATAGGAAGGTTTAAGACCTGTAAACCAAGTACAAGCAAGGTTTGGACAAAATTGCAAGTTGTAGCAATGTGCAAAATGCCTTGGACAAAAGTGATAATTTGCCATTTTCAAACTTTCGATTCTCCCTAACCATGAATGATCTTGGAGAGTTCTTGGACATTTTGGAAAGCTTGTAACATGCTCTACAATCCATATTTGAAATGCATTTTTATATTCCACTTGTAACTATGTGAAAATTTTCCGTGAAGATAAGTCAAAATCCTGCCTAAACTAGGGCAAAATTTCACTAAGTTAGAAAGTTTTTGGACCCCTATTCACAAAATCATAACTTGAGATCCAAGCATCTTTTGGAAAAACTTTGTGAATCAAAGTTGTAGATTTTTTGGAGGAATACAACTTTCATGTTGGAAGTTTTCTTTGAATCCAATTTCATCATGGTGAAAATGTTGGGCAAAGTTGGGAAAAAATAAGAAATTTTCATAACTTAGAAAATTTCTAAGTTATGAAAATTTTCCATTTTAAACCCTAATTTTCAAAATTAGGTTTCTTGATGAACAAGTTTCATGTTTTGACACATCTTGATGAAAAATGACCCTTGGCACTTGATTTTGACAAAAAAGTCAAAGTTTGACTTTTCAGTGTACAATTGATTTTTGATTAGTTGACTGGAAAATTCATCTATCAATCCAATGCATTTGAGATCTTTTGAACCTTGTGATTAGGTCAAGATGGTGCTATTTAGTCCTTGAATCCATGCTTGAACCCAATTTGCCATTGGCTAGGTTAAAAATCAGAAATTGCCCTTCTACAGTCAAAAACCCTAAAAATGACCATTTTGCCCATTTGATGATCTGATCAAATTTCTTGAGGAGTTGTGGTCCAAACTTGATCAAATGGTTCATATGAGTTTATAATGTTGATGTGGATAAAAAATTATGAGGATTGACTGTAAATTGGCCACAATTGACTTTTTCCCTAATACAACTGATTTTTAGGTCAATTGTCCAATTGACTGGGCAAAAATTTGATTCAAGGCTTGAAACTTGGTATGGGCAATCTTATAAGTCCAACATGAAGTATGAAAGTCACATTGAGCATTAAAAGTCCAAAAATCCTTGTGCAAACTCAAACCCTAATTTCAGGTCAACAGTGCAAGGAGATGTCTTGAGCAGAGCAAACCCTAATCTAGTCCTGAGTCCAAAGTGTCTTGTGAGGAGAATCCTGATAAAATGAGAGAGCAAATTTTGGGGTACAACAACTGCCCCTGTTCAATCTTCTTGAACCTGAAGAGTTAGATTGGCGAGTTTGTCGTTCGTGGCTCAAAGGTAAAAGATGATTGGACACTAGAGTGCCCGTAAATTTTCACTCGTCAAAATGTAGTTGAGGGAATGGGCTTAAAGATGCCATCCAAAGATGTGATATAATCTTGTTGGATATGGGCTTAAATATGCCATCCAAGGAAGTTGATCGCATAAGAGATTCCTTTGCGAGAGCCCGTATACCTGTTGTTGAGGAGGACTACACCGGGGAATGCTGGTCTCTGTCGTGGTAGAAATAGAATTTTAGGAGCTTCAGTCGTCCGTTATTCTACTGGGGAATCATCTCTCGGTTGAAGAGGTGAAAATGAACTGCTATCTGGTCGTGCTCCAGGCTTTACAGTGTTTGCTGAGGAAAATAAGACCGACTGCTATCTGGTCGATTCCAGGCTTCACAGTGACTCACTGGGGGGATGAGATTAAACTTGCTATCTGGTCATTCTCCAGGCTTCATAATTTCTCAATTCTTATCTGGTCGTACTCCAGGCTTTAGAAGGAATTAAGTTGTTATCCTGTCGCCTTTGGGCTTCAACTTGAATTTAAGGCACACTAATATCCGGTCGATTCTGGGCTTCTTAGTAATTAGCCAAGTAAACTGCTATTTTGTTGAAACCCAAGTTTCGCAGTGTCTTAAACTATTATCTGGTCGAGTCCAAGCTTTAATGTCTTTTACCACTATCTGGTTGTGTCCAGGATTCACGGTACTTGGAGATATCAAGATACTATCCGGTTGAATCCGGGCTTCATAACTTGAATTTAAGGTGTATGACTATCTGGTCGAGTCCAAGCTTCATGGTACTTTATACGGCTATCTGGTCAATTCCAGGCTTCACAGTAATCTGTTGGGGATTCAACTATTTTTCCGGTCGATCTTCGGGCTTCAGTATGATCAAGATATTATCCGGTCGAATCCGGGCTTCATAATTTGAAATGGAACAGGAATTTGAGCATTGATTTGAATAAGCAATAGAATAACATCTGTGTCTGGAGCATCTCTAAGCTGTATTTGAGCTTTGAATATTTGTTAAAGATAGCTGTTAATTTTATCCTGAAAATGGTAAAATGTTAGCTGAAACACAAAGTTATGTTGCATTAAATGTATGATGCAATAAGATGTGTTTTATGAATGTAATGTACGCACATGTAAGCTGATTCACTGTCTTGCTGAGGAAAATAAATCCTTGATGGCTGGAGATAATAAAATCCTTGACTGCTGTCGGGGAAAATAAATCCTTGACCGCTGTTGGAGACTCAAAATCTTTGATTGTTGAGGATGAGAAATCCTTGGTCCACTGTTGGGGATAGAAAATCTTTGGCAACTTGCGGAGATTATCAAAAACTTTGACGACTTCTGTGGGGATGTGAGAATCCTTCACGACTTTCCTGGGGATATAGGGATCCTTCAAGTGTTTGGAGTTGGAGTATTGACAAAAATTCTGCTTGGGGAAGTAGTGCCATGTATTGCCTGAGAAATCTGCTTGGAGAATCTAGAGAACTTTGATGACTATGGATGGGGATTACACAAAGGGAATCCTCACTAGGCTGGGGAATAAGGAAACTCTGGTGATCTCTACCGGGGATCGAACAAAGGAAAACCTTGATCTGCTGGAAAATAAGGAAGACTCTGAGGGCTTCTGGGAGAACTGAGAATGAGAATCTTCAATCTTCTAGGGGAATTTGAATCCTTTGGGAGTTCATGCTGAGAAGTCAAGAATGAGAATCTTCGATCTACAGGGGATTAAAAATTCTGACAAATTCATGCTGGGGAGTGATGAAGATTCTGGCAGCTTCACTGGGGAATCAAAAATGAGAATCTTCAATCTGTTGGGGAGTAACAACTTTGTGGGGAGTAGCTATACTAGTGGAGAGTAAGTTCAGGACTCTGGGGGAAAAGCTTAATCCTGTTTGGAAAAAGTTCAGGAGTTTGGGTTATATGCCACTCTACTGGGGAATTATCCTAGTTTGGGGATAAGACAAAAGTTAACTGTTATCTGGCTGACTCTTAGACTTTAAGACAACTTGCTGGGGAATCTGGGAAAAACTGAATGGTTTTTGCTGTAGATTGATAGTTGGAAATTTGACTCCGTTGGGGAAGAAGGTTTCATCTCCGCTGAGGGTCGGTAGTTCAATGTTTTGCTCCGCTGAGGATTGGGAGTTTGGAGTTTTAACTCTGATGGGAATTAAGGGTTTGAAATATAACCCCGTCGGGGATTGGGAGTTTGAAGTTTTGACTCTGGCGCAGACTTTGAAATTTAACTCCGCTGGGGATATGTATTTCAAGGTTTTAGCTCCGCTGTGGACTTAGATGATGTGCTGCAGGGGATTTCTCTTGGAATAGCCTAAAGACGTTTTCCTATCCTTTCAACCTATCAGTAATCATTCTTTCCCATTTCGTTTATTTGTAAACAATGGTTATATTCAAATGCATATGCTCATTTAATAAATCATTAGACGTTTTCAAATAAAACACAAGTGTAAAAAAAGAAGAAAAAGGCAAATAGTTTTCTGCACTTTGAAGTATATTTGTATTAACTTTGTGTAAGTAATTTGTACAAAGGAGACAGACATCCTGGTAAGAAGATGTTGTCATAAAAATGAGAAAAATTTATACAAAGAAAGATGGCTATGTGTGAAAATTCCACGGGGTTCCCATTCTGCTATAGCTTTCGTAACTCTGAATATCTTGTCCATTCATTGCTTCGTCCGAAGATGATTGAGTTGATCAGAAGCCCGAAGCTTGTCTGTGAAGAGATTGTCCTTAAAGTGATCCGACGAGACATAGTCATACTCTTTAATTCCCTAACTTTTGCCTGGACCGCCCTTTCGGGTTTTCAATCCACCGGGAAACCCTTTTTTGCCCAAGTCGCCCTTTCGGGTTTTCAACTTGCTGGGTGTACAGATTTTTTATTATTTATCCCTAATTTTTGTCTGAATCGCCCTTTCGGGTTTTCGATTCACCGGGATGCCCATTTTTGCCCAAGTCTCCCTTTCGGGTTTTCGACTTACCGGGTCGTTTATGCGTAGTATCTTTTGACTATGTCTGCGTTCGTAGGGTGTGGCAAGTCATCACCGTCCATGGTGGTTAAAATCATTGCCCCACCAGAAAAGATGTTCTTGATTACAAATGGTCCTTCGTAGGTAGGAGTCCAATTGCCCCTGGGATCACTTTGCGACAAGATGATCCGCTTGATTACAAGGTCCCCGACTTGATATACCTGATGTCTGACTTTCTTGTTGAATGCCTTGATCATCCGTTTTTGATACGCCTGACCATGACAAACAGCAGTAAGTCGCTTTTCATCAATCAAGTTAAGTTGATCAAGCCGGGTCTGAATCCAATCGTCTTCACTCAAACCAGCATCTTTCATGATTCTCAAGGAGGGAATCTGAACCTCGATAGGTAAAACAGCTTCCATGCCATATACCAAAGAATAGGGTGTTGCCCCAGTTGAAGTGCGTGCCGTGGTACGGTACCCGTGCAGAGCAAACGGTAGCATCTCATGCCAGTCCTTGTAGGTGACTGTCATCTTTTGTATGATTTTCTTGATATTTTTGTTCGCAGCTTCGACAACACTGTTCATCTTTGGCCGATAGGGGATGAATTGTGATGTTGAATCTGGAACTGCTCACACAAGGCGGTGATCATAGTATTGTTCAGGTTTGTACCATTGTCGGTGATGATCCTTTCGGGGATGCCGTACCGAAAAATAAGGTTCTGCTTGATGAAGCGGGCAACTACATTCTTCGTAACGGATGCGAAGGAAGCTGCTTCGACCCACTTGGTAAAGTAGTCAATGGCCACCAGGATGAAGCGATGTCCATTGGATGCCGTAGGCTTGATCTCTCCAATCATGTAGATTCCCCACATAGCGAATGGCCAAGGAGCTGTTAAGACATTGAGAGGAACTGGAGGTATATGTACCTTGTCCGCATAGATTTGACATTTATGGCATGTACGGGAATGTTGATGGCAGTCGACTTCCATGGTAGACCAATAATAGCCCGCCCGTAGAATCTTCTTAGCCATTGTATGTCCTCTAGAGTGAGTGCCAAAGGCACCATTATACAGTTCAGCCATGATCTGCTCAGCTTCAACCTTGTCCACACAACGGAGCAGGATGCAATCATGATTGCGCTTGTATAGGATACCATTTCTCAAGAAGAACTTAGCTGAGAATCTCCTTAAGAACTTTTTGTCGTTGACTGAAGCTCCTTCAGGGTATTCCTGAGCCTCGAGATACCTTTTGACGTCATGGAACCAGGGTCGGTCCACTACTTCTTCGGTATTAATCTCGTGACAATGTGCAGGTTCGTCCATCCGTTCAATGGTGATTTGGGGAGCCTCATTATCCCAGTTAAGTTTAAACATGGAGGACATTGTAGCTAGAGCATCTGCTAGCTGATTTTCTTCTCGCGGGAAGTGCTCGAAGGTAATCTGCTCGAAATGTGGTAACAATGTCAGGACATGTTCTTTGTAAAGGATGAGGTTTGGATGTTTAGTATCCCACTCTCCTTTGATCTGACTGATGACCAAAGCTGAGTCCCCAAACACAATTAAGGATTTGATTCCCAAGTCTATAGCAGCCTTGAGACCAAAGATACAAGCTTCATACTCGGCCATGTTGTTGGTGCAGCTGAAGCAAAGTCTGGTGGTGAAAGGTGTATGGAAACCTTCTGGAGAGATAAGTACAACACCAATACCGTTGCTAAGTGCATTGGAGGCACCATCAAAGTACAGGGTCCATCGAGATCCTTGTTCAGGTCCGTCATATGGTCTGTGATCTTCAACGTTATCCAAAGTCATAATGTCCTCGTCGGGGAAGTCAAACTTCATGGATTGGTAATCTTCGACAGCTTGATGGGCCAAATGATCGGCTAGCACACTCCCCTTTATAGCTTTTTGGGTCGTGTACTGTATATCATACTCTGTGAGGATCATCTGCCACCTTGCTATTCTTCCAGATAAAGCAGGCTTTTCAAAGATGTACTTGATCAGATCCATCTTAGATATCAGCAGAGTGGTATGAGTCAACATATACTGCCTTAGCCAGCGAGCAGCCCATACCAAAGCGCAGCAAGTTTTCTCGAGAAGTGAGTATCGGGTCTCAGAGTCGGTAAAATTTTTGCTAAGGTAATAAATGGCATGCTCTTTTCGGCCAGACTCGTCATGTTGGCCTAGTACGCACCCCATTAAATTCTCTAGGACAATCAGATACATAATTAGCGGTATTCCTTCAACGGGAGGCATCAGGATAGGAGGTTCTAGCAAATACTCCTTGATTTTATCGAAAGCAACTTAACAGTCGTCATTCCATTTAACTACCTGATCTTTCTTCAACAGCTTGAAGATTGGTTCACAGGTAGATGTTAGGTGAGAAATGAACCTTGCAATGTAGTTTAGGCGTCCCAAGAAACCTCTGACCTCCTTCTCAGTGCGAGGGGCAAGCATTTCTTGTATAGCTTTGACTTTGGCAGGATCAACCTCGATGCCTTTGTTGTTGACTATGAAACCCAAGAGTTTACCGGACCTGACTCCGAAAGTGCACTTGTTAGGGTTCAGTCTAAGCTTGTACTCCTTCAACCTGACAAACAACTTTTGAAGATGGTCGAGGTGTTCTTCTTCAATTTATGAATAGGATATCATGTCGTCTACGTAAACCTCTATCTCATGATGTATCATATCATGAAACAAAGCCACCAAGGCGCGTTGATAGGTTGCCCCGACATTCTTCAGTCTGAATGGCATCACTTTATAGCAGAACGTACCCTATTATGTAACAAAAGTAGTTTTCTCCATGTCCTCAGGGGCAATTTTGATCTGGTTGTAACCTGAAAATCCGTCCATGAAAGAAAATACCTTATGCTGAGCTATATTGTCAACCAAGATGTCAATGTGCGGTAGTGGAAAGTCATCTTTAGGGCTAGCCCTGTTTAAGTCTCTGTAATCCACACACATTCTGACTTTGCCGTCCTTCTTAGGCACAGGCACAATGTTAGCAACCCATTGTGGATAGGAAGTAACTGCAAGAAAGCCAACATTGAACTGCTTCATAACTTCAGCTTTGATCTTTTCGGACATGTCGAGCCTCATTCGACGGACTTTCTGTTTAACTGGTGGACAGTCTTCTCTTGTAGGGAGACGGTGAACCACAATATCTTTATCGAGTCCCGACATGTCTTCATAGGACCAGACGAAGATCTCAACATATTCATTCAACAGCTGAATTAAGCGCTCTTTGACACTTGGCTCTAGGTTGGCACCCACTATAATTTCTTTTCTGTCTTCATCAATTCCTAAGTTAATTGTCTCTAACAACTCCTCATGAGGTAGAATAACCTTTTCTTCCTGTTGTAGCAGTCTAGCCAACTCTCCCGACACCTCACAATCTTCATCACCTTCGTATTCGGCATGGTAGACTAGATCTTCAGAGTCACTGAAGGCCATAGTAGAATTGTTACCCATGGAATCCGGAATGGAAGGGTACCTGCATTTGTGAGTGTGGGTGTGTGTAAGGGATAGCCACCTTTAAACAAATAAAATGTAAAATAAAAACAATGAACACAAAAGTTTATATGTGAAAACATCCATGATTCATTAAAATGGCATATGAAGATGAAAAATCAAACCCTTACAAATGGACCTATATGCCTCGGGTAAGGCACAAGGTAAAAAGTGTATGAATTGTCTGAGAATTATTACAAACCAACATAAATGTTTGAAAGATAAATTACTGATTCATGAAAGTAATGGGAACAAAGTCCTTTTCCTCCCAGTTGCATAGTCCTCCTTCAACAGTAGGGAAAATCCAGTCTTCCAGGTTGCTCTCCTCTTCACTATCCTCCAAAGCATTGACTCCATGATGGGTGATCTTCACTGGTGGCCCTCCATCCCGGGAGCGACGCACAACCTTTTGACTAGCCTAAGTGAAACCCAAGCCGAATTTATCTGACTTGAAGGGAAAGTCGGGAAGTTGCCCCCAGATTGTGCTTCCTCCTTCTTCAATCACAGACTTTGCATCCTTCAAGGAAGACATCCGAGGCGGAGGTCTAGTAATCATGGGTACAGAAGCCACTGTCTTGGTTGCCACAATTTCCTGAGCTACCTCTTCAAAATGATGAAAGGGGGTTTCGATGAATTTACCATCCAATTCAACATAGCGGAAAGAATTTAGATGGCTTATCATGTATTCCTCTTCGTCGTGAACAATTATAATTTTCCCCTGGATAGGGTACTTGAGCTTTTGATGCAGAGTGGAGGTAACAGCTCCAGCATGGTGAATCCAAGGTCTTCCCAACAAGCAAGAATAGGAAGGACGGATGTCCATCACGTAAAATATGGAGTTGAAGGTTTCAGTTCCTACTTTAATCGGGATGTCCACCTCTCTGTGGACCATCCTTTTAGAACCATCAAAGGCACTGACAATGATATTACTGGGTTTCAGGGTTAGGCCTTCACAATCCAACCTATCCAAGGCCTTCTTCGGCAAGACATTCAGAGAAGAATCAGTGTCTACCAGGAGGTGTGCTAGAGTAGTCCCTATGCATTCCACCGAGACATGCAAAGTGTCATTATGTTTTCTCCCTTTTGATGTTAAATCGGCATCAGAGAATCCTAGACCATTGTCAGCTGTCAGGCTAGCTACACATTCCTGGAACTGATCCGCGGAGGTTTCCTGTGGCACGTGGGCCGTCTTCAAGAATCTGATCAAAGCTTTAGCATGAGCTTCTGAATAAAGCAGCATTGCCAACATCGAAATCTTTGAGGGGGTTTTCCCCAGTTGTTCCACAACATCATAATCGCTTTTCTTGATTATTTTCAAAATTTCTTCCATTTCTTTTTGAGTGGTTTCAGGGATAATCATCGGCTGAGCCCTCATCCTGACGGGCTCTTCTTGGATCCCTTTCCCTCTATCATTAGCAACAACAGAAGGGACAACCACAGGAGTTATAACTTCTTCAATAATCAGAGTTCTTGCAGATATGTTGACCGGTACAGGAGTAGCCTTAGGAGCGGTTGAGGGTCCGAAGATTTCCTTTGGAGGCGCAATCTCCAGAGAGAAAATTCTTCCACTGCGGGTGATTTTACTCGTTCCAGCAATGTTTCCAATGTTGGAAGTCTCTTCATCAGAACTCTCTTCAGTTGATTCAATTTGTTTAATACAGTGGTAAAAGATCTCTCCCCCATAGTTCCACGGTATTGATTTGTTGGACTTGTACGGGATAGGCCCCGACATGGTTATCTTCAGAGGTGCAATCTTCGGATCAGATGTAATCTTAACAGGTCTTTTGGAGACCTTGGAAAGATTGGCAGATATGGTAATTATCGAAACATCATTGACAGGAGTCGGTGTAATAGGAGTCTTCTAAAAAAGGATTTTTGATTATCCATTAGGCGTTGGATGCCTAACTTCAACAACGGACAGTCGGTTGGTAAGGATGAACAAAGGTAGCAATCTTTTTCACAACCTGGGAAAATCCCAGCCTTCAGCAAATTTAGCTTGATTATCTGTAGCGGAGTGATCAAATCATCAACAGTAGCAACAAAAAGATCTTCTTCAACAGCATGGGCATGGTGGCCATGCTTTGGCATTGGAGCAGAGATCACATTCGACTTTTCAGGGGCATCGAATTCAACTTCTTTAGCATCTATTAAATCCTGAATCTTATTCTTGAGGGCCCAATAATGGTTGGTGTCGTGCCCCAGGCTATATGAATGATAAGCACACTTGGCGTTAGCATGGTAGTAAGGAGAATTTGTATTCGGATTCTTCGGGGCCTCTCTCAAACTGGTAAGGTTTAACTTCAGGAGATGGGGTAAAACTTGAGCGGGAGTCATGTTTATCTGAGTGAATTGCCGTATAGGCCTTTCCACCCTTGCTTGGTTGGTTCTGGGTTGATTGTTTCTGGGCTGATTAGTTGCATACTTCTGAATCATTACGGCCCCCTCCGTTGGTCGGCGCTCAACTCTTCCTTGACCTCTTTAGGAGTAGACAGCTGAGACTTATTTCTTTGTTGGAAAAGGCTTTTTGATGGCAGCGGAAGCAGATGCATCCTTTTGAATTTTCCCGCTCTTGATTCCGGCTTCAACTCTTTCACCAGTCTTAATTAACTCGGTGAACCCCGGAGATGAACTTCCAATCAGGTGATTAAAGAAAGGACCTGACAGAGTCCCCAAGAACATATCAACAAGCTCTCTTTCAGATAATGGTGGCTGCACCCTTCCCGCCAAGTCTCTCCATTTCTGAGCATACTCTTTGAAACCTTCATTTAAGACCATGCTCATACTCTATAATTGAGTACGGGTTGGTGCTAAGTCCGCATTATATTGATATTGTCTATAGAAGAAGGCCGCCAAATCCTCCCAGTTATGCACATCAGACCTCTCTAGCTGGTAGAACTAATCCAACTGTGTCCCCGAAAGACTGTCCTGGAAGAAATGAACCCACAGGTCCTTGTCAGAAGAATGTGGTTGGATTTTCCTGACGTAAGACCGTAGGTGCATCTTTGGGCAAGACACCCCATCGTATTTAGAAAAAAGAGGCACCTTAAACTTAGGGGGAATGACAATTCCAGAAACCAACCATAGTTCCTCAAAATCCAGTCTAGGCACTCTCTGTACCTCCATAGCTGCCAAACATTCTTCCAAGTTCTTGTATTTCTCTTATGCAGGAGGATACTGCTGTTCAGAATAGTCTTCATCCTCCTCCTCTTCTTCTTCCTCAGACTCGGATGGCAATGCAACTCCCTTTCCTTTTCATACCCCTTCATCAGATGTTGAAGGGAAATCCAGGACCCTTCTAGCTTGACCTTCAAATCTTCTACCCAAAGTAGCCACACCAACTCTTTTCTTTTTCTTTTTCTCTTTTTCCTTTTCCAGCAAAGTTTTGAGCTTCTCCTGCCCCTTGGCCAGGGTCATGAGTAGCTGTTGGAACTGTGAATTCTGCGCTTGTAAGTCTTTGACCGTTTGCTCTATACCCATCTTGCTGAAATAAACAGTAGAGAGATAAGGAAACCTGGTGTGAAGAACTGCTTATGCATATGATGAATGAGATGTATTCATGTAATGCATTCAAGGATTCAGAAATTTAAAATTGTTTTAAACAAAAAGGAACACACGTCATATTAATAAGATAGAATTTGTTAGTACATCAATGCCCCATGGGCAAAATAATACAAAATTCTAAGGTAAAAAGACGTTGCGCATCCTCTTTGGTGCAATGTAGGTGTTGAGAGTCTGCTCTTCGTGAAGTTGACGAGTAAGTTCCAAAACCTTCTTCTCACTGCATAGAATTGGGCTTCAAACGTATCGCGCTCTCCCTTGAGCTGTATCTAACTCCTTTGTAAATCTTCTAGTGATGTTGGCATGTCAGGATGTAGGAGGGTGTATGGAACCTCTCCTTCCATAACATGCTCTTTGATCACAGGAAGAATATAGGGGTAAGGCATCATAAGACTTTGGGCGTGGGTTTGTACCCACTTGAGGTAAGGCTCAAGAGGGATGGAATTCTTGTGTCCCAAGGTCTTACTGTCCACCTTGTTGGGCATCCTCCAAGCTCGGATGAACCTTTGTCGAAGTCCTTGATCGTTGTTGTCGAAGTCAAAAACCAAGTCAAGAATCAGCATGTCATGTGGGCCATCCCTTCGGGCATACCTAAACTGTCTCAGATCTAAGAAAGGGTTGTAGGTGATGCCTCCCCTAATGCCAAGTATAGGGACATTAGGGAATTCCCTACAACGGTCAATGATGATGACATTCTCTTTTGATCGAGAACACCAATGAACATCTGAATGTGTAAGAGTCATCAACCGTTGTGACCACCTCAAGCCTTGCTCATTCTTCAAAACTGATTGGGGAAGATGAGAAATAAACCATCTTGCCAGTAGAGGAGTACAGCACATGAGAACACCTCTTTTCCTCATTGTTCGAGTGTGAAATGAGTGGAGGATATCCCCAAGAAATGAAGGCACCGGGTTGCGAGCCATGAAGATTTTGACAGCATTGACATCTATAAGCTGGTCAGGGTTTGGGAACAAGACCAACCCATAGATGAGAAGAGCTACGATCTCCTCAAAAGCTTTCAGGTCTAGAGAATTCCAGCATTCTTGAGCTTTCTCAAACAGAAACTTTGACAAGAAACCCTTGACACCACTTCTGGTTTCCCAATGACCTATGACATCAGATGGTTGCAAGTGTAAGGATTGAGAAACATCTTCAGGCTTTGGATCTCTTTCTGTACCGTTGTAGGGTAGTTGATGGAGAATAGGAATTCTCAGGAGTTGAGGAAATTCCTCCAAAGTAGGCACAAGCTGGTAATCAGGAAATGTGAAGCAGTGGTGTAGGGGGTCAAAGAACTGGAAGAGAACTTTCACCATGTCTTCCTCAGTGTTGGTGTTGACTAAGTTGAGAAGATGACCATGCCTCTCGGTGAATGGAGAATACTCTGGAATCCTAGAAGTAAGCTCCTTGAGTCGAGGAGGAACTCTCACAAGGTTAACCTAAATAGTTTTCATGCGAAGTGATTCCATTACCTACAAAACAGGAACCAAGATGAAGATCCAAATCCTTGAAATGGTTAGTGGATGCATATGATGCTTCATGATGTCCATGATGTTATGCACAAGTATATATGTACAAACAAATCACACAAGTTCCTACTTTCAGGCTTGCATGGGGTTTCATAGGTAAGTACCCTCTTGAAGTTTAGTTGGCTCAACCTGTCCTATAAATAGTAACCAGGTTCTAAGGAGCTCAATATCACTCGATTATTTTCTGTGTTCATTATTTCAGTTTAGCCACTTTACTGGCGACCGAAATATTCCAAGAAAACAACCCTCAATGAGTGTAGTATCGAGTATCTACCAACTTCGGACTGCACCAAAGCCGGTCATCTCACTACCCCTAAAAAGGCCAAGTTGGTCAAGTAAAGGTTCTAAAAGTCCATTAGTGCTTCATGACATCACTCAGCGGCCCCGTATTCTCTTTGATTGACTCAAAGGCTAACGGTACCCACAAATATATCGCACTAATATAGCTATTGCTTCAACCATGTCGGTATATCCCGCACAGTTTCCACAACGTATTGCTATTTACCTATGAATGTTTCCAAAATCCGGGTAGAGGATTCAAACCCAAACAATAGAACCAAATGTAAAACATACAAGTCAAGAAATATAAGCATGTAAAGGTGATCTAAACCCTAAGGTAACCCCACTTTTAGATTATTCCCCAGCAGAGTCTCCAGTTCTGTGATGCGGTGGGAGAACTGACTTGAGGTTTTGCGTTTGTGTTCGCAAATAATTCGGTTTAGCAAGAGTCGCCACCGACTTTTTATTTTATCCAAAGGAAAGGTCAAAAAGCACAGGAAAGACCTTTGAAATGTTTTCTTGGGTTCGGGGGGTAGATTATGAAAAGGGAAGGTGCTAACACCCTTTTCATCCATGGTTTTCCATGGGCTCTTAGTTACTTGTTTAGATCACTTGCTTTTGCTTTTCAATTGTTTGAAATGGTGCTTTTGTGTGTGGTTTTGAAAGTATTTTGAAAAGAGGCCTTTGTTTAGGCAACCTTTGTAATGATTCTTGTTTGAATGTATACAAAGGTGTTTGTCTTTTGAAAAAATGTTTCAATGTTTGAAAGTTTGTTTTGGAAAATGTTTTGAATTTGTGTGAGAGTTTGTTTGAAAAATATCAAGGATGTTTGCAAGTTTGATAAAGTAACTAGGAGTTGTCTACCCTACTCAAAGATCTTTCCTACACATTTTTAACCCTTTGACATCGTTGTTTTACCATTGTATTTGGTAAATAACCTTGTGTTTGGATGTTAAACGGGACGGGCGTGGGTCATCGTATGACCATGATAACAATGTTGCCAAGTATCTTAGCAAGTTTTGGAGGGACTAGATCATTTTTGTATATGCAACCAAGATAGCGTCATCGAGGGACTATGATCTTTTTGTTTTGATTTTGATATGCCAAGATACCTAGCATGCATACCATGACCATGTTTTTAAGGCAACAAGTGGGTGAAACCCTAGGGGTGCTTGTGTGTATTGTGTTGTCATTTTTTATGCATTTTTGTCTTGTATTTAGTCTTGCTATTTGTTTTGATTTTTGGTTCTTTTGCATACAAACCCTAATTTTTACTATCATGTATATTTGAAAGCAATAAAATGCGTAAAAGTAAATCTAAGACTATTACAACATTGGTATGGGGAGGGGGATACAAGTTTGAATAGGGGGATATTGCTAAAAAATAAAGCCCTAAAACTATTACAACCATATTGAATTTAATTTACAAAAAATAAATGGGCAAATTATTTAAATGTGCACTTAAATATAAATATGCAAAAATGTTTTTGTATTTATTTTATATATATAAAATAATCTTTTTTTTAAGTCTCAAAATAAGAAAATAATTAATGATTATTTTTGAAAGGGTAGAAACCCTAGTTTTGGTTTTATGAAAAATATATATTCTATATTATTTATTTATATACAAGAAAATAAATAAAAATATATACAAAAATGTTAAAAAAATAAAATATGTGAGAAAATGATATTTTAAGTGTATAATATAATAAAATAAAAATATGTAATATTTTTGTATTATTTACAAATTTATTTAAGAAAATAAGAGTATTTAACCTAATAAACTATTTTTTTGTCATAAAAATAATAAAAATAATAAAATAAAAATGTAAAAATTAAGGAAATATTTTTGGTGATTTTTAATATTTAGGAAAAATAATAAAAGTCAGAAAATATGAAAAGAAATGAAAAATATAAAAAAATAAAAGAAATGGGCCAAGGGGGTGCAAAGAGCAAGCAGGGGGGTGCAAAAAGCAGGACCAAGCCAGGCCCAGCCCACATTCACTTCATCTCTAACCTCTGAACAAAAATATGCGCACCTGCAACTTCAAACCTGTTCTCTCTATTCTTTGCTTGAAATCAAAAACTCATAACATGAAAATTATAGAGCTCTAAACCACTATTCTAACCATATAAAAAACTTAATCTAACTCTAAGAAACTAGGGAGAATTTTATCACCCCCAATTTCTGACCTAAAAAATTCAGTAACTTCAACATCTAAATTCTCCTAGCTCAGTTAACATAAATGAATTCTATGCATATGTACAGTTCAAGGACATTATGAGCTACATTTTTGCCTCACAAACCTAAGCCTAATGATTCCTAAATAAGGAGATAGAAAGTTGTAAAATACCTGTTTCAGTCAAACTCGAGTATGGCAATGCAGCAACTTTCAGCGAGGCCTGAGGTTCTTTTGAGCTTGCTTGATGTTCCCTTGACCTTTCCCAATGCTTAGCTTGCTTTGAAATGGCTTGAATCTCCTTGTAGAAGTCAACCTGCAAACTCAGAATTTAAAAATGGTGAAGCTTGAAAATTAAGTTACAGTTGATGATCAATGGCTTGGATAGTTCAGGTGGGTTGTTTAGAAAGTGTTTGAAGTGGTTTGGGACAAAACGCACGAGGCAATGTGAAGATGGCTTGAGTTCTGCAGGGCTTGCCCTGTTTTGGGCAGAAATGGAGTGTTTTGTGTATAAGGGTGTTTTAGAGGCTTGTAGCTCGTATTTCTGGCTTGAGATAATGTGTTGAACTTGTTTGAAATGCCCACAAGTCTTGCTCTTATCAGATTACAAAGTTGTGGACCTTTTGCACACTTGCTTGTTTTTGAAGTAAAAGGTGAGGCTGACAATGCCAAGGCCTGTACATGCCTGCTTCTTAGCTGCACAAAGTTGGTGTACTTTGCCCCAAGTTTGTGGACTTTGTTTGCTGCAAAAGATTGGGTCCTTGGCTCAAGGGAAACAAAAATGCATAAAGTGAACTTTATGGAAATGGCATTGTTATCTTTTTGCCAAAAATGGATTAATTCAATGTGTAATGTTCTAAAGCTCAGAACAAAGCCTTAATCCAATGTGTTTACATTTAATTTATGAGTGTAGGAAGGTTTAAGACCTGTAAACCAAGTACAAGCAAGGTTTGGACAGATTGCAAGTTGTAGCAATGTGCAAAATGCCTTGGACAAAAGTGATAATTTGCCATTTTCAAACTTTCGATTCTACCTAACCATGAATGATCTTGGAGAGTTTTTGGACATTTTGGAAAGATTGTAACATACTCTACAATCCATATTTGAAATGCATTTTGATATTCCACTTGGAACTATGTGAAAATTTGCCATGAAGATAGGTCAAAATCCTGCCTAAACTAGGGCAAAATTTCACTGTTAGAAAGTTTTTGGACCCCTATTCACAAATTCATAACTTGAGATAAATGAATCTTTTGGGAAAACTTTGTGAATAAAAGTTGTAGATTTTGTGTAGGACTACAACTTTCATGTTGGAAGTTTTCTTTGAATCCAATTGCATCATGGTGAAAATGTTGGGCAAAGTTGGCAAACAATAAGAAATTTTCATAACTTAGAAAATTTCTAAGTTATGAAAATTTTCCATTTTAAACCCTAATTTTCAAAATTAGGTTTCTTGATGAACAAGTTTCATGTTTTGACACATCTTGATGAAAAATGACCCTTGGCACTTGATTTTGACCAAAAAGTCAAAGTTTGACTTTTCAGTGTATAGTTGATTTTTGATCAGTTGACTGGAAAATTCATCTGTCAATCCAATGCATTTGAGATCTTTTGAACCTTGTGATTAGGTCAAGATGATGCCATTGAGTCCTTGAATCCATGATTTAACCCAATTTTCCATTGGCTAGGTTAAAAATCAAAAATTGCCCTTCTACAGTCAAAAACCCTAAAAATGACCATTTTGCCCTTTTGATGATCTGATCAAATTTCTTGAGGAGTTGTGGTCCAAACTTGATCAATTGGTTCATATGAGTTTATAATGTTGATGTGGATAAAAAATTATGAGGTTTGATTGTAAATTGGCCACAATTGACTTTTTCCCCAATACAACTGATTTTTAGGTCAATTGTCCAATTGACTGGGCAAAAATTTGATTCAAGGCTTGAAACTTGGTATGGGAAATCTTATAAGTCCAACATGAAGTATGAAAGTCACATTGAGCATTAAAATTCCAAAAATACTTGTGCAAACTCAAACCCTAATTTCAGGTCAACAGTGCAAGAAGATGTCTTGAGCAGAGCAAACCCTAATCTGGTCCTGAGTCCAAAGAGTCTTGTGAGGAGAATCCTGATAAAATGAGAGAGCAAATTTTGGGGTACAACATAGTGTTTTACGTTGAAGATAATCCGTTTTTATAGTTGCATGCATGCATCATTTGTGACAACACTATACTTTCTTTGTGCTTGTGATTTACATTGTGAGGGATTGATTGTTGTAGTTGCACACACATGACATTTGAGATAATACCCTGACTTTCTTTGTACGTGTGTTTTATGACGATGATAATTTATTGTTGTAGTCACACGCGTGCAAAATTTATGACATCATCCCTGACTTTCTTTGTGTGTGTGTGTTTTACATTATGGGGAATAAATTGATGTAGTCGCACGCATGCAACTCTTGTGATAACACGCCTGAGTTTTTGCATCGG
This sequence comes from Vicia faba, assembly GCA_948472305.1. NCBI lineage: Eukaryota > Viridiplantae > Streptophyta > Magnoliopsida > Fabales > Fabaceae > Vicia > Vicia faba. Next base: position 688,974,477 of record OX451739.1, read on the forward strand.
GGCCTCGATCCCTTCAGTTGTACCCAAACTTGCTATTAGTATACACAATCACAAAGAAATGAATATTTTAAAACATGAAATATTTTATTCATACTTGAGAATTAATCCCGCATACGAGGAAAATGATCATACAAACATAACATTTAATGAACATAATAAAGAAAATATAACAGGCGGGTTATCCGCCGCTTATTATCCTAGTTTTCTTTTTGTTTTCTCAGCCACTTCTTGGGGGATAGAAGTCCATGCTCCTGAGCTGGTCGATTAGAAAAGCCACATTTATTTCCATTGAGTTGCCTTCTCCTTGGCCTTATTAAAGTGTTTGATATATTATCTTTGCTCCCTACAAATCAAGATTGATGGTGACAAGTTCCCCTTGTAGATTATGGTATTTGAGCTTACATTGATGGTGACAGGTTCCCCTTGAAGACTATGGTATTTGAGCTTAAGATAGACCGACAAGGCTATGACATCTAGGGTGGGTACGAAGGGTCTTCCCATAGTGAAATTACAGACGCTCCTGAAGGGGACACGAGGAATTGAAAATTGACGGGCTAGACGTCTTTCCCTTTTCCTACTGATATCATTAGCTCGATGTACCCCTAAGGACAAGTGGTTATATCATTGAATGCATGCAAGTTTGAACCTTTATATGACCATAAGATTCCTCTTTCAAGGCTCATTTTTCAAACAGTTCAGAAAACATGATATCACATAAGCTACCACCGTTAATTTGAATTCAGGAGAGATCTAACTGCCAAATTGTAGTTGTAATCACCTTGGAGGGATTTAGTTTGGAGCACCTCCCACCTTATTAGAGTCCTGAAACCTTAGTATAGGTCAATCTAGGGTTTTCATTGACACACTCTAATCCTTTTTATGGATGGCCAACATCTCCACGATCTTTCTCTTCATGGTTCCCTTAGAGGGGGGTTTTCTCGGGGCGTTCCTCCAGTGGTGGCGTTGATATACTAGTGTTTTTCCTTACTTTCCTCTTTATCTTCGCCACTAGTCCCTACTTCTAAAACATTTGCGGGAGATTTACCCTTGGGTGACTCGTCCCTTTCTCTTTTTCCTCCTTTCACGTACTCAAACAATCAACATCTCTTGATCAACCCTTCAATAACGTCCTTCAACTGGATGTAATCATTGGTGTTGTGGTCAAGACCTGTATGAAAGTGGTAGTACTTGGTCTTGTATGTTATAAATGACTCTCAGATGGGAAATGCGGCTATGGTTCCTCCCTTTTGAAACCCTATGTTAGCACAATCTTGATAAATATTTTCTCGTGATACATTCAGAGGCGTGTACTTGTTATGTCGACATTGTAGTCCCTGATTGGATTCATCCTTCCAACGATGAGACTCATTTATGGTCGAATGGTTAGAGTTATCATTGGTAGAGGTAGGATTATCGAACCAGTTATTCAACTTTTCCTCTAAGATCATGCAAGATTAAGCCATGCTCAATATTTGCTGCATGGCTCGGGATCTTATCCTTCATAGCTTCCATTAAAAGAAGGAATGATCCAGTGGGAGGTTGATCTCGAATATTCAACACTCAAGGCCTTCTTCAACTCCCTTTACCTCCACATATACTTTTGTAAATCAGTCGATGTAAGACCTTAAGCTATCCTTCTTCCCTTGAATGATCTCGCTCAAAGCAACTACCTTCATGGGTTGCCTTTTCTGAGCGATAAAGTGAGTAGTGAATCTTTTATAGAAATTTGTCTAGGATTTAATATTCCTATCCAGAAGACCATTGAACTATAACATGACTAGTCCAACCAGAATTAACGCGAATAATTCATATTTGAAGGCTTCTTCAGCACTAAAGTAATCCATCCGATCATTGAAGAGTTGCACTTGCTCATCCCGATCTCCTTTTATGTTGTATTCTCCGAGATTGAAAGACTTCTCCATGGATTTCAGTATCTTTTTGGCCTAAAATACAGGTGCACAAAGGATGCTTCTGCTGATTCTTTGATGAATGATTTCCTACCTGATTCGAGGAAGAGTGTGGCTACCCTGATCTCCCTTGGGGCTTTGGGGATGACTCTAGCACTTCTTACTCCTTTGTTAATTCTTCTACTTAGGATCTTCATCCTTTTTTTCATGGTAAGCTAAATAATGGTGGTTTTAGTTCTCTTTGATATAACCTCTTGAAACAATGTTCCCTTATGGAGGCATATTATGCAGACTTTCCTAGAGAAGTAACCTTTTATCTACTGCGTGCGAGTTCTGTTGCCGAAATAAAGTTGGAAGTCTATTTAGCCTTTTTCTAATATATATATATATATATATATATATATATATATATATATATATATATATATATATATATATATATATATATATATATATATATATATATATATATATTATATAATATATATATATATATATATATATATATATATATATATATATAATATATATATATATATATATATATATAATATATATATATATATATATATATATATATATATATATATATATATATATTATATATATATATAATATAAATAGGCTTTAAAAAAATTTTAAGTCTCACTTTTTTATTAAATAGGTGTGACCTGGGCTAACCTTAAATAAGTTAGACTATGACTCCTATAGGACGGTCTGACCTATTCTCACCCCTATTTGTATGTGCACAGTATTTGTCGTTGTTTGATAATGTTCACATATTTAAATTTTTTTAATTATTTAAACTAATCCTTTAATAATACTAAAATTATATTGTATGTTTTTAGTTGAATAAAATTATATAATTTTTTAATAAAATTATTGATTTATAAATATTAATAATATATTTATATTAATATACAAATATAAATAAATATTGGTATCAGATATTAAACTTTAAATCAATAGTTTAATTCAACTAACACATATTATTTATATTTAATATATTTATAAAATTATTTAATTTTTATTACTTTTACAAAACCATCTTACCCACGATTTTAAGCTCTAGACAATATTTAAATATTTTTAATGTTTAAATTTATGGAAAAAATTTATTACATATTAAGAAAGAATAAAATTTATACTTTTTTAACATGAAATAAATTAAATATAAATTTTAAAATGTAAAAACAATTAAGATAAAAGTAAATAAAATCTAGATCTATAAATTGAATTGTGAAATATTTTTTTTTGGAAAAACTTTTTATCATACTTTATATATATATATATATATATATATATATATTATATATATATATATATATATATATATATATATATATATATATATATATATATATATATATATATATATATATATATTATATATATATATATAATATATATATATATATATATATATATATATATATATATATATATATATATATATATATATATATATATATATATATATATATATATATATATATATATATATATATTAATATATATATATATATATATATATATATATATATATATATTATATATATATATATTATATATATATATATATATAATATATATATATATATAAAAGCACATAGTTCACATAGATCAACCATTTTACTAAGAAAGGGAAAAACATTATCTTATTAATTCAAAACTAAAATTCGAATAGCTGGGAGACGTAAATTCGAGGAATAATTCTTAGGAAGCAGGAAAGACAAAATTTAAACACACTTAAACATTAAAACTAAAGCATATAATTGAGGCTAATCTTCATTATCATCATAATAAATTGAACATCCCTTGAGGTAGATATCTTAACTCTTGTGCGAAGTAAAAATTCATGAAGTTGATCTTCTCATTTGTTTGCTTTAGTCTTTTGATTATGTCCTTAAGTAAGTCTCCAGCAAAGAGCTTTTCGGGGATGTCCTAGTTGAAATCTTTTAAATTCATGGGTGCCTCTTGTTCTTGTTGTCTCTCTCTCCTTTTATTTCCTTAGAAGGTTTTTGAATTATTTTCACAAAAGTGATTTCATACCTCATCACTCCTAATGTCGCTTCTCTTATTTTTGTTACATCCTTGTAATCTTCTCCTTCAAGGTTGAAACTCTATGCTCAAGGATTTTGTGACCAATTTATCGTAATGGTAAACATATTCCTTTCCTATTTCTCCTAGCATGTATTAGATCATTGCACTTGCACAATGTGTTTCAACTTTACTGGCAAGCGACCACACAGTTGTAACATCATACCTAGTTAAGTGACTGGAGTTGCTTCTTCTTAGAAATAGTATATGATTTACCATATAATGAATTAGGCGAATGTTCATGCACATAAAGCCTATAGTGAATGAAGAGAGTACTAGAGATTCTGGATTTATTAGAAATGAGGAGGCAACAATCTTATAGTTAAAGATGACACCTTGTCAATTTCGCTTGAAGAGGGGTCCATCATGGAGAAGATCTAGTATATTAGAAAAAATATTCCAAAGATATAGATATGTTGTGTTTTCTTACTTTGGAATATTTCATCGGTGAAGTAGAAATTTGAGAATAACATTTTAATTAAGTGTAACACGGTGGGAGAACTGACTTGGTTGTTTGCGTTTGATCGTAATTATGCGGTTAGCAAGAGTCGCCACCGACTTTTTTTTTATCCAAAAGGAAAGGCTGAAAAGAACAGGAAAGACCTTTAGAGATGTTTTCTGAGTTCGGGGGGTAGATTATGAAAAGGAAAGGTATTAGCACCCTTTTCATCCGTAGTTATCTACGGGCTCTTAGTTTCTTGCTAGATCACTTGCTTTTGTTTGAAATGTGCTTGTGGTGTGGGTTTTGAAAGTATTTGAAAATGTCTTTGTAATGGTTCTCGTTTCCATAAGAACGCGTACAAAGTGTTGTTTCGAAAATAGTTCAAAGAGGTATTTGTGGGATGTGTTTTTGAAAGTGATTTTAAAAAGGTGTCTTTATAATGGCTCTAGTTTCTATAAGAATGCGTAAAAAGTGTTGTCTTTTGAAAATGTTTCAAAATGAGAGTGTAGGTGTATAAAATGTTTTTGTTGTGAGTAAGCTAGCAACTAAGAGCGAATTCTACCTACTCAAAAGGTCTTAAATGTTTTTTTCCTCCTCCTTTAGATGTTGCTACCTTACCATTGTTTTGGTAAGAAGCCCTATCGTTGGATGTGAAGGGACAGGTGCGGGTCAACCGTACAGTCATAGAAGGAAACTTGTGAGACGCTTTAGTAATTTTCGTAAGGGACTGGATCGTTTTATTGAAGGCAACATCGAGGGACATCGAGGACTACGATCTTTTTTATGGAAGGGTCTTTGCTAAAGCGTCTCATATTCGAGGGACATGACTGTGTTTCCGAGGCAACAAGCGAGGTTACCCTTGAGGTGCACGTGTGAAAAGTGTGTTCGATTCAAGTTAATTTGTCTTTGATTAGGGTTATCTAGCGGTTGTTTTTATGTTTTACCATGAACGCCTAATTACTATACAATATAAGGAAAATAATAAATTGCGGAAATTAAAATTCTACGCTATTACAGAGCTTTCGGGAATGGGGGTAAAAATTTACAAATGGGGGATGGATTAATGAGATTAAAAGTCCAAATAGGCAAACAATACAACCAAATTGAATTGAGAAATTAATCGAAATTACAACAAATTTATGAATTAAAATTAATTAACAAAGTAAAGATAAGGAAATAAAAATTCTTGGTATTTGTTTGAAAAGTTTGGAAAGAGAATTAAAAAATCTATTCTATTAAAGAAAATAATTAGTTTAAAGAAATTAAATCAAATGCATATATATTTTGTCTTTTAGGGTTTTTTGTTATTAAGAAATTAAATAAACAAAATTAGGACTAAATACAAAAATTAATTAGTAAAATTATTTACAAAATTTCATGAGTTATTAAATTAGTAAAAACAAATAAAACCAAACTAAATATAAAACAAAATAAAATGGAAGGGTGGTGTTAAACTGAATATGGGGGTGATGCTGATTTTTGAATGCATGGGCTTTAGATGTTAGAGCCCAAGGAGTTTTTGTTTTAACAAAAAAAAAAGAAAAAAAATGAAGCAAACAAACAGAAAAATGAAAAAAAAAACATCCCCAAGGGGTCTCAAACCCGGGATTTCTCCTTCAAACACCAACGCCTTAACCACCACACCAATTGTTCATTCATTTATTTATTTACCTTTACTAATATATAAATTAAAGCTTAAAAAAATGGGTTGGGCCAAATAAAACAAGCCCAAACCCGATTCTGGGAAGGAAAGGGAAAGGGTTTGTAACCCTAACACAGAGGCGCCGTTATGTTATCTTCTCTCTTGGAACTACACGAATCTCTATTTTCTCTTGGAAACACATGACTCTCTCTCTCTCTCTCTCTCTCTCTTTGAACCACAATAAATCTTCACCATAACAAACCTATCCCATTTCCGCTCTGTTTCTTCTTTGTAATTGTCGCAACCTCTAATCTCACTTTCATCTCTCTCATTCTCTCATCGATTCATCATAACAAACAAAATGAAGAAAAGGTAGTAAGATTTTACCTTTAACGGAGTTCCGGTGACGATTTACGACAAGGTTCACTTGAGGTAAGCTTCCTCTTCTACTCTTTCTCTTTCGAAATGAACTCCTTTCTCTTGTTGTCGGATATCTGACTTGGTTTTGTTTTACAGTGATGTGTGTTGTTGTGTGTTTTGCTGTTGTTGTTGTAGGTATGCGTAGAAGATTGAGGAATGGAGATTTTCTTATTTGGAAAAATGATGATGATGATTTCTGGGTTTGCTGTGTTTTTTTTTTGTTATTGTTTCTTTCTGTCTTCCTACTATTTTATGTTACTTGAACAGTGAGCATTTTTGGATTAGTTGGACAAGGATTTGCGGTTCAACAGAGATGAGTGAGTTTTTCAGTATGATGGAGTAAGGTTGCAGGTCTTTTAGAGATGGCTTGGTTTTCTAGTTTGTTGGTTTCGAGTGTCTTTCTGCTGTATATCTTTTCTTTTCTTTATATCCAAACAGAATGGAAAAATGGGGGGAAATCTCAGACGTTTGAACAACTTTGGCCACTGTTTTATTGCTTTATGGCTGCAGTTTTTGTTTTGCCAACTTTGTGCAAATTCTTGGCTACTTGGGACAGGTTTTGATGCAGGTTTAACAGAGCTACTGTGCAGCTGGTTTTGGACTGATTTATGCAGGTTATTTGGACTGTTGTATAGGCTAGGTGATATCTGTCTCTTTCTCTTTCCTCTTTCTTCTTTCAAGGATGTAAAGCATTTTGCTTTTTTTATTTGAAATTCTGAAGGATTTTCAACATTTAGGAATATGATGACATAGTGTTTTGACCATGAGCTAGCATTGGCTGTTTTTATATTGGATGATTTTACTTTGTTTTGGCTATTGCTTGTTGTTTTGTGTGTTTGGCAGCTTGGTTGCAAGTTTGCAATATTTACAGCAGTTGCTGTTTTGCTGCAATATTTTGTTGCAGGTTTGCCCTGCTGTTCTGTTTTACGTTGCTGTTTTGCTGCATTTGGGCAGCTTGCTTGTTGTTTGCATTGTTTGCAGTTTGACCTTGCTTTTGTAATGTTTGTAAATTTCTTTTTCCCTTTTGTGAACCAAAAAGATCAAAATTTTGTGATTTGCAAAAGTAGGAGATAAACCATGATTAAGAACAAAACCTTTTAGTTATGATTCCAAATGCAAATCCTAATGATCAGTTTCCCCTTTTTACAAATCATTCTTGCTTGAATTTTTCTTATATTGATTGCTTGCTAATTTTCCTTTTCTTGTTTCATGAACACGAGGTGTGGATGGCAAGCGAGGCAAAGTGAAGAGAAAAACATGGCTAGCAAGGAGTGGATGAGTTGCTTGAAGATGAAGCAAAGAAGACTTGAAGAAACAAAACAATATTTCTTTCTTTGTAAACAAAACAAAATTTGTAGCTTGTATTGACTTGTAATCTTTGTAACATAAGTTGATGAATCTTGAAGTTTGTAAATTTCTTGTAGTAAATGTAACAACTTTGAATAGAAAACTTGAAATTTCCTTGTGATGTAATGAACACAAAACTGGAGTAAATTTATGAATGATGAAATTTGTTGTATAGTAATTAGACAAATCTTGGATTTTGTTTAAACTTTGAAATTGAATGGTTTGAATGATACACCTTGACTTTGTAACTTGAACTTCAAGCAATCACAAATGACTTTTGTAAATTGTATTTCTAGTAAACCATGCGCCTTGTACTCCAATCAAATTTCTAAACAAAATAAATGTTTAAGAATTCAATTCCACTTGGTTAACTCGAACCCAAAACCATGGTCATTTAAATGAAAATCTTAATCTTCACATCATGTCCAAATCAATCTTGCATTCAAAATGAACTTGCACGCCATGCTCGATTAAAATGGAACTTTATTGCCAAAACAAACATGCTTTACGAACATTCATCAATCTTGTAAAATTAACAAACTTCATTGTGAGAATCATAGTCTTGAGAAAACAATTGTGGTTAAGAATATTCGAAATCAAATAAATGACTTGCGATGATTCGATAACTTTCAAAGTCTTCCAAACACAATTTTCCTTCGATCTTTAAAGATAAACTCATAAGCGACACCACTTATGACCATATGCATAAATAATAGTCTCAAGATCTTATAATTTTAGGAAATCACATTTCTTAGAAATTAGACGACAGTTACTTAAATTAGGTCAAAGTTCATGAAGCAACCTCTAAAGTATTCGAATTTTGGTGATCCTCCATACGTAATCAGCTCTTGATTTGTGAAGAGAAATTAGAGATGACGTTAAGGAAAGTCATACGCAAGAATAACCGCTCAAAAATATCAAATAATGAAGAAGTTACAATCGCTTGAACTTGGTCTCGTAAAAGGTTGAATTTTGGGTCAACAGAGTCATTTTCAGTCATCTAAACCCTTGACTGAGCAAACTTGCAATGCGAGGTTTGAAACTTGGCACGAACATCCTCGAGGAGACATGAAGACCTATGAAGACCATTTGAAACCTTGGAGACTCAATTTTCTTTGGGAAATAACAAACCCTAATTGTTGACTTACTGCCTAGGAAGAAAATCTGTCTGATAAACGTTTGAGCCAAATTGAGTATTCGAGAAACCCTAGGATAGTATCTTGCATGAAAAATGGGAGGGAAAATTTTGGGATACAACAGCTGCCCCTGTTCAATCTTCTTAAACATGAAAAGTGAGATTGGCATGTTTTTCGTTCGTAGCTTGAAAGTGGAAGATGATTAAACACTAGAGTTCCCAGAAATTTGCACTCGGTGATGTGTTGGTTGATTATGTAGGGAATGGGCTTAAAGATGCCATTTGGAGAAATGATGGAGAGTTGTCAAAGATGGGCTTATAGACACCATCCAAATGTGATTGTTGACAGAAATTGGACTAAGTCTGAACTTGACTTCAACTAGAAAAGAATCAGAATAAACCTTTGGTCGGTTTAAACTGAAACTAGCAGAATTCTTTCATGTTGTTTGACTGGAATGGACCATAATAAATCTTGGAGTGATTTATCTGAACCAGAGACAATGTCTATTTGGAAAGTATCAGGATAAACTGTTGAGAGGTTTAGACTGAACCAAAAGAGGTCTTGGGTATTCTTTAATTGGAGAGAATCAAAATAGATCTTTGAGTGATTTATCTGAACCAGAGAAAGTGTCTACTAGGAAAGAATCAGGTTAAACCATTGAGAGATTTAAACTGAACCAGCAGGGGTCTGGAGAAGAATCAAAATAAATCTTGGAGCGATTTATCTGAACCAGAGAAGATGTTTGCTAGAAAGAATCAGAATAAACCATTGAGAGATTCAAAATGAACCAGCAGGGGTCTGGAGAAGAATCAAAATAAATCTAGGAGTGATTTATCTGAACCAAAGAAGATGTCTGCGGGAAAGAATCAGAATAATTCGTTGAGAGATTCAAACTTAACCAGCAGGGGTCTGGAGAAGAATCAGAATAAATCTTGAAGCGACTTATCTAAACCAAAAAAGATGTCTGTGGAAAAGAATCAAAATAAACCGTTGAGAGATTTAAACTGAACCAGCAGGGGTCTGGAGAAGGATCAAAATAAATCTTGAAGCGACTTATCTTAACCAGAGAAGATATCTGCGGGAAAGAATCAAAATAAACCATTGAGAGATTTAAACTAAACCAACAGGGGTCTGAAGGAAATCTTCGTTATGTAGATGGTCAACCAGTCCTTTCTCGGGAATTGATCTGCAATTGATTTGTCTACAAATAGTTGTCCTGTCAGAAATTTGTTGATGATAATTTCCTGTTGATTGATCTTTCCTGAAAAGGTGAAGAGTTAGTTATATGTGATGCCATGATGTATGAAAATGCATGGCATGAGATTGTGCTATATGCATTTGCGTTGTCAATGCTATGACATATGAGTACAATGTATTGGCATATTAATTGTTCTGTTGTAGTGTTGTTGGATTAGGGAAAATAAATCCCTGACTGCTGCTGGGGATGCGGGGTGTAAGTCTTCATATTTTGTTGAAATTGAAGTGTTGATGGATGGGTTTCCATAATTAGAGAAATAAACTCTATTGGGGAAGGGAAACTTCGTGCATTGCTTGTGGACTTCGTGAAATCCAGCTGGGGAATCCTGAGAAACTGGGCGACTTTCATTGGCGAATCTTTGGAACGGTAACTGGAAGTTTTGCTCCGTCGGGAATGTGAGAGCACCTGATACCATTAGGCTGCATACTGGAGATACGTTAGTGATCCTATAGTAGGATGTTCTTGCTTCCGCTCTTGATGGAAAAAGTACCTGCAGGGATTTTATGGAATAGCCTATAGATATTATCCTATTTCTTAAAGCCATTAGTAATTGTCTTTCTGTTTTCTGTTCCTTCTTTTCTTGCGCTCATTTGTAAACAGTAATCATGTTCAAATGCATATGTTCAAAAATAATCATTGGACGTTTTTGCAAACAAAACAGGGAAATAAAATAAAAACAGATAGTTTTGCACTTTTAAAGGAATATCTTTGTATTAACTTGAATAAGTATTTTTATACAAAGAGACGAACATCCTAGTAAGAGAATATCGTCGTAGAAAATGAAAACTGATACAAAGAAAAGATAGCTATGTGAAATAATCTCATGGGGTTCCCAATCTACTATAGCCTTCGTGTCTCTGAGCGTCTAATCCACTTGCTACTTTGTCCGAAGCCGATTGGATTGATTATAACCGTTTGAGTTTGTCGGCTGATACTAAAGGTTGTCTATAAGGTGATCCAACGGGACATAGTCATACTCTTTTAATCTCTAACTTTTTCCTGGACCGCCCTTTTGGGTTTTCGGTCCACTGTGATACCCTTTTTTGCCCAAGCCTCCCTTTCAGGTTTTCAGCTTGCCGGGTTGTTGTACCTCAATTTTTGCCCCTAAGGTCCCTTCATCATACCATGTTGATTCACTCACAACAAGATCACACTAGGATTCTTGGTTCCCCTCCCTACTTTGGGTTTTGCTCCTTTTGAGGGATTACCAAGAACCTTGACTTATGTTCCTTTTGTGATCATGAATATTGTTTTGATTTCTTCATTTAACTAATAAAATACAATGTTGGCTTATCTTGCTTGTTATCCATGTAGGTAAGGGCAATGAGATTTAACAAGTTACTCCATGGGTTCATGAGTTTATTTCCATGCCTTAGTCAATATAGCTTGAGAAGTTCAAACCTCACCATTGGATTGGTTTTGGGAGAATTGTCATGGCAAGGTTGCTTTGGTTCATCACATTTCAAGGTTATTAGATTTGACTAAAAAGTACAAGGGGTTGATTGGAGAAGTTGTCATGTTTGGACAAGGTCTTGTTCCTATTGGTCACAAGAGCATATTTCACTCAATATTCAAGATATGGAAGTGGTTTTGGTAGCTATGGACCTTCATTATCATCCTCAATAACTTCTATTCATAAAGCAAGAATATTGGTACAAGAATTTTGTTCAAACTTGTCAAAGTTCCTCAAGGCATTCTCTTGATCTAGAAGCTAGGGTTTTGAACTTCAAAGGAGTATATCTTGCTCACCTTTTGATATTTTTGAGTGATTCCAAATACATCCTTATCTTCAAAGGGTTATCAACAAATCACTTCAAAAGTTCCAAGGAGTTTTCATGTGGAAGAAACTTGGTGAAGAAGAAAGATTACTAGTCATCCAGATGAATCCACAATTTTACATAAGTAACTTCAATTGATCATAACTCTGTCAATTTTCATCACCTTGAGTCCATTATTTTTCCATAATGATCTTGAAGATGTGAAATTTATGCCTTATTTTATGTGCAAAGTGGGAAAATGGGTGGAGGTTGCCTTAAATATGCAAAAGATTATAGGTCATTTCATGATTTTTGACCAACTTCAACAAGTCATAACTTGCTCAATTTTTGGAGATTTTGAGTGGTTCAAGTTTCAAAATGTCATTCAAGAGATCTACTTCATTCCATATTTTTTTCAAGAGAAAATTCCAAGTGGAAGGCCATGTTTGGATGCAAAATATTATAGGTCATTTTTGAAGAAGAATTTGAAATATTTCTAAGTATGGAAAGTCAACCCTTTTTCTTCAACTTTGACTCAATACAACTTTTAGCTCAAGCATCCATTTGATTCCATTATTTTTCCATTGCAAAGCTTGTAACCTCATATTTCTAAAGCATCAAGAATCATGCCCTGAGACCCCTTGAGTTGGAAATGCCATGGATTTGAATTTGGTAACTTGAAACTGAATTTCCACAAAGTCAGAATTTTGAAATCCATAATGTGACTTCTAAACACAAGATTAATGCGTGTTTTTGATTTAAACTTGATTAGAAAACTTGCCAGAAGTGATTAGCACCCCAAAACGCAAGATTTGGTTGAGTTTTGATGGAAATAAAGTCACACTTCACTCGTGCTCGACCTTCACTCAATTTCCCTCCAAACTTCCTTGTTTTTTCCAATTTTCATTCCCATTCACTTCCCTATAAATAGAGGGTCATCCCCCATTCATTTCTTCAAGCTTTGAGAGCCAAAAACACCCTGCCAAAACTTCACACGAACCCACTTTTTTTGAATTCAGTTTCTGAGATTTAAGCTCCCTTTTCCAAAATTCTTTGTGCATTCATCATCCTTAAGCATCATATAAAATCTCCAACACTTAAACTAATCAAAACGAACCATAATTCAAGCTACAAAAGTCCAGTTTCAGAGCTTCTTCCTTGAACTTCGAAAAGGTAGAATTCTCCACCATTTGGATCCAAATCAAGCACTAATCTATTCTACTCCTTCTCCTGATTCCAATGATGCTTACAATTTTTAAATCCATTGAGAATTGAGAGAGAAATCTCAAATTGAAGTTGCTCGCTATTTTCTGGGTTTTTGATTCATATCTCTCTCCATACCTTATATAAATTTGGCGTGATGCTGGTGTTAGAATCGTCTTGAAGAGACGAGTTCAATGATACTAGCCTGGGATCCTAATTTTTCCATTTGAAGGATCTCACAAAATCCCCATTGCAGGGTGTCTGGAGGTTGAAGATGATGACATGTCTCGTCTCAGCCAATGATAGCGTGCCAAACGTTTTAATTTCATTGGTTGCCCTTTTTCTAATCCTATGCGTATGTCACTAAGGTCCATATCAAGCACAATGTAAATGGTCCACAAGATCAGTTTACTAACGCGTTTTTACTATGATTTGATGCTCCACATCTTTTTGGTTTTATTTTATTTTCTGATTTTATATTTTTATTGATTAAATTTTCAAAAATTCATAACTCTTTTATTTTTAATCCAAAAATTATGAAAAAATTCACAAAAATACTTTGAATCATTTCTGATCTCATGACTATTTTTTCACATTTTTATTTTGACATTTGATATTTTTTGTATTTTTTTGAATGAATTGCTTTCTTTTAATTACTTAAAAAAATACTCTCTAACATTTTTTAATTCTGGAAAAATTCATAAATATTATTTTGCATATTTTTGACTTTCTGAAAATTTTAGGGAATTTTATATTGAGGTTTACTATTTTTGACCTATTTTCTATTTGTTTGAGCAATTTTAAATAGTTTAAAAATAGTTTCTGACTTTTAAAAATCACCAAAAATTTTATAAAAATATTTGGATCCATTTCTGATTTTTCTATGGTCTTACTTTTTCTTTCTTGATTAATTTGAACATATTTGATATTTTTCTCCTCTATTTTGATTTTTAAACATTTTTTAAACCCTTTTAATGTATATATTAAATATAATATTATTTTGTGATTATTTTCTGGCTGTCTTGAGTTGATTTTTTGATCATGACTTTATTAACATCATTGGATCTTGGGTGTTGAGTTCAGCTCCACCAAAATGGATGAATGATTTTAATAATAGTTTGATTAAATTTTTGATTCAAATGTGGTTTATTTTTTTTCCATCCCTCTTCATCTCATCCCTATCTTATTGCACTAGATGTTGTTGGAGCATGATCTCTATATCATGTCTCAAAACAAATTGTGCATAAATTGCTATTGACCAGCCTCAAAATAGGTGCGACTTCTATATAAGGCCACTTACGATTGCTTAACATAACGCTAAATTTTGTCCCGATTCGAATAAATGATCATTTGTGGCACAAACTTATGATTGCAAGCCCAAGTATATTAATTTGATCTCTTTGATCCAATAACCTTGAGATTCATTGTGTGGAGGCTTTGGTTCTACCAATCCTCTAATGGATCTACAACATCTTTGGTCAACGCGGATCACTTAAACATCGTTGATCATTAAAATGGTACTTGTGAGAATTCCAAATGGATGATATACTTGACAAAAAGCAAATGCAACTTGTTGTGTGGAGGCTTTGGTTCTACCAATCCTCTAATGAGTTCCAAATGCAAGTTTCAAGATGGTCATCCAACTAACCACTAATTATTGACTTGTTTTACCTTATGCTTTTATTCTTTTTTATGCTTTATGTACTATTTACTTTTAGCATTTACATTTCATGCCATTTTCATCTTTGCTCATTTGAGCATTTATTTTCTTGCCATTTTTACTTTGCTCACTTGAGCTTTACTTTTCCTTTCTTAAGATACTTAATAATCAACATAAAGCCTAAAAATCTTTAATGGTACTTGAACTATTTGGTTACTATCCTTGGCATTATGGAGCATGGGAATTTTCTTGGACTTAGGATTAGAAACCTTAACCTATCTTGGAGATCTTATATGATTATTTTGTCTAGAGTTCTTGAGGTTTACCTCAAGACATTGGGTTGCTTGTTTGTTTTGTGTGCAGGTTTTTGTGATTATTGTTAGAACATAGTTTGATTCTACAACCCTTAGTTAGAGTTTTGATGATAACAAACACAAAGAATAAATAATAAATACAAAGAACAATTGTGATACGGTGGGAGAACTGACTAGTGTTTTGCGTTCGTATTCGCACTTGTGCGGTTGAGCAAGAGTCGCCACCGACTTTTTACTTTATCCTAAAGGAAAGGTTAAAAAGCACAGCAAAAACCTTTTGAGATATTTCGTGGGTTCGGGGGGTAGATTATGAAAAGGGAAGGTATTAGCACCCTTTTCATCCATGGTTATCCATGGGCTCTTAGTTACTTGGTTTTTTAGATCACTTGCCTTGTTTTTCGATTGCTTTGAAAATGGTGTGTGTGTGGGTGCTTTTTGAAAATGTTTTGGAAAAAGATGCCTTGTCTTAGGCCAACCTTGTAATAATTCTTTACTCGAATGTTTTACAAAGGTGCATATCTTTTCGAAAAGATGTTTCAAAAGTTTGAAGAGTTGATTTTTGAAAGTGTTGTGGATTGTGGTTTTTGAAAAGAAGGCAAGTGTTTTTGCGAGTTTGATCTCAAGTAACTTAAGAGTTTTGTCTACCCTATTGTACTCAAAGGTTTTTGTCATGTTCTAACCCCTTTTAACAATTTTGTTCTACCATTGAAATTGGTAGACAATCTTGCGTTTTAGGAAGTTTATTCGGGACAGGCACGGGTCATCGCATAGACCATGAATGCAATGGTGCCAAGTATCTTTGGCAATTTGCTTTGAAGGGACTTGATCATTTTGATAGGCGACTTTCGAAAGCGTCATCGAGGGACTTATGATCATTTTGAATTCGTTTTGCCAAAGACATTCGACGTGCAAGCATGGTCCATTTGGAAGGCAACATGTGGGATTACCTCAGAGGGTGCAAGTGTGATTGTGTATTGATTACATGCATTCGTCTTGTATTAGGTTATCTAGCGTTTGATTTTATGTACATACAAACCCTAGGTCTAACCATGGTATAATTGGAAAACTATAAATTGCGGAATGTAAATCTACGCTATTACACAATAATATCCAGGAGTGGGGGTATAAATGTACAAGGGGATGAGACTTATAGTACCCAATAATTTACAACCAAATCGAATGTCACAATCAAATGAATATCAAATATAAATGTAAGATAAACATGTGTATAGGATAATATGAATGTATTTGTGTAAGTGTACAAATGTATATGTATGTGAATTGTATATGTGTAATTATGTACCGGTGCGAAATGTGAAATTGAGCCGTATTAGGGTTTTGACCTAGATAAATGTTTTTTAGATGGATCTTGATTTTTGTATGTTTAATTATATACAAAAGAAAAGAAGTGTTTTGTTTAAATGTTAAGTTTTAATTGGAAAGTATTTTAATCAAAATGTTTGTGAATTTGATATTTAGAGAAAAATGTATTTAATTGGTTATGTATGAAAAAAGAATGTTAATAAAAAAAGGTTTCAATTTTCATTATGTATAAAAATGTATAATATGTACAAAAATGCATTTTAATTAAAAAAGGTATCTTCAATTTAATCATATATAAAAAGAGAAAAGATAATATATACAAATGTATTTCAAAAAAAATGTTTTTAAGTTTAATTTGTGTAAAAAAAGTATATTGATTAAGAAAAAAGTATTTTCAAATTTAGTTTATATGATATGTATAAAACTAATTTTTTAAGGTGATATATGTATAAAATATCTATCTAAAAATGTCTTAATTTTATAATAAAAAGTATTTTTAATTAAGATAATAAAAGAGCAAACATTGTTTTGTAAAAATAAAAAAAGAGATTAGTGTTTTATAAAAAAAATGAAGTAAGTTAACTAAGGTTAATGTTAGAGAATGAGGTTAGTGTTAGAGAATGAGGTGATTTTCGTTGGGCTTAGAGGAATCAGGGATGGGTTAAGCCCAAGGTTGGATACTGAACGAAATTAGGGCTAGGCAATTGTTCTCAGAATGAAAACGAGGGTTTGTGAGGTGACGACGGCGCGTTGAGTTTCGTCTTCTCCGTTTGATTTCCTGAGCACTTGGTTGTCTCCGGCCACCAGCATCATCCTCACGCTCTCTTCCCTCCAAGGCAAGAATTTCGCGTCTTTTGAAACAAGGTTAGTCCTAAGGTGCTATATCTTCATCTTTCTTTTCTGGATTCGTGTGGTTCGGATTCGTTTTAAACTGAATTTTATATTTTCGTTTTATGAGGTGAAAGGGAAGAATATTGCTACCTGATTTTGGGAGATGGAGGAGAGGCGAAGGGGTGATGCTTCAGGAGGCCGGAACGGCGGTGATGGAGCTTGCTTTTGATGCTTTCTGGTACTTTCGTTCTTTTACCTTCTTGCTTAGGTTTTTGATGATGAGATTCACTGAGAAACCCTAATGTGCACTTCTTTACCTCTTCTTCTTTATGTCCCTTTGCCTATGATTTGCCCTCTTCTTCTCTTGTTGCTTATGATTTTGCCTCTTTGAAAATTGTTGAGGTTGATAGTTTTCCTTTTTGCCTTGAGATAAATGCGCTTCTGAACTTTACCTATGATGAGCTTCTGAGGGTTCTTGTTGCCTGAGTATGATATGTCTGAGTATTTGCTTGTGTGCTTGCCTATGTGTGCTTGTTTGTGAGCTTGAGATGTTCAGCTTCACAGGGTTGTAGGCTTGAGTTGGTTTTGGTTATGGTTATCACTGATGCTTAAGCTTGAGGTTGTTCAGGTTATGGTATTGGTTTGAGACTTTAGCTTGTATGTGCTTGGTTCAGTATGTTATGGTGAGGCAAGTTTGGACATGAGGTTTGTATGTTTAGCATGAAGGTTGAGGCTTGAGGTTGGATATCAGGTTTGTATGTTTAGCATGAAGGTTGAGGCTTGAGGTCCTTTGAGGTTTAGCCTTGGGTTTTTTGGTTATATGAGGTTTTGGACAGTAGTGGTTTTATGCAGGGTTGTATACATCAGGTTATGGTGTTTTGTAGGTTGCAAGTTGTGGTTCCTTTTTTATGACCGTAGTGGGCTCTCTTTCTTTTGTTCAGTTTTTGTATGCTTCTCTCCTTAACCTCTCTTCTGAACTGAGTATTCTGATTATCTCTTTTTTTGTCTTTTCTTTTTCTGAATTGCCTCCTACTGTCTGCTGTGAACTGCTATTGGACTGTCTTGTAAATTTTCTTTATTATGCTCTCTTCACTTCTGAACTGCTATTGAACTATATCTAAACCCCTGCTCTACTGTCTGCTGTGAACTGCCTTTATCTCTGCTATGCTGAGTTTTTGGATCTGCATATCTTTTCCTGTCTTCCTTCTGCCTACTGTCCATTCTGAACTGAGTTGGCTTTATCTCTCTTTACTTCTCTCTCAAAGTATAGTTTGAATATTAATATGATTGTATTCTGTACTATGCTCTGAAGGGGTTCTATGGGAAATGATGAATTAAGATTGTTTAGCTTGTATAATACATCTTGCATCTCCTTTTGACAGTTTGTGCAGATTTTCTGCTTTTTGACAGTACATTCCCTTTTTGCTTTTCTTTGACATCTTTGGCATTGGACTTTCAGTTTAGTTTTGAATGGGAAATTTGGATTTGAACTACATGGTTTGGAATTGGAAATTGTAGCTCAAAATTTGTAACCTATGCATTTTTGACATTTGCATTTCATGAGATAAAATAATCTTCCCTCTCTGTGAACCGGGAGAAATCCCGTGATTTGCAGAGAGGGTCAACTGATCCCAGTCAGTGGCCCCTAATGATGAGCAATTTAACTGTCTTTTCCAATTAACTGCTTTCTGACTTTTCTTGTTCTTTTTGCAGATGAAAAATGGAATACCGGAGCGGAATGAAGCGCGAAGAATATTTAGAAAATAGGATAGTTTTTTCATTCTATGTAATATTTAAATTAAATGTAAATTATTGTTTGTAACAACAATTTGTAAATAATTCAAATATCAATAAAAATCCAAATTATCCAATTGGTTCCATTTTCTTTATTGCTTATTTATTTATTTAAAATTCTTAGAATTAAAACAATTGAAAAATAAATTCAATCATTTAATTTCAGAATAATAAATAACTAAAATAAAACAACATTGCAATTAAAGTCTGTCCTATTCAACATCCAGAGCAAAACAGCAGTCGATCCAAATAGACTGATCAAATACGCAAACACTGTGAATCCAATACTGCATCTGGTATATGACTGGCCCAATCAAAATGTACTGAATTCGAAACCACTGTCTCCTTTGCTGATTAAACCAAGATAACGCGAATTTTAATCCGAATCTTGAAATAAACCACAAAGTGCTGTGGAATTTAAATTCCTCTGAGAATATGCCCATAAAACCCTAATTCCCGATTAAATGCCAAATCACGCTCGCTTGATCAAAATTGAACCAAAAATCAACCAAACCCTAAGCCCACTGTATGAAACAATTCAGAGCTCTGAAGAACAGTGAAAACCCTAATTTTGCTTGACTGTCAGGAAAAGTCCGTTTGTACGATTCTTGAGCCAGTTTGAGAAGTCAGGAAATGCTTGAAGCTGAGATTTCTTGGGGAAAAATGCGAGGGCAAATTTTGGGGTACAACAGTTGCCCCTGTTCAATCTTCTTTGACCTGAAGAGTTAGATTGGCAAGTTTGCCTTTCGCGACTTGAAGGTAAAAGGAGATTGAACACTAATGTGCCCAGAAAATTTGCGCTCGTCGATGTGACGGTGAGGTGAATGGGCTTAAAGATGCCATTTGGTGATGGGCTTAAAGATGCCACCTGGTGCGAAAGAATTTGTCGGGGGATGGGCTTAGAGATGCCATCTGAGAATGGGCTTAACGATGCCATTCGGCGACTGCTGGTAGGAGGATGGGCTTATAGATGCCATATGATGATGTTGAACTGTACGTCGATGGTGAGTGGACAACTGTCAGAAGGGCATCCCTGTTTTGGAATATCTCTGAACTGGGGTCTGAACAAGCAACAGATTGATGTCCGTGTCTGGAGAATCTGTAAACTACTTTCAGGAGTTGGGACTGAACAAGCAATGGAGCAGCATCCGTTGTTGGGAAGCGTCCGTAACTTATTTTCAAAAATTGAGAAGAGTCTGAATCAGTCGGTAGATTGACCTCCGTTGTAGGGAAGAATCCGTAAACTGTCTTCAAAAGTTTGAGAAGAGTCTGAATCAGTCGGTAGATTGACCTCCGTTGTGGGGAAGAATCCGTAAACTGTTTCAGAAGTTGAGAAATTGAAGAGGAAACGGTGTAAGGTTTCTGCTGATGCGCCTGAATGAATCTGGAATAAGTATCAGAATGTCGCCGTGTCCGGGTCATATCTGAACTATTTTTTGGATGAATATCAAGAGATAATCTGTGTCTGTCGACTGATCTTACCTGAAAAGGCAAAGGGTTAGTGGTATGCAATGTTATGATGCATGATGCAATGTATGTGACAACAATATTTATGAATGTGATGGATGCGCATGTAAGCTGATGAGCTAATCTTGCCAAGGATACAGGAATCCGAGATGGCTGAGGATAAAAACGTCTTGACTGCTGCCGAGGAAAATAAATCCTGGGTTGTTGCTGGGGAAGAGAATCCCTGATGACCTCTACTGGGGAATTCCAACTAGTAGACTCGTGCTGGGGAGGTCAGATTTGAGAATCGTCAGCTTGACGGGAAGTAACTCTGGAGACTTCACTGGGGAACTCAAGATTTGTCCTTCCAAAACTCTGTGGGGAGAAGGTTTAAAAGTCTGACTCCGCTGGGGATTGTCCACTTGAAGCTCTTGATCTGCTGGGGATACTGAAGCTTAAACTCTGAGGGGAATTGAATTCCTGAGAATTCCCTGGCTGGGGATTTGCAAAGATAGGTTACTGCTGGGGAATTTTGGTGAACTCCGCTGGGGATAGGGAGAATTCTGGGGAATGCGATCTTCCGTGGTTGTTAGCTTGAGAAAAATCTGAACAAGTGATAGGTTAACATCCGTTTACTTGGAGAACCCGTGAACTATTTTCAGAAATCTTGAAGTTGAATCAGCAATAGAGCAGCATCCGTTACTTGGGAAGCGTCCGTAAACTAATTTCAAAAGTTGCATCTGAACAAGCTGATAGATTAACATCCGTTTACTTGGAGAGAATCCATGAACTGTTTTCAGAAGTCTTGAGAAGAATCTGAACAAGCGATAGGTTAACATCCGTTTACTTGGAGAACCCGTGAACTGTTTTCAGAAATCTTGAAGTTGAATCAGCAATAGAGCAGCATCCGTTACTTGGGAAGCGTCCGTAAACTAATTTCAAAAGTTGCATCTGAACAAGCTGATAGATTAACATCCGTTTACTTGGAGAGAATCCATGAACTGTTTTCAGAAGTCTTGAGAAGAATCTGAACAAGCGATAGGTTAACATCCGTTTACTTGGAGAACCCGTGAACTGTTTTCAGAAATCTTGAAGTTGAATCAGCAAAGAGCAGCATCCGTTTACTTGGAGGCTTCTGAATTCAAAGGTGCATCTGAACAAGCTGATAGATTAACATCCGTTACTTGGGAAGAATCCATAAACTGTTTTCGGAAGTCTTGAGAAGAATCTGAACAAGTGATAGGTTAACATCCGTTTACTTGGAGAACCCGTGAACTGTTTTCAGAAATCTTGAAGTTGAATCAGCAAAGAGCAGCATCCGTTTACTTGGAGGCTTCTGAATTCAAAGGTGCATCTGAACAAGCTGATAGATCAACATCCGTTACTTGGGAAGAATCCATAAACTGTTTTCAGAAGTCTTGAGAAGAATCTGAACAAGCGATAGGTTAACATCCGTTTACTTGGAGAACCCGTGAACTGTTTTCAGAAGTCTTGAAGTGGAATCAGTGTAGGGCTTCCTGATGATGATCTTGTGTAAAACTGCATCGGGTTTTGAACACTTTTGACATTCGAATGCCCCAAGTGGTGATGTAGATGAAATCCTGGTTTATTACAGGTGTTGGTCTACAATCGGTCGTTCACAGATGTTTCCTGGGTTGTTGCAGGTGTTGATCTGGAATTCTTCAGACATGCCCTGGCTGGATACAAGAGTCGAATCTGGAAAGGTGATAGTTGATAGATATGCCCTGGCAGGATACAGGAATCGAATCTTCGAACTCTTCAGACATGCCCTGGCTAGATACAGGAGTCGAGTCTGGAAATGTGGTCAACAGATATGCCCTGACTGGATACAGGAGTTGAATCTGGAAATGTTGTAGTTGATTCTTTTTGAACACTTTTGACATTCGAATGCCCCAAGTGGTTGTGAAGGAGTCTTGAATCAGATTACTCTGCATATTGAGAGATTTCTTGAAATCTTGACTGGACTGCCCCAGGTTAACTAGATTATGGCATGTCAAGCTCCTTTGGTGATAGGAGGTTTGATGGAAGTGTCATCCTTTTGAAGTGATTTTGACTTACTGAGAGAGTTTTCGTTCCTCCGAACATTCGCTGTATGAATTTCTTCGCTGTCAAACAAAAGGGGTAAATACAGACAGTGATATTCAAGCAACGCAAAGTTTATGTTTGTCTCGAAGTTTTGAAAAATGCGTTTTTTAGCAGAAAACTTTTCACAAGACAAGTTAACACAGGATTTAGAGCAAAGCCTTACAGGAGTCAGGATACCTTTTGTAACAGTATGCTTTCGAACTAACCCATGCTTCAATTAGGACTTTTGGAGTGTTGTAACGTGGCCAGGTTCACGGTTTAAGAAACAAAAGGGTAAAGGCTCAAAGTATATTTGTACCCACCCGCTCTTCGTGATGTCCTTCAACCTAAGCTCAGTTAATTATGCGTCATACTCTGTTTTGAGTTTGGAACGACTTTTGGGTGATGGTTCACCAGTTTGCATTTGGGAGACAGTCATCATTTCCTCTTCTTTTCCAACATTTTTCATGTTGTTGAGGATTTTGTAGTGACCTCACTATTTTGATTTTGATTCGTTATCCCTAACTTTTGCCTGACTGTTACCGTTTTCGGGATTACTGTCAGCGGGATGCCCCAGCTTTCTTAAGCCTCCTTTATAGGTTTTGGCTTGGTGGGCTTTTCTCTCTTGAGAGATTGACTGCCTATGCGTTAGGGAACCACCCTGGTCTTTTGATTCCGAAGGAATGCTTTCTCTTTTTTCGACGTCGTTCGTTGTGTTACGAACTGAGAGTTTGCGACTTCAATGCGCATTTTCTTTTGAATTAACTGAGATACTACCCTGCCCCAGGTTTATATCAAAGGTTTTGATTGTTTAGAACAGGAGACTCCTACTTCTTTGGCTCGAAGGGGTTGACTAGGGATTAACTTCCTTATAACTCCAGTGTTTGGGAATTGAAAGAAATGCCTGTACATCATCAGCAAGGTCTGTTCAAAAGCATACTGTATAAGATCACGGTATTGTTTCGTCATCCTCCCTCTAAAGGCTTGCAGCTTTTTATCAAGAGTCAAATATCATAAAGAAAAGCATAAGAGTAGTGAAACGAATGGATGAATTCAAGACAAACATATGCAATGCATTAATGAAAACAGAGTTTAACATCAACAGATAATTGTTTGACAGCAAAAGAAATTACAACTTTGAAAAATTCAAAAAAAGAAGCAAAAGTCTTTCAGCTTCGAGCCTCGTCACTTCAAGCGGAGAACCCTTTAACGGAAGATCTTCATCTCGCCGTCTGGCATGAACCTCAGCACTCCAATGTCAACCAGATCTTGAATCTTGTTCTTCAAGGCCCAACAGCTATCGGTGTCATGTCCTGGGCTATAGGAATGGTAAACACAAAATGCATCGGGATGATAGTCAGGAGCGGAGGTATCAGGGTTCCGGATAGGGTCCCTCAAAGCAGTCAGATTAACCTCCAACAAGCGCTCCAGAATTAGAGATGACGGTATGTCAGTCTCTGTGAACTGCCTTCCCGACGTTTCTTGTCTACGCCGATTGCCCCGCTGACGCCGGCGAGGTTGTTGATGGGTTCGTGACCCTGAAGCTAGCAGAGGAGTTTTCCCCTTGTCTTCTTGAGTGGATGGAGGCCGAGCGGTGACTTGCTCTTCGACCTCAGATGTTTGCCCCAGTTGGTTGTTTGGAAGCAGTTGGCGGACCAGAACTCCGAGTTCCTCTTGTCTTTGAGATAGGTCTTGGATGAGAGCCATCTGGCCCACCAAATATCCCATCATTTGGGTCCTCAGTGTTGTCAGATCAAACTGCAGTTCCGCAATCTGATCATTCCTGGCATTGTTGGAATTCCCCAAGCCGTTGGTGAGGAGAGCTTTCATCTCTTCTTGCCCCAGAGACAAGTTCATGAACATCTCCTGAAGCTGGGCGGTCTGGTCTTGGATGTCTTTGACAGACCATTCTAGAGCCATCTCTTGCTGAAATAAACAGCAGGAGAGTAAGGAAACCTGAAAAAGGAAAGATTGTCAAAATGCAATGCATGATATGTGGATGCATGTTTTCAAGGATCTCTTGGGGTAAACACAAGAAGAATGTTAGAGGTTGAGCCCTGCTCCTGGATTGGAGAGCCCTGTACCGGTGGACGTCCTTCTACTAGAATCAAGCTCACCATGTCGAGTGGGTCATAGCCACTGATTCAAGTTGTTGTACTTGAACTTTGACTGGATTGGTTAGAGGAGAGACCTCTTGCCCCTTGGTAGATGTCTGGTTCAACGTAACCCTGCATCAACAGAACCCTCGAGATCCTTGAAATGGTTGTTGAAAATGCTAGAATGCCATGGTATGATGTTATGATGTTATGTACATGTATGCACAAGCAAGTAAGTGTATATACAGGCAGACAACATTCACACAAAGCACACAAGGCCTTAGGTTTAGGCTTGCATGAGGTCTGGGTATTACCCTCTTTCAGTTTGTTGGTTAAAACCTGTCCTATCAAAAGTAACCGGGTTCTAGAGGTCCCAATATCACTGGATTGCTTTCATTGTTCATCGTTTCGATTTAGCCACTGAACTGGCGACCGAAATATCCCAGGAAAGCAACCCTCAACTGAGTGTAGTATCGAGTATCGACCGACTTCGGAGTACACCAAAGTAGTCATCTCACTACCCTAAAGAGGCCAAGATGGTCAATTAAGGTTCCTAAGGTCTGTTGATGCTTCATGACACCACGCGGCGGCCCCGTACTCTCCTTGACTGAACTCAAGGGTTACCGGTACACACCAAAGTGCCACATCAACGTAGCAGACTGCTTCAACCATGTCGGTATACCCCGCACAATGCCCACAAATGTAAAAGCAAACAAAGCAATCAATTGAAAGCAAAAGTGATCTTAAACCCTAAGGTAACCCCACTTTAAATGTCCCCAGCAGAGTCGCCAGTTCTGTGATACGGTGGGAGAACTGACTAGTGTTTTGCGTTCGTATTCGCACTTGTGCGGTTGAGCAAGAGTCGCCACCGACTTTTTACTTTATCCTAAAGGAAAGGTTAAAAAGCACAGCAAAAACCTTTTGAGATATTTCGTGGGTTCGGGGGGTAGATTATGAAAAGGGAAGGTATTAGCACCCTTTTCATCCATGGTTATCCATGGGCTCTTAGTTACTTGGTTTTTTAGATCACTTGCCTTGTTTTTCGATTGCTTTGAAAATGGTGTGTGTGTGGGTGCTTTTTGAAAATGTTTTGGAAAAAGATGCCTTGTCTTAGGCCAACCTTGTAATAATTCTTTACTCGAATGTTTTACAAAGGTGCATATCTTTTCGAAAAGATGTTTCAAAAGTTTGAAGAGTTGATTTTTGAAAGTGTTGTGGATTGTGGTTTTTGAAAAGAAGGCAAGTGTTTTTGCGAGTTTGATCTCAAGTAACTTAAGAGTTTTGTCTACCCTATTGTACTCAAAGGTTTTTGTCATGTTCTAACCCCTTTTAACAATTTTGTTCTACCATTGAAATTGGTAGACAATCTTGCGTTTTAGGAAGTTTATTCGGGACAGGCACGGGTCATCGCATAGACCATGAATGCAATGGTGCCAAGTATCTTTGGCAATTTGCTTTGAAGGGACTTGATCATTTTGATAGGCGACTTTCGAAAGCGTCATCGAGGGACTTATGATCATTTTGAATTCGTTTTGCCAAAGACATTCGACGTGCAAGCATGGTCCATTTGGAAGGCAACATGTGGGATTACCTCAGAGGGTGCAAGTGTGATTGTGTATTGATTACATGCATTCGTCTTGTATTAGGTTATCTAGCGTTTGATTTTATGTACATACAAACCCTAGGTCTAACCATGGTATAATTGGAAAACTATAAATTGCGGAATGTAAATCTACGCTATTACACAATAATATCCAGGAGTGGGGGTATAAATGTACAAGGGGATGAGACTTATAGTACCCAATAATTTACAACCAAATCGAATGTCACAATCAAATGAATATCAAATATAAATGTAAGATAAACATGTGTATAGGATAATATGAATGTATTTGTGTAAGTGTACAAATGTATATGTATGTGAATTGTATATGTGTAATTATGTACCAGTGCGAAATGTGAAATTGAGCCGTATTAGGGTTTTGACCTAGATAAATGTTTTTTAGATGGATCTTGATTTTTGTATGTTTAATTATATACAAAAGAAAAGAAGTGTTTTGTTTAAATGTTAAGTTTTAATTGGAAAGTATTTTAATCAAAATGTTTGTGAATTTGATATTTAGAGAAAAATGTATTTAATTGGTTATGTATGAAAAAAGAATGTTAATAAAAAAAGGTTTCAATTTTCATTATGTATAAAAATGTATAATATGTACAAAAATGCATTTTAATTAAAAAAGGTATCTTCAATTTAATCATATATAAAAAGAGAAAAGATAATATATACAAATGTATTTCAAAAAAAATGTTTTTAAGTTTAATTTGTGTAAAAAAAGTATATTGATTAAGAAAAAAGTATTTTCAAATTTAGTTTATATGATATGTATAAAACTAATTTTTTAAGGTGATATATGTATAAAATATCTATCTAAAAATGTCTTAATTTTATAATAAAAAGTATTTTTAATTAAGATAATAAAAGAGCAAACATTGTTTTGTAAAAATAAAAAAAGAGATTAGTGTTTTATAAAAAAAATGAAGTAAGTTAACTAAGGTTAATGTTAGAGAATGAGGTTAGTGTTAGAGAATGAGGTGATTTTCGTTGGGCTTAGAGGAATCAGGGATGGGTTAAGCCCAAGGTTGGATACTGAACGAAATTAGGGCTAGGCAATTGTTCTCAGAATGAAAACGATGGTTTGTGAGGTGACGACGGCGCGTTGAGTTTCGTCTTCTCCGTTTGATTTCCTGAGCACTTGGTTGTCTCCGGCCACCAGCATCATCCTCACGCTCTCTTCCCTCCAAGGCAAGAATTTCGCGTCTTTTGAAACAAGGTTAGTCCTAAGGTGCTATATCTTCATCTTTCTTTTCTGGATTCGTGTGGTTCGGATTCGTTTTAAACTGAATTTTATATTTTCGTTTTATGAGGTGAAAGGGAAGAATATTGCTACCTGATTTTGGGAGATGGAGGAGAGGCGAAGGGGTGATGCTTCAGGAGGCCGGAACGGCGGTGATGGAGCTTGCTTTTGATGCTTTCTGGTACTTTCGTTCTTTTACCTTCTTGCTTAGGTTTTTGATGATGAGATTCACTGAGAAACCCTAATGTGCACTTCTTTACCTCTTCTTCTTTATGTCCCTTTGCCTATGATTTGCCCTCTTCTTCTCTTGTTGCTTATGATTTTGCCTCTTTGAAAATTGTTGAGGTTGATAGTTTTCCTTTTTGCCTTGAGATAAATGCGCTTCTGAACTTTACCTATGATGAGCTTCTGAGGGTTCTTGTTGCCTGAGTATGATATGTCTGAGTATTTGCTTGTGTGCTTGCCTATGTGTGCTTGTTTGTGAGCTTGAGATGTTCAGCTTCACAGGGTTGTAGGCTTGAGTTGGTTTTGGTTATGGTTATCACTGATGCTTAAGCTTGAGGTTGTTCAGGTTATGGTATTGGTTTGAGACTTTAGCTTGTATGTGCTTGGTTCAGTATGTTATGGTGAGGCAAGTTTGGACATGAGGTTTGTATGTTTAGCATGAAGGTTGAGGCTTGAGGTTGGATATCAGGTTTGTATGTTTAGCATGAAGGTTGAGGCTTGAGGTCCTTTGAGGTTTAGCCTTGGGTTTTTTGGTTATATGAGGTTTTGGACAGTAGTGGTTTTATGCAGGGTTGTATACATCAGGTTATGGTGTTTTGTAGGTTGCAAGTTGTGGTTCCTTTTTTATGACCGTAGTGGGCTCTCTTTCTTTTGTTCAGTTTTTGTATGCTTCTCTCCTTAACCTCTCTTCTGAACTGAGTATTCTGATTATCTCTTTTTTTGTCTTTTCTTTTTCTGAATTGCCTCCTACTGTCTGCTGTGAACTGCTATTGGACTGTCTTGTAAATTTTCTTTATTATGCTCTCTTCACTTCTGAACTGCTATTGAACTATATCTAAACCCCTGCTCTACTGTCTGCTGTGAACTGCCTTTATCTCTGCTATGCTGAGTTTTTGGATCTGCATATCTTTTCCTGTCTTCCTTCTGCCTACTGTCCATTCTGAACTGAGTTGGCTTTATCTCTCTTTACTTCTCTCTCAAAGTATAGTTTGAATATTAATATGATTGTATTCTGTACTATGCTCTGAAGGGGTTCTATGGGAAATGATGAATTAAGATTGTTTAGCTTGTATAATACATCTTGCATCTCCTTTTGACAGTTTGTGCAGATTTTCTGCTTTTTGACAGTACATTCCCTTTTTGCTTTTCTTTGACATCTTTGGCATTGGACTTTCAGTTTAGTTTTGAATGGGAAATTTGGATTTGAACTACATGGTTTGGAATTGGAAATTGTAGCTCAAAATTTGTAACCTATGCATTTTTGACATTTGCATTTCATGAGATAAAATAATCTTCCCTCTCTGTGAACCGGGAGAAATCCCGTGATTTGCAGAGAGGGTCAACTGATCCCAGTCAGTGGCCCCTAATGATGAGCAATTTAACTGTCTTTTCCAATTAACTGCTTTCTGACTTTTCTTGTTCTTTTTGCAGATGAAAAATGGAATACCGGAGCGGAATGAAGCGCGAAGAATATTTAGAAAATAGGATAGTTTTTTCATTCTATGTAATATTTAAATTAAATGTAAATTATTGTTTGTAACAACAATTTGTAAATAATTCAAATATCAATAAAAATCCAAATTATCCAATTGGTTCCATTTTCTTTATTGCTTATTTATTTATTTAAAATTCTTAGAATTAAAACAATTGAAAAATAAATTCAATCATTTAATTTCAGAATAATAAATAACTAAAATAAAACAACATTGCAATTAAAGTCTGTCCTATTCAACATCCAGAGCAAAACAGCAGTCGATCCAAATAGACTGATCAAATACGCAAACACTGTGAATCCAATACTGCATCTGGTATATGACTGGCCCAATCAAAATGTACTGAATTCGAAACCACTGTCTCCTTTGCTGATTAAACCAAGATAACGCGAATTTTAATCCGAATCTTGAAATAAACCACAAAGTGCTGTGGAATTTAAATTCCTCTGAGAATATGCCCATAAAACCCTAATTCCCGATTAAATGCCAAATCACGCTCGCTTGATCAAAATTGAACCAAAAATCAACCAAACCCTAAGCCCACTGTATGAAACAATTCAGAGCTCTGAAGAACAGTGAAAACCCTAATTTTGCTTGACTGTCAGGAAAAGTCCGTTTGTACGATTCTTGAGCCAGTTTGAGAAGTCAGGAAATGCTTGAAGCTGAGATTTCTTGGGGAAAAATGCGAGGGCAAATTTTGGGGTACAACAACAATTATGCACCTTAAAAATTATGTTTTATGAATGCAGAAGTTCTGACCATATCCATCAGAAGATGAGCCATAAGAGCTTCACGCTGAAGCAATCAGAACATGCGCTAAGGATTGATGACCAGAACCTACGCTTAAGCAAAGCAAACTCTGACTCTGAACAAGAACATGTTAAATCTAAGTCATCAATATTCTGAAGCGTCATCAGCAAGTAAGGAGATAAGATTCTGAAGCGTTACTGATCACTCAAGACAACATCAATTCCAACGGCTTCTTTCAGACATGATATTCTCCAAATGGAAAGTGTGTTAATGATATTAAACATGCTTTATGATCAACTTCATTCCACTGCCTATATAAACAAAGTCAACTTTCAAAATCAAGAACGATTTTGTCATATTACCACTCACGCATATTCAAAGCTGCAAGCAATATTCTTTATATTTCTAAGCTATAATCCTGTGTAATTTATCACAGTTGTGATAAACAGTTTTTGTTAGAAAAACAATAACACATCTTGTATAATTGTATTGAAACAATGTTCCTTGAGATTAACCGGACTGTGGTTGTACTCAAGAAGACTTTAACAGTTGTTAAAGTAGCTTTTGTAATCTTGTTGAGATTAGTGGATTAAGACCTCGTTAGGGAGAGAAGAAATCACCTTGACGGGTGGACTGGAGTAGTTTGTGATCAAACGAACCAGGATAAAAATACTGTGTCATTGAGCTTTTAATTTCAAGTTTTCAATTCAACCCCCCCTTCTTGTGTTTCTCACATCTTCAATTGGTATCAGAGCATCTGGTTCTGAGCTTAAACACTTAACCGTGTCAGTACAAGATCCAAGCTTCAGAAAAACACTATGGTGGGACCATGCCAAAACATCAGCAATGACAACCATGAAGACAAGGATAGATTCAGTGGGAAACCTCCAGTCTTTGATGGAGAAAACTTTGACTACTGGAAAGACAGAATTGAGAGTTTCTTTCTGGCTCATGATGCTGATTTGTGGGACATGGTGACTGATGGATACACGCACCCAGTGGATGGGCGTGGTCAGAAGATAAACAGAAAAATGATGTCTGATCAGTAAAAGCATGAATTCAGAAACCACCACAAGGCCAGAACAATACTTCTCAGCGCCATCTCATACTCAAAATATGAGAAAATATCAAACAGAGAGACTGCCAAGAACATGTTTGACTCTTTGAGAATGACGCATGAAGGCAACATTCAAGTCAAAGAGACCAAAGCCCTTGCACTCATTCAGAAGTATGAGGCATTCAAGATGGAAGATAATGAATCAATAGAAACTATGTTTTCAAGATTCCAAATTCTTGTTGCTGGACTAAAGGTTCTTGACAAAGGGTATTCTACTGCTGATCACGTTAAGAAGATCATCAGAAGCTTGCCCAAACAATGGAGGCCAATGGTCACAACACTTAAGCTATCCAAAGATCTCAACAAGATATCTCTGGAGGAACTTGTTAGCTCCCTCAGAAGTCACGAGATAGATCTAGAAGAAGATGAGCCCCAAAAGAAAGGTAAGCAATTAACTTTAAAATCTAACAGAAAATCTGACTCTAAGGTTTTGCAGGCTGTGGAAGAAAATTCTGATGGATCCTCATCAGAAGAGGATGATCTGTCTCTCCTCTCCAGAAGGGTGAACCAACTGTGGAAGCAGAGACAAAGAAAGTTCAGAAATCCCAGAAGATCAGAGAATCAGAATGAATCCTCCTCCAGATATAGAAAGTCTGAGTCTTCCTCTGGACATAGAAGATCTGATGGTTCTTCAGGATACAGAAAGCCAAATAACAAGGACATCATCTGCTATGAATGTAACGAGCAAGTGCACTACAAAAGTGACTGCCCAAAGCTTCAGAAGGAAAAGCCCAAAAAGAAGTTCTTCAAGGAAAAGAAGAAAAGCCTCATGGCTACATGGGATGATTCTGACACATCTGAAGCTGACTCAGAATTAGATGATGAAAGAGCAAACATAGCTCTCATGGAAAACGTATCAGAAGACAGTGAAGCTTCTGGTTCAGACTCAAAATCAGACACTGAAGAGGTATTTCCTGATTTTACCATAAATTTTACTAAGGCTGAACTTGCAGAAAGCCTAAATGGAATTCTGGAAAGGTATCAGCAAATCAGAGTCAAATTCAGGAACCTGAGAAGGAATCTTGCCTCTGACTCTGAAAAGTATGAGAGTCTCAGATTAGAGAATTCTGAGTTAAAAGAAAAAATTTCAAAATTAGAAAATGATTTACAAAACTCTCAGAAGGAAACAATCTCTGAAACTCCCAGCAATGCAGATGAGATCATCAAAGAGTATGATCACAGCTTTCAGAAGTTTCTAGCTAAAAACATAGACAGAAGCAAGATGGCTTCAATGACCTATGGAGTTAGCAGAAATGGTAGAAAAGGGATAGGATATCAAGGTAAGGTATCTACACCAAAAAATGCCATGGACTTAGTTATAAAACGCACACCAGTAAATTCACATTTTATATATGAGCACACACATGACATAAAATACACAAGTAGTGATTATTCTGTCAAACCAAAATTCAATCAAAATTTTGGTAAAACTAACAAATCAGGACCCAAGAAAATATGGGTACCTAAGGATAAAATTATACATATAGCAGATATCTTTAGCAGCAAGGCTAAGACACCAATCATGGTACCTGGGCTCTGGCTGCTCGTGACACATGACAGGAAGAAGGTAAATGTTCCAAAGTCTGGAACTTAAGCCTGGAGGCTACGTGGGCTTTGGAGGTAATCAGAGAGGAAAGAACATTGGCTCTGGAACAGTAGGTAATGGAAATCTTCCCTCTATAAGTAATGTATTATTAGTTGATGGATTAATGCATAACCTGTTATACATAAGTCAATTAAGTGATAATGGTTATGATATAATATTCAATCAAAATTCATGCAAAGCTGTTAGTCAGAAAGATGGGACTATCCTATTTAATGGAAAGAGGAAAAAAACATTTATAAAATAAAACTTTCTGAACTAAAGAGTTAGAATGTAAAATGCCTACTTTCTGTTAACAATGAGCAATGGGTTTGGCACAGAAGATTGGGGCATGTTAGTATGAGAAGAATATCTCAGATTAACAAACTCAATCTGGCCAGAGGACTTCCTAATTTGAAGTTTAACTCAGATGCTCTGTGTGAAGCATGTCAGAAAGGCAAATTTGAAAAACCTGCTTTCAAATCCAAACATGTTGTTTCCACCTCTAAGCCATTAGAACTTCTGCACATTGACTAATTTGGACCAGTAAAAACTGCTTCAGTCAGTGGTAAGAAGTATGGGTTAGTAATCGTAGATGACTATAGCAGATGGACATGGGTAAAGTTCTTAAGACACAAGGACGAGTCACACTCTGTGTTTGTTACCTTCTGCAACCAAGTTCAGAATGAAAAGGATCTTAGAATTGTCAAAGTCAAAAGTGATCATGGTGGTGAATTTGAAAATAAAAATTTTGAATTATTTTTTAATGAAAAAGGCATCTTGCATGACTTCTCTTGTCCTAGAACTCCCCAGCAAAATGGAGTTGTAGAACGAAAGAACAGAACATTGCAAGAAATGGCCAGAACCATGATCAATGAGACTAAGGTTGCTAAGATCTTCTGGGCAGAGGCAATTAACACAGCGTGTTACATTCAGAATAGAATCTCCATAAGACCTATTCTGGAAAGGACCCCATATCAATTGTGGAAGAACAGAAAGCCCAACATTTCTTATTTTCATCCATTTGGATGCACATGCTTTATTCTGAATACAAAAAATTATTTGAACAAGTTTGACTCTAAAGCACAAAAGTGTATTATGTTAGGATACTCTAAACGCTCAAGAGGGTACAGAGTATACAATACAGAAACACAAATTGTTGAAGAGTCAATCAGTGTTAGGTTTGATGATAAGCTTGACTCTCAAAAGTCAAAGCAGAATGAATTCCTTGTAGGTATGGAAGTTTAACTCACAGGTACTGAAGACAACACATCAGAAGTTCTCAACAGAGACACTCCCTCAACATCAGAAAGAGATACTTCAAGAAATCCAGCACTTTCTATTGATCAACTCCAAAAAAGACTATCCAGAAGCAGCATTGATCACCCAGAAGCTACAATACTGGGAAAGAAGGATAATCCAATCAGAACAAGATCAACATTCAGAAACTCTAAAGAATCCCTCATGGGACTGGTCTCTCTGATTGAACCAACAAATATTGATGAAGCACTTCTGAACAATGACTAGATTCTGGCAATGCAAGAGGAACTAAATCAATTCACCAGAAATGATGTATGGGATCTGGTTCCCAAACCAAAAGGATTCAACGTCATTGGTATAAAGTGGGTGTTCAGAAAAAAACTAAACGAACAAGGTGAAGTCATCAGAAACAAAGCACGACTGGTAGCACAAGGTTATAGTCAACAAGAGGGGATAAACTATACAGAAACCTTTGCTCCAGTCGCCAGGTTAGAATCTATCAGACTTTTAATATCATTTGCTGTAAATAAAGGCATCACTCTGTATCCGATGGATGTCAAAAGTGCATTCTTAAATGGCTATATAGATGAAGAGGTATATGTGCACCAACCTCCTGGTTTTGAGAATTCCAAAAATCTAGAATATGTTTTCAAACTAAAGAAGTCACTATATGGTCTGAAACAAGCTCCCAGAGCTTGGTATGAAAGACTAAGTAACTTCCTGTTAGAAAAGGAATTCACCAGAGGGAAAGTGGACACAACCTTATTCTGTAAGACAGTTAAGAATGATATGTTAGTATGTCAGATTTATGTTGATGACATTATATTGGATCTACTAAACCCTCTTTGGGAAGAGAGTTTGCTAAATGTATGCAGGAAGAGTTTGAGATGAGCTTAATGGGGGAACTCAAATTCTTTCTGGGCATTCAGATAAACCAAACTCTAGAAGGAACTTACATTCATCAGAGCAAATACGTCAGAGAACTTCTGAAGAAATTTGATCTCTCAGAATGTAAGCCCTTAAAGATTCCAATGCATCCCACGTGCATCCTGGAAAAGGAAGAGGTAAGTAAAAAGGTAGAACAGAAGGTCTACAGAGGTATGATTGGTTCTCTCCTTTATCTGACGGCTTCAAGGCCTGACATTTTATTTAGTGTTTGCTTATGTGCTAGATTCCAATCAGATCCTAGAGAATCTCACTTAACAACAGTTAAGCGAATTTTCAAGTATCTGAAAGGTACTACTAATATGGGTTTGTTTTATAGAAAGTCAAATGATTACAGCTTAGTAGGATATTATGATGTTGACTTCGCTGGAGACAGAGTAGAACATAAAAGCACTTCTGGAAGCTGCCAGTTTCTGGGAGAAAAGCTGATCTCATGGTCCAGCAAGAGACAATCCACAATATCACTATCAACAACAAAAGCTGAATACATAGCAGCTGCTGGATGTAGCACGCAAATGCTCTGGATGAAAAGTCAACTTGAAGACTTCAATATATTTGAGAGTAACATTCCTATCCTCTGTGATAATACTTCTGCTATTTGTCTCAGTAAAAATCCAATTTTGCATTCTATGGCTAAGCATATATAAATAAAACATCATTTTATTAGGGACTATATTCAGAAAGGGATTCTTAACTTAAAATTCATTGACACAGACCATCAACGGGCTGATGCCTTTACAAAACCTCTTTCTGAAGATAGGTTTAACTTCATTCTGAAACATCTCAGCATGAAGCTATGCCTAGAATAAATTGTTTTATTTACATATCTTAACCTTCAGAACTTTGTTATTTTCTGTGAACTATTGATCAACCTGTCTTCAGAGTTTTAGAAGTACAGATTGCTTCAGAATCTATCCATGAAGATCTGAACGTTTCATTTCAAGGTAGAAGTGTGCTGTTCACATAATCAAACAATTGTCATCCATTCATCAGCTACTTTCTGAGGCTGAACATGCATTCACTTTTCTGAAAGGTCAAAAGCGCTGATTGGGTGCATTGAGACACACGTCATGGGTAATCGTTCCAGTATCTTTCTGAATCCTCTAATTTCAGCTGTCATTAATGCTTATAATCATGACTAATTATTTCTCTCTCTTACTGTTTTCGCTTTCAAGAAAAAATATTTAAACTCAAATATCACTTTTTACATTCACTTCTTTTTACTCTCTAAATACTTTCAATCATTTCAAGTTCGTATTTTCAAAAACTCCTTTCATCTTCCTCAAATCTTGTGTGAACAATAGCTTCTTCAAGCGTCCAAAAATCAGTACTCAGGAATCTGCTTCAATGGAATAGTACGAAGAACCTTACAGAACGCTACTCACTCCCATTGATAATCTGGAAGTTCTTTCAGAACTGATTATTGACTTTGAAAGCTTGCAAGAAAACGACTTCAATCTGTATGAAGATGTAAATGCTCAAGGTTGGAACAAATACTTTGACCGTCTTCTAGGGCCAACATTTCCAATTCTTGTCAAAGAATTCTGGATACATGCTTCTTCTTCAAATCATCAAGTTACCTCTTATGTCACGGGGAAGAAAATTGTCATTACAAAAGACCTAATTTCAAAGCTTATTGGTTACAATGGTGGAGGTGTCAGATGTATTGACATGGTTGAAAGATGCTCTGATGTAGGGTCTATTTCAAGGGAAATATTTACTCATGGACTTCCCTCTAGCAAAATCAGAGATCTGAAGGATCACCACAGAATTTGGGCAAAAATTATTCTGGGGTGTATCAACCACAGGAAGCCAACTAGCTCTCCTAATTATATAAACATTTATCAGCAGTTTCTGATCTATTTCATTGCCAAGAGGACTAAGGTAAACCTCCCACACTTGTCGTTTAATTATCTTAGAACTAGTGTGAAGGAAACAAGAGAAGATGAATGAACCAAAAGGGACTGGATACCCTTAGGAAGATTCATATCAGATATTCTGACAGAGAATAGGCTGATAGAGCATTTGACTAAAGCCCAGGAAATCAGCACTCTGGAAGCAACCACTGGGAAGCCCCTGAATGCAAAAAATCTGAAGAAGATGAAAATCATTGAGAATATCAAGAAGGAACCTTCTATTACTTCTCATGCAACCATCACTTCAAGAAGGATTCCTCTGGATGATTTTCCTCTATTTTTTGATATTGACTCAAAGCCAGAAATAATAGCCAGATATCTGGATGCTTGCAAGGAAGATGGTACTGCACCAGAAATTAATATCCAGGACTTGCATCAGGCTGCTCCAGAAGTTGTTTTGAAGAAGACCAAGAAGAGGAAAGCTGTAGCAGAAGGACCATCTCAGAGGACTTCAAAAGCTTCCAAAAAGAAAGGTAATCCTTCCTTTGTTCCTGTTTTAGAATCAATAATATATCAACATCTGAAACCATAACTACTCAACCAGAACATCCAACCCCATAAACATTTGAAGACTTTGACATAGGGTTTGATCCATCAGAAACTCTAGGTTTGAATGAAACTCACTCCCTTCCTCATAATCCAAACCCTGAACAAACTCAACCAGAACTTGCCAAAGTTCTGTCTGATATTGATTCATTTGACCAATACTTTTCAGCTCCCGTACCATAAAATCCAAATTCTCAACTCCCTTAAAATCCAAACTCTGATACCACACCAGAAATTCCACAACCTCACTCTCCACAACAAGAAATTCTCCAAACACAATCACCTCAACCTGAAATACAACCACCAGAAGCTCAACCTTATGAGAATCAATCCTCTGATATCCATGAACTAGAACCTTATCATGTTTCAACAAAACAATCTGAAGAACCTCATTCATATTCTGATACAATCCCAATACCTGGAATCACAGAACCACTTGCCATTTGCATGCCTCTCACCATCCATGACATTACATAAATTCCGTCTTCTCTGGAATCCACACCACCAAACTCCCATACCAGTCCAATTATCATACCTGACTCTCCCACTCCTTCACCCACTAGCAGTCCAGCTGACAATGTTAGACTTGTCATTGATCGAATTGTGCTGGAAAGACTAGATGCTATCTCTCACAAACTGCCATTCCCAAACCTAAACCAACTGAAACCACATCAGATGTTGGTACAAGTTTGTTTATTTTGGAAATAAGGATACAAGAATGTATAAATACTTTGATGTATGCTAGTCAAGAGATGACTAATCATGCTGCTTCTGATTATATATGGACAAAATTCAGAAACTGGCTTAGTTCTGAAATACTGAAGCTGAAGGAACAGAGTTATGAACAAGTTCAGCAAAAATTTAGTGCTAGGCTAAAGGCTTTTGAAGACCAAGTTCTGAGTCATCTGCTCAAGAAAGATATTCTCCCTCTGGATAATGCTCCCTGGACAGAGCATCATCCCTCAGATGAAGTTCAATCAGAATAAAAAAGTCTCTCTCTGACTGCTGCTCCAGAAGACATGATCACAACAAAAGAACTGATTCACTCTGAACAAGCTGCAGGATGCTTTGAGCAACGTCCAACCTCTGAAGAATCTCCAGCACCTTCCTCAGTCATGCAAACTATGGAAGAGTTGAAGAAAGAAAATGTTGTTATACATGCAAGGTTGGATAAGCAGGAAGACACCAACAAAGAGATTAAAAGCATTTTGGGCAAGCAAGAAGAGTCTAATTCTCAGATCAAGAGCTTGCTGGAAGCTTTGTTCACACGTCTTCCTCCTCCTTCTTAGATGTTTTATTTTAAATCTATTCACCTGTAACGCTTATTTTTTTCACTTCTGTTCTGGAACTTATCATTGCTTCTTGTTTTTAATATAATTCAACTATTCTGGCTCTGATTATATTGCCTTTTTGATAATTGACAAAAAGGGGGAGAAAGTAAGATATTTTCAATAACAGTTTACTGAGACAGAAGTCTCAAATATTCTGAATTACTTAATCTCTATCTTCTGAAAAGTTTGAACAGGTACAAATTCTGATGAAAGATGCAGTTAAACTCTGATGCTCAAGGAACTTAAAGGAAGTAATCAGCTCAGGGGGAGTTTCTCTTAAACCTTTTATTCTTTAATTTTAATTGAAAAATCTAGTTTTTGTCATCATCAAAAAGGGGGAGATTGTTAGAACATAGTTTGATTCTACAACCCTTAGTTAGAGTTTTGATGATAACAAATACAAAGAATTAATAATAAATACAAAGAACAATTATGCACCTTAAAAATTATGTTTTATGAATGCAGAAGTTCTGATCATATCCATCAGAAGATGAGCCATAAGAGCTTCACGCTGAAGCAACCAGAACATGCGCTAAGGATTGATGACCAGAACCTACGCTTAAGCAAAGCAAACTCTGACTCTGAACAAGAACATGTTAAATCTAAGTCATCAATATTCTGAAGCGTCATCAGCAAGTAAGGAGATAAGATTCTGAAGCGTTACTGATCACTCAAGACAACATCAATTCCAACGGCTTCTTTCAGACAGGATATTCTCCGAATGGAAAGTGTGTTAATGACATTAAACATGCTTTATGATCAACGTCATTCCACTGCCTATATAAACAAAGTCAGCTTTCAAAATCAAGAACAATTTTGTCATATTACCACTCACGCATATTCAAAGCTGCAAGCAATATTCTTTATATTTCCAAGCTATAATCCTGTGTAATTTATCACAGTTGTGATAAACAGTTTTTGTTAGAAAAACAACAACACATCTTGTATAATTGTATTGAAACAGTGTTCCTTGAGATTAACCGTACTATGGTTGTACTCAAGAAGACTTTAACAGTTGTTAAAGTAGATTTTGTAATCTTGTTGAGATTAGTGGATTAAGACCTCGTTGGAGAGAGGCGAAATCACCTTGACGGGTGGACTGGAGTAGTTTGAGATCAAACAAACCAGGATAAAAATACTGTGTCATTGAGCTTTTAATTTCAAGTTTTCAATTCAACCTCCCGTTCTTGTGTTTTTCACATCTTCAATTACATCCTCTGTTTGTAATCTGGAATTCACCCGTATACAGCTGTTACTCTGCCCAAATTTTGTGAAGACTTAATACACTTGAAGTTTGGTTCTCTCAAGAGGTCTAGTATTTTTGCTTTCTTGGATTCAATCCAAGGAATGGGAATTCTGTCTTGGCTCATAATGTCAAGTATTGGCTTCTTATTGGTTAGATGGTTCTTATCCCTAGCTTTTACCCTATGCTTTAGGATAGTCTCTTCTTCTCCTCCCATCTTCTTTAATTTCAAAATCTTCTTCCTCCTTTTGAAAACTCTTCTTGTTTTGAAACTTGAACTATTTTAATAATAAACTTGGACTTATGTCCATGCACTTTCAAAACATTTTCATAAATAAACCTTTAATCAACTTAATAATACCTTGACATTTTTTGTGAGAAGACTAAAAGTCAATCAATCTCATTTCAAACCATCTTGCCACTTTGGCTTTTTACTTTTAAAACTTTCCTTAAAAGGTTAAACTCTTGTCAATCCTTGTAGTGATGCAAACGGCTATACTTCTACACTATGCAGTGAAAAGAGATATTATCCACTTGGGTGTTGAGTGAGGCATTGTTGATTTTGAAATCCAAGCCATATCCTCCACTTTGAGATGATGCAAATTCTCCTTTCTCATGATTGTGGGTAGAAAGTGTGTTTTCCACACGGACAATGACGATGATGTTTCATCTTATAAAATTAACCAACACATTTGTGTTTCAAATTTTTAAAAGAGGAACTACGTGTACTCTGATCCCCTATTGCACGAAAGGTGGTACGTAGGCACTAAAAGTTCGCAATCGCGACGGGTGCAAAAATCATAAAAAATATGTTCCTTTTTTCACCTCCACCATCCGTTTTATATACAACAATTTTTATAGCCAAATTATACAGATTTTACAAAGAGGCTCCTTTGGAGTACCGTAGATGTTTAGGGTGCTAATACCTTCCCTTTGCATAACTAACCCCCTTACTTTGAATCTTTCCCCCTCTTTTTGGGTTATTTGCTCTTTTCCCATTCCTTTGGAAACAATAAAGCGCGGTGGCGATTTTTATTTTGATTTGTATAAAGTCTAGTCAATCCAATGGCTTAGTCTTGAACATTTCTACCGCTACACGGGTGTACAGATTTTTTTTGTATTTTATCCCTAGTTTTTGCTCGAACCCTTTTGGTTCGTCGGGATGCCCTAATTTTCACCTAGGCCAGTCGACCTAGCGGGTCTTTATTCATGCGTAGTATCTTTTAATTATGTCCGCGTTTATAGGGTGCGGAAGGTCGTCGCCATCCATAGTGGTTAAGATCATTTCTCCACCAGAGAATATGTTTTTAATCACAAATGGTCCTTCGTATGTAGGAGTCCATTTTCCCCTGGGATCACCTTGTGGCAATATGATACACTTGATTACCAAGTCACCAACCTGATATACCTGACGTATGACCTTCTTGTTAAAAGCTTTGATCATATGTTTTTGGTACATCTGGCCATGATAGACAGCTGTAAGCCTCTTCTCATAAATCAAGTTCAACTGGTCAAGTCAAGTTTGAAACCATTCATCTTCATTCAACCATACATCTTTTATGATTCTCAGAGAAGGTATTTGGACTTCAATTGGTAGGACAACTTCCATACCGTATACCAAAGAGAAAGGAGTTGCCCTTGTTGACATGTGCGTCGTGGTACAATAACCATGGAGAGAACATGGTAACATCTCATGCCAATCCTTGTAGGTCACTGTCATTTTTTGTATGATCTTCTTGATGTTTTTATTTGCGGCTTCTACAACACCATTCATCTTTGGCCGGTAAGGAGAAGAGTTGTGGTGCTGGATCTTGAATTACGCGCATAGCGCGGTAATCATAGTATTGTTGAGATTGGTACCATTATCTGTGATGATTCTCTCCGGGATACCGTACCGACCAATGAGATTTTGTTCGATGAATCGGGCCACAACGTTCTTGGTAACAGAAGCGAATGAAGCTGCCTCGACCCACTTCGTGAAGTAATCAATGGCAACTAAGATGAAGTGGTGTCCACTAGAAGTTGTGGGTTTGATCTCTCCAATCATGTCAATGCCCCATATTACGAAGGGCCAAGGAGCAGTCAGACATTTAGGGGAACCAGAGGCACATGTACTTTGTCAGCATAGATCTAACACTTGTGACAAGTTTGTGAATGTTGATAACAATCTGCTTCCATGGTGGACCAGTAGTATCCTGCCCGCAGGATCTTTTTAGCCATCGTGTGTCCACTAGAATGAGTGCCAAAGGCACCTTCATGTAAATCATCCATTGTCTTTTCTGTCTCACTCTGGTCTATGTAACGAAGCAAAGTAGAGTCGTGGTTGCGTTTATAGAGGATTATGTTACTGAGGAAGAATTTAGCAGAAAATCTTTTCAAGAACTTCTTATCATTGACTGAAGCACCCTCCAGATACTCTTGGGCCTCGAAATACCTCTTAACTTCATGGAACCAAGGCTTGCCCACTACTTCTTCAGTATCGATCTCGTGACAGTAAGCTGGTTCATCCATCCGCTCAATAGTGATATGGGGAGCCTCATTATCCCACCTGATTTTAAACATGGATGACATAGTGGCTAGCGCGTCCGCTAGTTGATTTTCCTCTCATGGAAAATGCTCAAAGGTAATTTCCTCAAAATATGGGATTAATGTCAATACATGTTCTTTGTAAGGGATGAGATGAGGATGCTTCGTGTCCCATTCTCCTTTGATCTGACTGATGGCTAAGGCTTAATCTCCAAATACCTTTAAGGACTTGATTCCCAAATTTATGGCGGCTTTGAGACCCATAATACACGCTTCATATTCTGCCATATTATTGGTACAGTTAAAATAAAGCCTCGCGGTGAAGGGAGTATGACATCCTTCAGGGGATATGATCACAATGCCTATGTTGTTGCTGAGTGCGTTGGAAGCTCTGTCAAAAACCAAGGTCCATCGGGATCCTTGTTCAGGTCTGTCATATGGTCTGAGTTCTTCACAATTGTTTACCAACATGATGTCTTCATTTGGGAACTCGAATTTCATTGACTGGTAGTCAACCATAGCCTGATGAGCAAGGTGATCGGCTAGCACACTGCCCTTTATTGCTTTTTGGGTAGTGTATTAAATGTCGTATTCAATCAAGATCATCTGCCATTTTACTATTCTTCCAGAGAGGGCGGGCTTCTCGAATATGTATTTAATTGGATCCATCTTGGATATCAATAAGGTAGTATGGGTCAACATATAGTGTCTTAGTCGACGAGTAGCCCATGCCAGAGCGCAACAAGTTTTCTCGAGTAGTGAATATCTGGTTTCACAGTCGGTAAACTTTTTGCTCAGGCAGTATATTGCATGCTCTTTTCGGCCAAACTCGTCATGCTGCCCCAGCACGCACCCCACTGAATTTTCCAAGTCAGTTAGATACATGATCAAAGGTCTTCCCTCGAATGACGGGATCAAAACAAGAGGCTCTTAAAGGTACTCTTTGATGCTGTTGAAGGCAGCCTGGCAGTCGTCGTTCCAATCCAACACTTGATCTTTCTTCAGTAATTTGAAGATTGGTTCACAAGTTGTAGTTAGGTGAGAAATGAATTTGGAAATGTAGTTTAGCCATCCTAAGAATCCTCTGACTTCCTTCTCGGTGCAAGGAGCAGGCATTTCTTGTATTACTTTTACCTTTTCAGGGTCCACTTCGATACCTTTACCACTGACAATGAAGCATAAGAGTTTACCGGACCTCACTCCAAATGTGCATTTACTCGGGTTCAACCTTAGTTTGTATTTCTTCAGTCTATCAAACAGTTTCTGCAAATGGTCCATGTGTTCCTCTTCAGTTTGAGATCTGGCTATCATGTCATCCACGTAGACCTCTATCTCGTGATGGA
Source organism: Vicia faba (assembly GCA_948472305.1). NCBI lineage: Eukaryota > Viridiplantae > Streptophyta > Magnoliopsida > Fabales > Fabaceae > Vicia > Vicia faba. Next base: position 689,018,370 of record OX451739.1, read on the forward strand.
TCATATCGTGAAACAGAGCTATCATGGCGCACTGATAAGTTTCCCTGGCGTTCTTCAGCCCAAATGGCATAACTTTGTAATAAAACGCGCCCCACTGTGTGACGAAGGTCGTTTTCTCCATGTCCTTGGGTGCCATTTTGATTTGATTGTACCCGAAGAAACCATCCATGAAGTAGAATACTTTATGTTGCGCGGTGTTGTCAACCAGAATATCGATATGGGGAAGCGGAAAATCATCCTTAGGGCTTGCCCTATTCAAGTCTCTGTAATCCACACACATGCGTACTTTACCGTCCTTTTTAGGCACTGGAACAACATTGGCGACCCATTGTGGATAGGAGGTGACGACTAAGAATCTGACATTGAACTGCTTCATGACTCCAGTCTTGATCTTCTCTGACATTTCTGGCCGCATGCGACAGACTTTCTGTTTTACCAGAGGGCAGTCCTCTTTTGTCGGTAGACGATGGACCACGATATCAGTGTCGAGTCCTGGAATGTCTTTATATGACCAGGAAAAGACCTCAGCATAGTCATGTAGTAACTGAGTTAAGCGCTTATTAACACTAGGTTCCAAATTGGCACATACCATGACTTCTTTCTTGTCCTCTTCAGTACCTAAGTTAACTGTGTCAACCGGCTCTTCGTGGGGCTGTATGGTCCTTTCTTCCTGTTGTAGTAACCTGGCTAGTTCCCCTGGCACCTCACAACCTTCCTCACATTCGTATTCAGCTTGGTAGATCGGATTTTCAAAGTCACAATAGGCCATAGCAGAATCGTTACCCATGGGATCCTGAGTGGATGTGGATCTGCATTTTGATATGTGAGTGTGTGTAAGAGCATAACTATCTTTGAAAAAATAAAAATGTAGAAAAAGAGGAACAAAGAGCGTAAGATTTGCATGCAAAAACATCCATGATTTATTGATGACATATGAAAATGAAGTAACAACCCTCACAAATGGATCATTGTGCCTCGGGTAAGACACAAGGTTTTAAAGTCTAAATTGTTTAATTATTACAAGTCCGATAAAAATTTAAAGACAATTATTGTTGGATAAAAGTAATAGGGACAAATTCTTTGGCTTCCCAATTGTTGAGTCCTCCGCTGATAGTTGGAAAAATCCATTCTTCCAGGTCACAGCTGCCATTACTATGTTCCACTGCGTTAACTCCATGGTTGCTAATCCGCAAAGGTGGTCCCCCAGCACGAGCACGGCGAACAACTTTCTGGGCTCCTGAAGTAAAACCCAAAACCAAATTTGTCATATTTGTAGGGAATATCCGAAAGTTATCCCTAAATGGTACACCCACCTTCTTCGAATATTGCCTTGGTATCTTTCAGAGAAGCCATCTTCAGTGGAGGTTTGGTAATCTTCGGGACTTTGGAAACAATCTTGGTTGCCACAACTGTCTGTGGGACTTCCTCGAAATGCTGACACGGAGTTTCGATGAATTCACCATCCATTTCCACATACCTGAAGGAGTTCAGGTGACTGACCATATATTCCTCCTCTCCATGGACAATGATGATTTTTCTCTTGATTGGGTACTTCAACATCTGATGTAATGTAGAGGTGACGGCACCAGCGTCATGAATCCAAGGTCGGCCTAATAAACAGGAATAGGAAGGGCGAATATCCATCACATAGAAAGTTGAATCAAAGGTCTGAGTTCCAACTTTGATGGGGATGTCCACCTCCCCGTGCACCATTCTCTTCGAACCATCAAAGGCCCTTACCACTATGTTGCTGGGTTTTAAAGTCAAACCTTCACAGTCTAGTCTATCCAGAGCCTTCTTAGGCAGAACATTAAATGATGAACCAGTATCTACCAAGACATGGGCCAAAATAGTGCCCCTGCATTCGATAGAGATATGCAACGCATCATTGTGTTTCCTCCCTCTAGGTGTCAGATCAACATCAGAAAAGCCCAAACCGTTATCAGCTGTCAAACTAGCCATACAATCTTCGAATTAGTCAGCAGAGGTTTCCTGTGGCACATGGGCAGTTTTAAGAAATTTCACCAAGGCCTTCGCATGAGCTTTGGAGCCAAACAATAGAGCTAGCATAGAAATCTTTGAATGGGGCCTGCCTTAGCTGTTTGACTACATTATAGTCGCTTCTCTTTATAATTTTCAAAATTTATTCCATCTCTTTCTTGGAAGCCTCAGGGATAGATACTGACTGCGCCTTCGTCCAAACAGGCTCAACCAAAATATCTTTTCCCCAAGTCTCGGTTGACTCGATGATAGGGGTGTCAGCAGGGGTAATCACAAGAGCTGTAGTAGTAGTATCAGTAAGAACAAAAGCAGGAATGATCACAAGACCAGTAACAACTTTCGAAGGAGAAATCTCAGGGGAGAACACTCTTCCACTTCTGGTTATTTTACTGGTTGCCACAATGTTGCCAATGTAGGGGTCAACCTTCTCAAAAACAGGGTCTTCATTAGCCAGCCAATCTTGCTTGACGCCGTGGTAGTATACGTCACCCCTATAGTTCTAGGGAACAATTTTTTCTGAGGAGTATGGGATTGGCCCTGGCATAGTAATTATAACTGGAGTCACCTTTGGAACAGATGTAATCCTAACGGGTCTTTTGGTGGAGACCCTGGGAGGATTAGAGGAAATGGTTATTAATGAAACATCCTTGTAAGAAATGGTTGGAACGAGAGTCTTTTCAAACAAAATCTCTTTGTCATCCACCAGGCGCTGGACACCTGCCTTCAATAAATGACAACCTGTCGGTAGAGATAAACAGAGATGGCAACCTTTGCCATAACCCGAAAATAAACTGGCCTTCAACAGGTTCCTCTTGGCGGACAAGAGAGGAGTAACAAGTTCATCAACAACAGTAACAAACACATCATCTTAAACAACGTTAACACCACGACCATGTTTGGGCATAAGAGCAGTGGTAACATTTGGGATCTTAGGGGCGTCAAGTTCAATTTCCTCTGCCTCGAGAAGGTCTTGCACCTTGTTTTTCAAAGCTCAGCAGTCGCTTGTATCATGACCTGGACTTTCTGAATGGTAAGCACAACGAGCATTTGGGTTATAACGGGGAGAGACAATGTTGGGATTCTTCAGAGCTTCCCGCAAGGTTACCAGATTAGATTTCAACAAATGCGGCAAGACTTAAGACAACGTGATATTTATCCGGGTAAATTGTCTTACCAGATGTGATACGGTGGGAGAAATGACTTGAAGGTTTTGCGTTTGATCGCAAATGTTGCGGTTAGCAAGAGTTGTCACCGACTTTTCTTTTATCCAAAAGGAAAGGTAAAAAAGCACAGAAAATACCTTTGAGATTATTTCTTGAGTTCAGGGGGGTAGATTATGAAAAAGGAAGGTATTAGCACCCTTTTCATCCATGGTTTTCCGCGGGCTCTTAGTTTACTTGTTAGATCACTTGCTTTTGTTTGAAATTATGCTTTGTGTGGTTTTTTGAAAGTATTTTGTAAAGAGGCCATTGTTTAGGAAAACTTTGTAATGATTCTTGTTCGTAAGAATGTATACAAAGTGTTTGATCTTTTGAAAATATTTTCAAGTTTGTAAGATGTTTTGAAAGTGTAGGTGTTTGTTTTGAAAATAGCAAGGATGTTTGTTTTTGAAATGGAGCAAGTAATTAGGAGCAATATACCTACTCAAATGTCTTTCTTGTTCATTCACTTTTCCTTTGACATTGTTGTCTTACCATTGATTTGGTAAGCAACCCTATTTTTGGATGTAAACGGGAAGAGCGTGGGTCATCGTATAACCATGATTAGTAATGTTGCAAGGTATCTTAGCATTCTCTTTTAGGGACTAAGATCATTTGGAAGGAAACTTAGATAGCGTCATCGAGGGACTATGATCTTGTATTTTACTTGTTTTTGCTAAGATACCTCACATGCGTAATATGGCCACTTTGTAAAGGCAACCGAGTGGATTTACCCTAGGGGTGTAAGTGTGCAAATGTATTGATTCACATGCATTGTTTGTCTTTATTAGGGTTTCTAATTGATTTGTTTTAGTCTTTCCATACAAACCCTAATTACTAGTAATATATGAAAGCAATAAAAAGTGCGGAAAATAAATATCCTATGCTATTACAATCATTAGGGGGGTGGGGTGTACAGATTTACAAATGGGTGTTGCAAATAAAATTAAATCCTAAGTTACTATTACAACCATATTGAATGGGTAAGAATGTACAAGAAAATGTGAAATGGACTTGTTTTGTTTAAGAAAAGAAATAAGTTTTGTTTAAGGAAATATTTTTGATCTCTTTGTTTTAAGAAATAAAATAAAGCATGCAAAATGTAAAAATGTTTTTGGTGTTTTTGATTAGTTAAAATAGAAGCAATAGCAAAAAATAGTAAGGAAAAAAAAGAAAATAGAATCAACGCATTACTGAATTAAAAGAGATCAGAAGTTCTGACTCTGGCGTGCTGCAAAAAACAAAATCATATTAGTAGAAATAGAAAAAGTCAGAAGTTCTGGGTCCGCTGGGAATAAAGAAGATTTCAGAAGTTCTGATGCCACTGACAGAGCTTAGTCTACCTCTCCATGCTAGTCAGAACATCTGCAACTTAGTCATTTCTCAACAGAACAAAAGATGTGCATATCACAGTTATGGCAGGTTTCATAATGTTTTAGAAACAAGAGATATCAGAACTATAAAACAGAAGCAAGCATGAATTTTCTAATCCTAATTTCCTTAAGAAGTTCTGAACTAATTTACTCCCTACTTAGGCATACAAATACGTGAAACCTCAGAATACGTACAACATCAGAATCATGATGTCTACGTTGTATTTTTGAACATGCAAATTTGATAATACCCAAGTAATATGATGAGAGTCAGCAGAAAGCTTACCTTGTAGTTGGAAAATACTCTGTGAGCTGGAGTCTGGTTCTAAACTCTGGTGATGTTCTGAATAGCTTCTTCACGTACTCAGCAGGATGAAAGCTTTCAACTTGGGCAATGAATGATTAGAAAAATTCTGGAATAACCAAGGGGGCAAAGTTATGACTTCCTTGAGGTGAATATGGATGGAGAATGTGTTACAGTCTGAACACAAAAGTTAGGATGGTTTCTAAATGTATATCAGAAACTGTATGGATGGTTTTGGTCAAGAAATACTTGAGGAAAAAAATGGAGTTTAAATGCAAGAACCAAAAGTTAACAGGTTTTTGCATTTTGTATTTGCAGTTTTGGAATCTTAGAATTTTAGCACGGGTTCAAGGCTTTTTCTTTCTTAAAATTCGACCCTTTTACAGTGGCCAATGGCTTTCAATTTATAGGAAAAGATCTTGTAGCTTGGAGAGTACAACCATCACATGCTAGGGTGCTACCTTGTTCTTGAAGCAAGTATGGTGGTTAGCAGCTTTAGCATCGCCTAAGCTGGAACTGTAAGGAGGAATTAAGAAAAGGCAACCTCAAAAGCAAAAGCAATGCATGGGCCCAACACACTCTTGTACAAGAGTTTGCTTTTCCAAAGACAATAATGGTACTTCTATGCCACACGTGGGGAAATCCGTTGAATAAAGACCCAAAAGTGGTTGTGAGCATTAAATGATGATGAGATTGATCAAACCAGAAATCCTGCAATGTGAGATTCTGCATCATTGCTTAATTCTGGATCAGAAGTTCAACTTTAGTGTGACTTAGAATAGACATCCAACTTCTGATCTTTGTATCTCCTTGCTCCAGTATGTTCTGAATGAGCTCTCAGACTTTCCAAGAAGCTTGCAGCACGCTTTGTAACCTTCTTTGAATTACCCTTACAAACTCTGACTGAACCTTTATGAAAATTGGCCCAGAAGTTCTGACCAAAATCTGTCTTAAAATTGTCCAGAATTTGCTGAGTGCTTCAGTTTCATGGACGTGTCTTTGAACATTTATAACTTGAAATTCCAGCATTTCTAGGAGAAATTCCGTTCTGTAATATTTTAGGTCTTATTGAGATCTAAAACTCCTGAGTTAGAAATTATTCCAGAATCAACTTGCATCATGGTGGTAATCTGATCAGAAGTTCTGAGCTTGTCATATTTCTTAAACACTTAGAAAAATTCTAAGTATTTAGAATTTTGATTTTTCCAAAATAATTTTGACTTTTGAATTTCTTGATGAACCAAACTTTATATTTCAACATTTCTTGATGAAATATAGTCCTTGAAACTTGATTTTGATCAAAAGTCAAAGTTTGACTTTTCAATACGCAAATTACCATTTTACCCCTGTCAATGACTTTCTTGGAAAATTTGTAATTCAAGGCTTGAAATTGGATTGAAGCAAACCTGAGGGTCCAAGGTGATCTTTTTGAGAAATTTCTTGAGAAATGAGAGGGCAAATTTTTGGGTACAACAGCTGCCCCTGTTCAATCTTCTTAAACCTGAAGAGTTAGATTGGTGGATCCACCATTCGTGACTTGAAGGGGGAAGATGATTGGACACTAGAGTGCCCAGAAATTTGCACTCGATGATATGGTGATTGATTGTGTAGGAAGTGGGCTTAATGATGCCATTCAAAAGTGATTGTTAACAAAAATTTGAAGAAGAATCAGAATAAATTTCTGGTTGATTTATACTGAAATAGTGGATGCATTAGGTTGAGTACCAAAATAATATCCATAAATGGATTGTATCTGACTTGTATTTGAAAGTTTTCTTTGAATGAGTATTAGGATGGCATCCGTATCTGGTGCGTATCTGAAATATATTTGAAAGCTGAAACTGAATGAGTATCAGGATGGCATCCGTATCTGGTGTGTATCTGAACTGTATCTGAAAGCTGAATCTGGATGAGAATGACAAAGGAATCTTAGACGATTACCACCTCAGCAGGATGATGAATGAATCTTAGACGATTACTACCTCAATAGAATGATGAAGGAATCTTGGACGATTACTACCTCAGCAGGATGATGAAGGAATCTTGGACGATAACTACTCCAAAAGATGATGACCTTTATCTGTCGATTGATCTTTCCTGAAAAGGTAAAGAGTTAGTTGTATGCAATGTCATGATGTATGCATTACGTAATGATGAGATTTGTGTTGTGTTCATTTTGCATGCATATGCTATGAATGTTGTTGAAATGTAATTTTGTCTTGGAAAATAAATCTTTGACAAGTGTTGGGGAGCCATTAAATCCTGGACTGTTGTTAAAAAAGTGAACTGTTATCTGGTCAAAATCCAGGCTTCACAATGTTTTTAGAGAAGGGAACTACTATCTGGTCGAAATCCAGGCTTCGCAGCACCTTATACTGTTATCTGGTCGAAATCTAGGCTTCACAATGTTTTTGGAGAAGGGAACTACTATCTGGTTGAAATCCAGGCTTCGCAGCACCTTATACTGTTATCTGGTCGAAATCTAGGCTTCGTAGTGTTTTTGGAGAAGGGAACTACTATCTGGTCGAAATCCAGGCTTCGCAGAATCTTATACTGTTATCTGGTCAAAATCCAGGCTTTATAGTGTTTTTGGAGAAGGGAACTACTATCTGGTCGAAATCCAAGCTCCACAGCACCTTATACTGTTATCTGGTCGAAATCCAGGTTTCACAGTATTTTTGGAGAAGGGAACTACTATCTGGTCGAAATCCAGGCTTCACAACACCTTATACTGTTATCTGGTCGAAATCCAGGCTTCACAGTGTTTTTGGAGAAGGGAACTACTATCTGGTCGAAATCCAGGCTTCGCAACACCTTATACTATTATCTAGTCGAAATCCAGGCTTCACAGTATTTTTGTAGAAAGGAACTACTATCTGGTCGAAATCCAGGCTTCGCAGCACCTTATATTGTTATCTGGTCGAAATCTAGGCTTCACAGTGTTTTTGGAGAAGGGAACTACTATCTGGTCGAAATCCAGGCTTCACAGCACCTTATACTGTTATTTGGTCGGAATCCAGGCTTCACAGTGTTTTTGGAGAAGGGAACTACTATCTGGTCGAAATCCAGGCTTCGCAGCACCTTATACTGTTATCTGGTCGAAATCCAGGCTTCACAGTGTTTTTGGAGAAGGGAACTACTATCTGGTCGAAATCCAGGCTTCGTAGTACCTTATACTGTTATCTGGTCTAAATCCAGGCTTCATAGTTTTTTTGGAGAAGGGAACTACTATCTGGTCGAAATCCAGGCTTCGCAGCACCTTATATTGTTATCTGGTCGAAATTCAGGCTTCACAGTTTTTGTTGGGGATTATAGAGTATTCTATTGGGAAAAAGGAGTTGTGGTCCTCTGATTTGTAGTAGTCAGAGAGGCAAACTCAAGCCGGGGAATCCTTCCATTTGTTGGGGAAATAAACCCTGTTGCTCAGTCTATTGGAGAGTCGGCGACTTCACTGGCAAAAATCCTCGAGGATTCTTGAAGTCGACTCAGTTGGGAAGAGGTTTTCAGAGATTGAAAATCTGGCTGGGGAATCATCCTATGAGAAGGATTTTAGGGAGATTTGTCACTGCCCCTAGTAGTGAGTGTTTGTGGCACTTCCAGGAAATGTTTGACTGTACGTAACCCTTTGCTAAGATTGGTGTTCAATGCCCCAAGTAATGGAGATGGAGACCTGCCCCTGGTTATTCTGTACCTCTTGAGAGATTTCTTGGAATCTTGACTGGACTGTCCCATGTGTGCTTGGATAGTGACATGTCATGCCTCCTTGTTGATAGGAGATTTGTCACTGGAAGTGTCATCCCACTTGAAGTGATTGAGAGAGCTTTCGTTCACTGGATATTCATTGTGTGAATTTCTCCGCTATCAAACAAATAGCCATATGCAAACAATGATATTCAAGTAATGCAAAGTTTATGTTTGTCTTGAAAATTTTGAAAATGCGTTTTAGCAAGTAAAGAAATTTTGTAAGAAAAATTCAACTTAGGATTTAGAGTAAAGCTCTACAGGAGCCAGGATACCTTTTGTAACAGTATGCTTTCGAACTAACCCATGCTTCAATTAGGACTTTTGAAGGGTCGTAACGTGGCTTGGTTCACAGTTTAAGAAACAAAGGATAAAGGCTCAAAATGTATTTGTACCCACCCGCTCTTCGTGACGTTCTTCAGTCCTAAACTCAGTTAATTGTGGATTTGGACTCCAATTGAGTCTGGAATGACATTTTGGTGATGGTTCAGACAAGTTAAGTTTGTCGGAAGGCAGTCATTTTTGCAACATTTTTTTCATGTTGTTGAGGATTTGTAGTGACCTCTTTCTTTTGATTTGTTATCCCTAATTTTTTCCCGACTGTTCTTGTTTTGAGATTACGGTCAGCGAGATGCCCCAGTTTTTCTTAAGTCTCCTTTGTAGGTTTTGACTTAGTGGGTTTTTCTTTTTTGAGAGATAATGATTGCATATGTGATAGGAACCATCACCGTCTTTTGATTCCAGAGGAATGTTTTTGATGTCATTCGTTGTATTACGAGATGAGAGTTTACGGCTAAACGCGCATTTGAATCAATTGAGAGACTACCCCGCCCCATGTTTTGATTAAAGGTTTAAATTTATGAAAAAAAAGAAAACTTCTACTTCTTTGGCTCGAAGGGGCTGACTAGGGATTATCTTCATTATAACTCCAGTGTTTAGGATTTGAAAGAACGCATGAACATCGTCAGCAAGATCTGTCCAAAAGCATACTGCATGAGATTATGGCATTGTTTCGTCATCCTCCCTCTAAAGGCTTGTAACTTTTAGCAAGAGTTGAATGTCATAAAGAGAGTAAAAAGCATAGTTTAAATATAGTGAAAACGAATGGATGAATTCAAGACAAACATATTGTTGTACCCCAAAATTTGCCCTCTTATTTTATCAAGATTTCCCCTCACAAGGTTCCTTGAACTCCATACAGGATTAGGGTTTTGCTTTGCTCAAGACATCTCCTTGCACTGATGACCTAAATTAGGGTTTGAGTTTGCACAGAGACTTTTGAACTTTCAATACTCAAAGTGACATTCATACTTCATGTTGGACTCATAAGTTTGTCCATACCAAGTTTCAAGCCTTGAATCAAATTTTTACCCAGTCAATTGGACAGTTGACCTAGAAATCAATTGTATTGGGGGAAAAGTCAATTGTGGCCAATTCACATTCAAACCTCATAAATTTTGACCCACATCAACATTATGAACCATTTGATCAAGTTTGGACCACAACTCCACAAGAAATTTGATCAGATCACCAAAAGGGCAAAATGGTCATTTTTAGGGTTTTGACTGCACAAAGGCAATTTCTGATTTTTGACCTAGCCAATGGAAAATTAGGCTCAAGCATGGATTCAAGAACTAAATGGCATCATCTTGACCTAATCACAAGGTTCAAAAGATCTCAAATGCATTGGATTGACAGATGAATTTTTCAGTCAACTGATCAAAATTTGACTGTACACTGAAAAGTCAAACTTTGAATTTTTGGTCAAAATCAAGTGCCAAGGGTCATTTTTCATCAAGATGTGTCAAAATATGAAACTTGTTCATCAAGAAACCCATTTTTAAAAATTAGGGTTTAAAGTTGAAAAAATTCATAACTTAGAATTTTTCTAAGTTATGAAATTTTCTTAATTTTTCCTAACTTTGTCCAACATTTTCACCATGATGAAATTGGATTCAAACAAAACTTCAAACATGAAAGTTGTAGTCCTCCACAAAGTATACAACTTTGATTCACAAAGTTTTCCCAAAAGAAGCTTGGATCTCAAGTTATGATTTTTGGAACAAGGGTCCCTAAAACTTTTAACTTAATGAAATTTTGCCCTAGTTTAGGCAGGATTTTGACCTATCTTCATGGCCATTTTTCACATAGTTCCACTTGAAATCTCAAATTTCATTTCAAATATGGATTGTAGAGCATGTTGCAAGCTTTCCAAAATGTCAAATAACTCTCCAAACACATTTGTGGTTAGGGAGAATAGAAGGCTTGAAGTTGGCAAAAACTCACTTTTCATCCATGGCATGTTCATAGTGATACAAGTTACCAATTCTAATCAGCTTGCTTTGCACTAGATTACAGGCCTCAAAACCATTCCACACTCAATAATTAAATGTAAATCCATTGGTCTAAGGCATTGTTTTGGTCATTAGGGCATTGTGTACAAGATTAATCCCTAAATGGTAAAAGGCACATTACCATTTTTGCCAAAGTTTGCTTTATGTCAAAACCACAATCCTTGAGCATAGAGCCAAATCTTGTGCAGAAAATCAGATCCACAAACTGGAGGGGCCAAGGGCAAAGTGTGCAAGCTGATGGATAGCCTGTACAGGCCTGCTTCACATCACTTCTCATACTTTGCTTCATAACCAAGAAATTTGTCCAATGCACTAGGAACTTGAATATCAGCTAAAAACTAACTTGTGCAAGATTTTGAAACAACTTTCTCATATCCCTTTGAACCATAAACACGACCCTTTGAGCCTTCAAACCTCCCATAGCACAAAATCACATCTCATTGGAAAAACAGGGCAACATCTGCAGTTTGGTTTCCATAACACAATTTGCTCGTGCGTTTTGCCCCAAACCTGTTCAAACACCTTCCATACAACCTATCCAAGCTATCCCAACCCTTAAACATTGACTGTAACTCCATTTACAGGGTTTGCCATTTTTGATTTCAGCTTGTGCAGGTTGAGTTCTGTAGGCTTGTTCAAGCACATTCAAGGCAAGCTAGGCATTGGAGAAGATCAAGGGAAGTTCAAGCAACCTCCCAAACATCTCAGGCCTTGTTGAAAAGCTCCACATTGCCATACACGAAGTCAGCTGAAACAGGTTTTTGTCAACTTCCTATCTCTCTATTTAGGAACATTTAGACTTAGGTTTGTGACTAAGAAATGTAGTATTCATAGCCATGAAGTTGTACATATGCTCAGTTTTCATTTTAGTTAAGCATGCTAAGAGAATTTGATCCATGAATTTCCTGAAAAAATTAGGTTAGATTTTAGGGCCAGAGAAATTCTCTCTGGTCTTTGAGAGTTAGGACAAGTTTTTTATATGGTTGAATTTGTCTTGGAAAGCTCTACAACTTTGATGTTATGTGTTTTTGCATTAGAGCACGTATACAGGTTGTTCGTGTTCGAATCCAGGCGCGCGCATTTTTGAAGAACAAAGGTTGAAGATGAAGTGTGGTGGGCTGGGCTTGGTCCTGGCTCACTATTGACACCCCCCTTTTACTGAATGCACCCCCCATGGCCCAATTTCTTTATATTTTATATTTTTGTATTTATTTATCATTTCTGATTTTTATTTCATATTTTCCAAACATAAAAATATCCAAAAATATTTTCATAATTTCCCACATTTATTTTTATTATTTTATTGTTTTTTTAGACATAAAATAATTTAATTAGTATATACTTTTATTTATTGAAAATTTGAAAATAATAAATAATAACATTATACTTTTATTTTTATTCTTTATTTTATTTACACTAAAAAATATTGTTCTAAATATATTTTTATCTTGTATATATTTTTATTTTATTTTTATTGTACATACTTAATATAATTAATATATATACATACTTTTATTTTATTTAATAGATACTTTAGAATAAAAACATAAAAATTCTATACTTTTATTTTTATTATTATTTATACTTAAAAAAATACTTTTTCTAAATATATTTTATTTTTTGTATATACACTATTTTATTTTATTGTATATAAATAATATAGTCAATATATTTATATTCTTGAAAATTAGGGTTTACCCTTAATAAAAAATAATAATCCTTTTTTATTATTCCTTTCTTTTTACATTAAATATTTTTACATACATAAAAATAAACAAAAACCTTTTTTTTGCATATTCATATTATTATACATATTTATTTAAATTGTTTATTTAAATATTATTCATTTATTATTTATATCATTTGATTCAATTTGGATGTAATAGTAAAACTAGGGTTTTAATTCCTTGTCAAATATATCCCCATTCAAAAATTGTATCCCCCTCCCCATAATCATGTTGTAATAGTGGTAGAGTTATTTTACGCATTTACGCTTTCAATTATACCATGATTAGAGATTAGGGTTTGTATGCCAATGTTGTACCCCAAAATTTGCCCTCCTCTTTTTCCACAAGAAATCACAGCTTCGGGCTTTTCCTGACTTTTCAGATTGGCGTAAGAATCAGTCAAACAGACTTTTTCTTATCAGTCTATCCAAATTAGGGTTTTCATGGACTCTGGAGCAATTCAAGTAGATTATTAGGGTTTGTTTGAGTTTGGCTTAAAGTTTGACCAGGCAAGCGCTTCTTTGACATTGAATCAAGAATCAGGGTTTTGTGCGCGTATGTATCAGAAAGAATTAATTCTACAGTTCTTTTCAATTTACTCTAGGATATGGTTTGAAGCTTTTGAATTGAGAACTTGCAGTATTTGATTTAATCAGTGAAAGAAGGACATGTGGACGTTTGTTGTTTAGCTGTGCAATGCTTTGATTATTCGAAATGCCGGTGTTTATTAGTTAATTATTTATTCTAAGTTAGAATGGTTGGAATTTATTTCCAGTTATTATAATTTAAGAATTATAAATAATTAAATAAACAATGGAAGAAGAATTAAAAAGGATTAATTGACAAAATAAATTTTATTTACTTTTAATTATTAAGTACAAATGTTATTTGAATACATTTACAGTATTTACAAATAATGTTATTACAAATAATTAAAATGAAATAAAACTCTATCCTAAAAATTTCCTAAGCCTTCATCTTCTATTTGCTGCTCTTTTGCTCAATAGATTTTCATCTGCAAAAACAAAGAAAGAAGAGAAGTCAATGCAGATAAAATTAAAAGCAGACAGTTAATCAAAAAGTTCATCATTAAAAGTAACTGGCCGGAATCAGTTTGTTTGCCCTCTCTGCAAATCACAAGATTACTCTTGGTTCACAAAGAGGGATAGAAATATGCTTGCAACAAAATATGGAAATGCACAAGGCTACATAATGACAAAGAAACAAATTGCACAAATTCAAATTGTCAACAAGCTGCACAGTTTCAAAACAAACAGCATGTACAAACTATAAAGTCCATAGTGCCTAACCAAGTCCAAAAGGAAAACTGAATATCAACTAAATTGTTCAAGTGAAAAGCTGTCCAAAGAAAGGCTGTCAAAAAGATATCAATATGCAGAAAAGCAGGAAATATGCAGAGGAAAGAAATATTGCAAGCAAGATATTCAAAATACATCATTTTCCAGTCTGTATACTTTTTCAGAAAGGTACAGTTGAAAGCAATAAAATGCTTTTTAAATCTGTGGAGAGAGAAAGAGGAAAAGAAGTATAGGCTTACAGCAGGCTTGAGGCTTAGGGAAGAAAGATATAATAAGATATCAGAACACAGCAAAGACGGGAGGCATAAATAACACAAGAAAAAACACAAACTATTGGATAACACAAACAGCCTGCCTCTACAAGCTTAAAGCCAAACCTGTGTTCCCAAAAACAAACCAGAAGCATACAAGCCTTGCATCCTGTCACAAAAAACAAAACAACAAAGCCCTGCAACCTGTTTCAAAGGCAAAAGCCAAAGCCTTAACCTGCTTCAAATACTAAGCCAAAAGCCTTCACCTGCTTCAAACACAAGCAAACAGCCATAACCTTAACCTGCCTCAAACTGTAGCATAACATAAGCTTCAAACCACAAACTTTAACAAGAACTCACAACCTGTCAAGCCTAAAGCTCCAACCTGCATAAGCCTAAATCTCTAACCTGTCAAACTTATCCCCAAAGCCAAATAAACCATCAAACCAGAAAAAGCTCCAACCTGCATAAGCCTTGTTCAAACCAGAAACTTCCAACCAAAGCCTAAAGGCCAAGCCTGTCTCAAGCCTTTCAGAGCCAAAGCCCCCAGAGCTAGGCTCATCATAGGGCTAACATTCCAACAACAATACTCAGCAATAAACATACAGAAGCAAGTGTTTCAGAAGCAAGTGTTTCAGAAGCAAAGAGTAAATATACTCAAAAACATCATCAAGGCAATACTCAAAATCAGCATATCAGAGGCAACATATCAAGCATATCAGAGGCAGCATACCAAGCATATCGAAGCAAGCAAAAGAGAAGACAAAAGCAAGGGAGTAGGTTTTCAGACCTTCATCATCATCAAACAATAAAAGACAAATACAAGGTACCAGATTTCTAAGCTAGCTCAACATCACGTATTTCCCTCTGCCTGGCCGCCCAAAGCGCCTCCAAGTCCGCCTCCTCCTCCGTCTCCAAAGGTCAAAGGTAGTATCCCTTCCCTTTTTTCCTTTCACGCACCTCAAACAGAAACCACAACAACACTTAAAATCAGAACACAACGAAATTAAAACATGCAAGATATGAAGCTTAAAACCCTAAGACGTGAAAAAGGAAAAGCTGTTACCTTTGCTTGTCACTGCTTGAGCAATCCATAGAGGGAGAAGGAGCTGACGGCGGCGCCTGGTGGCCATGGGCGGAGACTTTGTTCAGAGAAAGCTTGGCATGAGAGGATGAAGACGAAGCGAAGAAGGTGAACGACGCCTCTGTAATTCAACAAACCCTTATTCCAAATGAAACAAATCATTGAAACCCTAAAAAAGTTTGTCAAAAAACCTTGGGCCTGTCCCCAACAAAATTGCTTAAGCCCATATACAATCTGGAGCGCACCCCCCCCTGTCCTAGTGTTTTGCTTGGGCCCTAATTCCCCTTAAGCCCATTTTAACTTTTTAACTAATACTTCTTTTGTTTTATCACATCATATCCTTTTTTGTTAAATAACTTAATATACTAATTTTATCTTTACATTAAATTTTATTAACCATACCCTTTTTTTATTATACTCAAAATATGTAGATATTAGGTTTTGTTAAGTTTAAACATCTTTTTAATTAAAACCTTTTTGTTTAAAAACCTTGTATAAAACATTTATAGAAAATACATAAAAAAATAGAATTTCTTAAAACATTTTCTTTTCTTTTATTAAATCTTTTGTTTGTACCTAATTAACAAAAAAATCAAAAAGATAATAATACTTAATAATTACTGAATATTGTATTAGGTTAACGTTATTTTTCATCACCTGTAAATAAATCATATACACTTACACAAATACTTTTGATACATTGCTTTCATTCTTATACATTGCTACATTTTACATTGCAATTGATTCGATTTGGTTGTAAATATATTTGGACAATACTCTCCTAATAAGTCTCATCCCCATTTGTAAATATTTGTACCCCCATTCCCGGATACTTATTTGTAATAGCGTAGACTTTAAATTCCCGAAATTTATCGCTTTCAATTATACCATGTTTAGACCTAGGGTTTGTATGTAAATAAAATCAACCGCTAGATAACCTAATACAAAGATAAATGCATGACAATCAATACACAATTCACACTTGCACCCCTAGGGCAATCCCACTCGTTGCCTTCCAAAATGGGCCATGCTTGCATGTTGAGTTTCTTTGGCAAAACAAAACAAATCAAAATGATCATAGTCCCTCAATGACGCTTTCGAAAATTGCCTAAATGAAATGATCATAGTCCCTTCAAGCAAAATTACCAAAGACACTTGGCACCATTGCATTCATGGTCCATACGATGACCCGCGCCTGTCCCGTTAACATCCTAACACAAGATTGTCCACCAAATACAATGGTGGAACAAAACTGTTAAAAGGGTTAAAACATGAGAAAAATCTTTGAGTAAATTTAGGGGTAGACAACTCTTAGTTACTTGATCAACTTGCAAAACACACTTGCCTACTTTTCAAAACATCACCCCACAAACAACTTTCAAAACCTTGAAATATCTTTCCAAAAAGACACACACCTTTGTAAAACATTCGAGTAAAGAATTGTTACAACGGTTGCCTAGACAAGGCATCTTTTTCAAAATATTTTCAAAACACACACACACACACACACCATTTCAAGCAATTCAAAATCAAAGGCAAATGATCTAAAACAAGTAACTAAGAGCCCATGGATAACCATGGATGAAAAGGGTGCTAATACCTTCCCTTTTCATAATCTACCCCCCGAACCCACGAAACATCTCAAAAGGTTTTTCCTGTGCTTTTTAACCTTTCCTTTAGGATAAACTAAAAAGTCGGTGGCGACTCTTGCTAAACCGAACAAGTGCAAAAACAAACGCAAAACCTCAAGTCAGTTCTCCCACCGTATCACAGAACTGGCGACTCTGCTGGGGATAAATTTAAAAGTGGGGTTACCTTAGGGTTTTAGATCACTTTTACATACTTGCTTTGATTGCCTTGATTGCTTTACTTTTTTGGGTCCTTGTTTGGGTTTGTTGTAAATCCTACACCCGGATTTGGGGCACCTTTTTAGGTAAATAGAAATAAAACTGTGAGGGAACTGTGCAGGGTATACCGACACGGTTGAAGCAGTAAGCTATGTTAGTGTGACATATTTGTGAGTACCGGTAACCCTTGAGTTCAATCAAGGAGAGTACGGGGCCACTGAGTGATGTCATGAAGCACTAACGAACTCTTAGAACCTTAATTGACCATCTTAGCCTTTTTAGGGGTAGTGAGATGACCGACTTTGGTGCAGTCCGAAGTTGGTAGATACTCGATACTACACTCATTGAGGGTTGTTTTCTTGGAATATTTTGGTCGCCAGTTAAGTGGCTAAACCAAAACAATGAACACAAAAAATAATCCAGTGATATTGAGCTCCTTAGAACCCGGTTTCTATTTTAGGACAGGATGAGCCAACTAACTTCAAGAGGGTACTTACCTACAAAACCCCATGCAAGCCTAAACCTAAGGACTTGTTTGCTTTGTGTGAATATGATTACCTGTATATACACTTTCTTGTTTTTGCATACATGTACATAACATCATGACATCATATCATAGCATTTTACTAACCATTTCAAGGATCTCGAGGGTCTGTTGATGCAGGGTCACATTGAACCAGACGTCTACCAAGGGGAAAGAGGTTTCCCCTCTAAAAAAATGCCATCAAAGATCAGGTGCAACAACTTGAATTAGGGGCTATGACCCACTTGACATGGTGAGCTTGATTCTTGTGGAAAGACATCCACCGGTGCAAAGTTCTCCAATCAAAGATCAAAGTTCAACCTCTAACATTTTCTTGTGTTTACCCCAAGAGATCCTTGAAAACATGCATCCACATATCATGCATTGCATCACAACATTTTTCCTTTTCAGGTTTCCTTACTCTCCTACTGTTTATTTCAGTAGAGATGGCTCTAGAGAGGACTGTCAAGGACATCCAGGACCAAAATGCTCAGCTTCAGGAAATGTTCTTGAACCTGTCCCTGGGGCAAGAAGAAGTGAAAGCTCTCCTCACAAAGGGCTTGGTCCAGGAGACTTCAAACAAAGCCAGGAGTGATCAGCTGGGGGAACTACAGTTTGATTTGGCAACTTTGAGGATCCAGGTGATGGGACAACTGGTGGGCCAGATGGCTCTCATCCAGGACTTGTCTCATAGACAAGAGGAACTCAGAGTTCTCGTCAAACAACTGCTTCGAGAAAACCAAGTGGGGAAAACATCTGAGGTTGAAGAACAAGTCACCATTCAACCCCCCTCCATACAAGAAGACAAAGCGAAGGCTCCCCTACTTGCTTCAGGGTCACAACCCCATCAACAACCTCGTCAACATCAACAGGGTAATCGGCGTAAGCCAAATACGTCGGGAAGACAGTTCACTGAGACTGACATACCGTCATCTCTAATACTGGAGTGCTTGTTGGAGGTCAATCTGACTGCTTTGAGGGATCCTATTCGGAATCCCAATACCTCCGCCCCTAACTATCATCCCGACGCATTTTGTGTATACCACTCCTATAGCCCGGGACATGACACCGACGACTGTTGGGCCTTGAAGAACAAGATTCAAGATCTTATTGACATTGGAGTGCTGAGGTTCATGCCAGACGGCGAGATGAAAATCTTCCGTTAAGAATTTCTCCACCTAAAGTGACAAAGCTCAAACTGAGAGACTTTTATTCCATTCAAATTTTCAAAGTTGTAATTTCTTTTGTTATTCAAACAGTTATCTATTAATGTCAAACCTTGTTTCATTAATGCATTGCATATGTTTGTCTTGAATTCATCCATTCGTTTTCACTACTCTTATGCTTTCTTTATGATATTTAACTCTTGATAAAAAGCTGCAAGCCTTTAGAGGGAGGATGACGAAACAATACCATAATCTCATACAATATGCTTTTGAACAGACCTTGCTGATGATGTACAGGCATTTCTTTCAATTCCCAAACACTGGAGTTATAAGGAAGATAATCCCTAGTCAACCCCTTCGAGCCAAAGAAGTAGGATTTTTTTGTTCTAAACAAATCAAAACCTTTGATATAAACCTGGGGCAGGGTAGTCTCTCAGTTTAATTCAAAAAAGGTGCGCATTGAAGTCGCAAACTCTCAGTTCGTAATACAACGAACGACGTCAAAGAAAAGCATTCCTTTGGAATCAAAAGACAGTGATGGTTCCTTATCTCATAGGCAGTCATTATCTCTCAAAAAAGAAAAAGCCCACTGAGCCAAAACCTACAAAGGAGGCTTAAGAAAGCTGGGGCATCCCGCTGACTGTAAGCCCGAAAACAGGAACAGTCAGGCAAAAGTTAGGGATAACAAATCAAAAGAAAGAGGTCATTACAAATCCTCAACAACATGAAAAATGTTGCAAAAGAAAAAGGAGATGATGACTGTCTCCCAAAATTCAACTGGGGAACCGTCACCCAAAAGTCGTTCCAAATTCGAATAGAGGGCGACACACAATTAACTGAGCTTAGGATTGAAGAACATCACGAAGAGCGGGTGGGTACAAATACACTTTGAGCCTTTATCCTTTGCTTCTTAAACCGTGAACCAAGCCACGTTACAACCCTTCAAAAGTCCTAATTGAAGCATGGGTTAGTTCGAAAGCATACTGTTCCAAAAGGTATCCTGACTCCTGTAAGGCTTTGCTCTAAATCTTGTGTTGAATTTGTCTTATAAAAAAGTTTGCTGCTAAAAAACGCATTTTTCAAAACTTCGAGACAAGCATAAACTTTGCATTATTTGAGTATCGTTGTTTGCACATGGTTATTTGTTTGACAGCGAAGAAATTCATACAACGAATGTTCAGAGGAACGAAAACTCTCTCAGTGAGCAAAATCACTTCAAGAAGGATGACACTTCCATTGACAAATCTCCTATCAACAAGGGGTATGACATGTCACCATCCAATTAACCTGGGGCAGTCCAGTCAAGGTTTCAACAGATCTTTCAAAGTTCAGTTAACCTGGGGAAGTCCAGTCAAGGTTTCAATAGATCTTTCAAAGTTCAGTTAACCTGGGGCAGTCCAGTCAAGATTTCAACAAAATCTCTCAATTGCAGATTAACCTGGGGCAAGTCTCCATCATCATCACTTGGGGCATTCGAATGTCAAAACCAAGGTCGTTCAACAATTCCTTCATCACCTGCTGGAAGTTACAACCACCAACAGAATAACGGACAATTGAAGCTCCTAAAAATCTATTTCTCTCAAGAATGAAGACTCTCATCCTTAAAACCTCAGAAGATTGGTATACTCCCAGTTTCTGACCGTTAACAGCATGAAGATTCTCATCATCTTAGAAGATTGGTATACTCCCAATTTCTGACACTCAAGAGTGAAAACTCTCATCCTTAAAACCTCAGAAGATTGGTATACTCCCAGTTTCTGACCGTTAACAGCATGAAGATTCTCATCATCTCAGAAGATTGGTATACTCCCAATTTCTGACACTCAAGAGTGAAGACTCTCATCCTTAAAACCTTAGAAGATTGGTATACTCCCAGTTTCTGACTGTTAACAGCATGAAGATTCTCATCATCTCAGAAGATTGGTATACTCCCAATTTCTGACACTCAAGAGTGAAGACTCTCATCCTTAAAACCTCAGAAGATTGGTATACTCCCAGTTTCTGACTGTTAACAGCATGAAGATTCTCATCATCTCAGAAGATTGGTATACTCCCAATTTCTGACACTCAAGAGTGAAGACTCTCATCCTTAAAACCTCAGAAGATTGGTATACTCCCAGTTTCTGACCGTTAACAGCATGAAGATTCTCATCACCTCAGAAGATTGGTATACTCCCAATTTCTGACACTCAAGAGTGAAAATTCTCATCCTTAAAACCTCAGAAGATTGGTATACTCCCAGTTTGTGATCGTTAATAGCATAAAGATTCTCATCAACTCAGAAGATTGGTATACTCCCAATTTTTGACACTCAAGAGTGAAGACTCTCATCCGCAAAACCTCAGAAGATTGGTATACTCCCAGTTTCTGATCGTTAATAGCATGAAGATTCTCATCACCTCAGAAGATTGGTATACTCCCAATTTCTGACACTCAAGAGTGAAGACTCTCATCCTTAAAACCTCAGAAGATTGGTATACTCCCAGTTTCTGACCGTTAACAGCATGAAGATTCTCATCAACTCAGAAGATTGGTATACTCCCAATTCCTGACTCCCAACAGAATGAAGATTCTCATTCTCAAAGTGGAGTATTTCTTAAGTTCCAGATCAACACCTGTAGCAAGCCAGGAAAATATCTGTGGACGACTGATTGTAGATCAACACCTGAAACAAGCCAGGAAATCATCTACATGAAGAGATTGAAGATCAATACCTGTAAAAAGCCAGGAAAACTATCTTTCTTTCTCAGGTCAGAGATCAATACCTGAAACCAGCCAGGACAACTATCTCCCCGACCAACCTTTTCAAGATCCCAGATCAATACCTGCAGCGATCAAAAGATTCTTGCAATCCCCAGCAAAGCTAAAACTTCCAACTATCAATCCCCAAGCAGAATGAAGACTCTCATTCTCAGTTCCCCACAGAATATTCGAATATTCTCCAGTGAAGATCTCCTCAAGACAGGAATCCCCAGTAGATTGGCATACAACCCAAGCTCCTGATTCCCCAACAGCGGTCCCATGACTTCTCATTTTCAACGATCAAAGGATTCTTTCAATCCCCTGCAGCGGTCAAGGAATTACTTTCCCCGGCGGCAGTCAAGATTCTTTTATCTCCTGCCATCCAGGATTCATCCATCCTCAGCAAGATAGCTCATCAGCTTACATGCGCATTCATCACATGCATTGATATAACATACATTACATCATGCATCATGACATTGCATACAACTAACTCTTTACCTTTTCAGGAAAGATCAGTCAACAGACAAAGATCATCATCTTCCAAGATTCTTTCTAGAAATAGTTCAGATGTGACCTAGACATGGCGACATTATGATACTTATTCCAGATTCATCCAGATGCAGTTTTACACGGACTCATCATCAGGAAACCCTACACCGGTTCCTTCTCCACTTCTCAACTTTTGAAAACAGTTTACGGACGCTTCCCAACAACGGATGCTGCTCTATTGCTTATTCAATTTCAAGACTTCTGAAAATAGTTCACGGGTTCTCTAGTAACGGATGTTAACCTATCGCTTGTTCAGATTCTTTTCAACTTCTGAAAACAGTTTATGGATTCTTCCCAACAACGGATGTTAATCTATCGCTTGTTCAGATTCTTCAACCTCTGAAAATAGTTTACGGATTCTCCAAACATGGATGTCAATCTATTGCTTATTCAGACCCCCAGTTCAGAAATGTTCCAAAACATTGATACCTTTCTGATACTCACCTACTCACCAATGTCATACAGTTCAACAATCACCTTCAGATGACATCTTTAAGCCCATCCTCCTACCAACATTTCCAGATGGCATCTTTAAGCCCATCCTCCTACCAGCAATTTCCAGATGGCATCTCTAAGCCCATCCCCTGACAAGATTCTGTCACATCCCTAGATGGCATCTCTAAGCCCATCACCAAATGGCATCTTTAAGCCCATTCCCTCTACCATCACATCACCGTGCAAATTTTTTGGGCACTCTAGTGTCCAATCTCCTTTTACCCTTGAGTCGCGAAAGGCAAGCTTGCCAATCTAACTCTTCAGGTTCAAGAAGATTGAACAGGGGCAACTGTTGTACCCCAAAATTTTCCCTCCTCTTTTTCCACAAGAAATCACAGCTTCGGGCTTTTCCTGACTTTTCAGATTGGCGTAAGAATCAGTCAAACAAACTTTTTCTTATCAGTCTATCCAAATTAGGGTTTTCATGGACTCTGGAGAAATTCAACCAGATTATTAGGGTTTGTTTGAGTTTGGCTCAAAGTTTGATCAGGCAGGCGCTTCTTTGACATTGAATCAAGAATCAGGGTTTTGTGCGTGTATTTATCAGAAAGAATTAATTCTACAGTTCTTTTCAATTTACTCTGGGATATGGTTTGAAGCTTTTGAATTGAGAACTTGCAGTATTTGATTTAATCAGTGAAAGAAGGACATGTGGACGTTTGTTGTTTAGCTGTGCAATGCTTTGATTATTCGAAACGCCGGTGTTTATTAGTTAATTATTTATTCTAAGTTAGAATGGTTGGAATTTATTTCCAGTTATTATATTTTAAGAATTATAAATAATTAAATAAACAATGGAAGAAGAATTAAAAAGGATTAATTGACAAAAGAAATTTTATTTACTTTTAATTATTAAGTACAAATGTTATTTGAATACATTTACAGTATTTACAAATAATGTTATTACAAATAATTAAAATGAAATAAAACTCTATCCTAAAAATTTCCTAAGCCTTCATCTTCTATTTGATGCTCTTTTGCTCAATAGATTTTCATCTGCAAAAACAAAGAAAGAAGAGAAGTCAATGCAGATAAAATTAAAAGCAGACAGTTAATCAAAAAGTTCATCATTAAAAGTAACTGGCCAGAATCAGTTTGTTTGCCCTCTCTGCAAATCACAAGATTACTCTTGGTTCACAAAGAGGGATAGAAATATGCTTGCAACAAAATATGGAAATGCACAAGGCTGCATAATGACAAAGAAACAAATTGCACAAATTCAAATTGTCAACAAGCTGCACAGTTTCAAAACAAACAGCATGTACAAACTATAAAGTCCATAGTGCCTAACCAAGTCCAAAAGGCAAACTGAATATCAACTAAACTGTTCAAGTGAAAAGCTGTCCAAAGAAAGGCTGTCAAAAAGATATCAATATGCAGAAAAGTAGGAAATATGCAGAGGAAAGAAATATTGCAAGCAAGATATTCAAAATACATCATTTTCCAGCCTGTATACTTTTTCAGAAAGGTACAGTTGAAAGCAATAAAATGCTTTTTAAATCTGTGGAGAGAGAAAGAGGAAAAGAAGTATAGGCTTACAGCAGGCTTGAGGCTTAGGGAAGAAAGATATAATAAGATATCAGAACACAGCAAAGACGGGAGGCAGAAATAACACAAGAAAAAACACAAACTGTTGGATAACACAAACAGCTTGCCTCTACAAGCTTAAAGCCAAACCTGTGTTCCCAAAAACAAACCAGAAGCATACAAGCCTTGCATCCTGTCACAAAAAACAAAACAACAAAGCCCTGCAACCTGTTTCAAAGGCAAAAGCCAAAGCCTTAACCTGCTTCAAATACTAAGCCAAAAGCCTTCACCTGCTTCAAACACAAGCAAACAGCCATAACCTTAACCTGCCTCAAATTGTAGCATAACATAAGCTTCAAACCACAAACTTTAACAAGAACTCACAACCTGTCAAGCCTAAAGCTCCAACCTGCATAAGCCTAAATCTCTAACCTGTCAAACTTATCCCCAAAGCCAAATAAACCATCAAACCAGAAAAAGCTTCAACCTGCATAAGCCTTGTTCAAACCAACAACTTCCAACCAAAGCCTAAAGGCCAAGCCTGTCTCAAGCCTTTCAGAGCCAAAGCCCTCAGAGCTAGGCTCATCATAGGGCCAACATTCCAACAACAATACTCAGCAATAAACATACAGAAGCAAGTGTTTCAGAAGCAAAGAGTAAATATACTCAAAAACATCATCAAGGCAATACTCAAAATCAGCATATCAAGCATATCAGAGGCAGCATATCAAGCATATCAGAGGCAGCATACCAAGCATACAGAAGCAAGCAAAAGAGAAGACAGAAGCAAGGGAGTAGGTTTTCAGACCTTCACCATCATCAAACCATAAAAGACAAATACAAGGTACCAGATTTCCAAGCTAGCTCAACATCACGTATTTCCCTCCGCCTGGCCGCCCAAAGCGCCTCCAAGTCCGCCGCCTCCTCCGTCTCCAAAGGTCAAAGGTAGTATCCCTTCCCTTTTTTCCTTTCACGCACCTCAAACAGAAACCACAACAACACTTAAAATCAGAACACAACGAAATTAAAACATGCAAGATATGAAGCTTAAAACCCTAAGACGTGAAGAAGGAAAAGTTGTTACCTTTGCTTGTCACTGCTTGAGTAATCCATGGAGGGAGAAGGAGCTGACGGCGGCGCCTGGTGGCCATGGGCGGAGACTTTGTTCAGAGAAAGCTTGGCATGAGAAGATGAAGACGAAGCGAAGAAGGTGAACGGCGCCTCTATAATTCAACAAACCCTTATTCCAAATGAAACAAATCATTGAAACCCTAAAAAAGTTTGTCAAAAAACCTTGGGCCTGTCCCCAACGAAATTGCTTAAGCCCATATACAATCTGGAGCGCACCCCCTCTGTCCTAGTGTTTTGCTTGGGCCCTAATTCCCCTTAAGCCCATTTTAACTTTTTAACTAATACTTCTTTTGTTTTATCACATCATATCCTTTTTTGTTAAATAACTTAATATACTAATTTTATCTTTACATTAAATTTTATTAACCATACCCTTTTTTTATTATACTCAAAATATGTAGATATTAGGTTTTGTTAAGTTTAAACATCTTTTTAATTAAAACCTTTTTGTTTAAAAACCTTGTATAAAACATTTATAGAAAATACATAAAAAAATAAAATTTCTTAAAACATTTTCTTTTCTTTTATTAAATCTTTTGTTTGTACCTAATTAACAAAAAAATCAAAAAGATAATAATACTTAATAATTACTTAATATTGTATTAGGTTAACGTTATTTTTCATCACCTGTAAATAAATCATATACACTTACACAAATACTTTTGATACATTGCTTTCATTCTTATACATTGCTACATTTTACATTGCGATTGATTCGATTTGGTATTAAATATATTTGGACAATACTCTCCTAATAAGTCTCATCCCCATTTGTAAATATTTGTACCCCCATTCCCGGATACTTATTTGTAATAGCGTAGACTTTTAATTCCCGCAATTTATCGCTTTCAATTATACCATGTTTAGACCTAGGGTTTGTATGTAAATAAAATCAACCGCTAGATAACCTAATACAAAGATAAATGCATAACAATCAATACACAATTCACACTTGCACCCCTAGGGTAATCCCACTCGTTGCCTTCCAAAATGGGCCATGCTTGCATGTTGAGTTTCTTTGGCAAAACAAAACAAATCAAAATGATCATAGTCCCTCGATGACGCTTTCGAAAATTGCCTAAACGAAATGATCATAGTCCCTTCAAGCAAAATTGCCAAAGACACTTGGCACCATTGCATTCATGGTCCATACGATGACCCGCGCCTGTCCTGTTAACATCCTAACACAAGATTGTCCACCAAATACAATGGTGGAACAAAACTGTTAAAAGGGTTAAAACATGAGAAAAATCTTTGAGTAAATTTAGGGGTAGACAACTCTTAGTTACTTGATCAACTTGCAAAACACACTTGCCTACTTTTCAAAACATCACTCCACAAATAACTTTCAAAACCTTGAAATATCTTTTCAAAAAGACACACACCTTTGTAAAACATTCGAGTAAAGAATTGTTACAACGGTTGCCTAGACAAGGCATCTTTTTCAAAACATTTTCAAAACACACACACACACACACACACACACACACACACACACCATTTCAAGCAATTGAAAATCAAAGGCAAGTGATCTAAAACAAGTAACTAAGAGCCCATGGATAACCATGGATGAAAAGGGTGCTAATACCTTCACTTTTCATAATCTACCCCCCGAACCCACGAAACATCTCAAAAGGTTTTTCCTGTGCTTTTTAACCTTTCCTTTAGGATAAAATAAAAAGTCGGTGGCGACTCTTGCTAAACCGAACAAGTGCGAAAACAAACGCAAAACCTCAAGTCAGTTCTCCCACCGTATCACAACCAACAATCCAAAAATCAAACAAATAGCTTGACCTAATACAAGACAAAAATGCATGAAAATCAATACACAATGCACACTTGCACCCCTAGGGTTACATCCACTTGTTGCCTTAAAAATGGGCCATGTTATGCATGTTGAGTACTTTGGAAAAACAAAAACAAAACAAAAGATCACAGTCCCTCGATGACGCTATCTTGGTTTCCTAAACAAAATGATCTAGTCCCTCAGAAAATTTGCTAAAAATACTTAACACAAATTGCTATCATGGTCTATACGATGACCTGCGCCTGTCCCGTTTAACATCCTAATACAAGGTTGTTTACCAAATGCAATGGTAAAAAAACACTGTCAAAAGGGTTAAAAACATATAGGAAAGATCTTTGAGTAAAATAGGGTAGACAACTCTTAGTTACTTGATCAAAAACTTGCAAAACATCCTTGCTATTTTCAAAACACACCTCACAACACAATTTCAAAACATTTCCCAAAAACAAACTTTCAAACATTGAAATCTTTTCAAAAGACAATACACCTTTGTATATATTCAAACAAGAATCATTACAAAGGTTGCCACAATGATGGCCTCTTTTCAAAACATCTTTCAAAACCACACATAAAGCACCATTTCAAACAATTGAAAAGCAAAAGCAAGTGATCTAAAAAAGTAACTAAGAGCCCATGGATAACCATGGATGAAAAGGGTGCTTTCACCTTCCCTTTTCATAATCTACTCCCCGAATCCAAGAAAACGTCTCAAAGGTCTTTCCTATGATTTTTGACCTTTCCTTAGGATAAAATAAAAAGTTGATGGCGACTCTTGCTAAACCGAAACATTTGCGAATACAAACGTAAAACCTCAAGTTAGTTCTCCCACCGTATCACACATATGCAATGCATTAATGAAATAAAGTTTGACATTAATAGATAATTGTTTGAACAATAAAAGAGATTACAATTGAAAATTCAAATGAACAGGAAATTTCCTTGCCCAGATCGTTGCTTCATGTGGATGTCCTTGAGAGGTGATAAAAGAGTTCCAATTGATCATCTTGTGTAAACTCCAACACTCCTTCATCAATTAGGTCTTGAATCCTGTTCTTCAGAGCCCAACAATTGTTCGTGTCGTGCCCGGGACCGGCAGAATGGTAAGCAAACCTCTCTTTGGGACGATAACTAGGAGTAGTAGTGTTAGGATTCCCGGGAGGAGCCTTTAATGTAATTAGATCTATCTTCAACAGGTGTTGTAGCGCCTGAGCTAGCGACATGCCAATCCTGGTAAATTGTGTCTTAGGTGCGACCTCCTTGCGCCGATTCTTTCGTTGTTGTTGGCGAGGTTGTTGTTGGACTTGAGACGTGGTAGCCATTTGGGACAGTCTACCCTCCACTAAATCGGCTTCATGTTGCATGGGAGGCTGAGCAGTGACTTGATTTCCAATCCTGGTTGTTTGCCCCATACGGTTGCAACCGTCTTGACAAAGTTGGTTGACAAGAACTTTCAACTCTTCTTGTCCTTGAGCCAGATTTTGGATAAGAGCCATTTGGCCCACCAGTTGTCCCATCATTTAAACCTTCATTATGGCTATTTCATTTCGTAGCCTTTCCAACTGGTCATCTCCGTCGTCCCCAGGATTTCTCATGATCATGCCCCTGGTGAGGAGAGCTTTCACCTCTTCTTGTCCCTTGGACAGATTCAAGAACATCTCATGAAGTTAGGCGTTTTGAGTCTGGATGTCTTTCACGGTTTGTTCCATACCCATCTTACTGAAATAAATAGTAGGAAGATAAGGATATCTGTATGGGAGAAACCTGTCATGATATGATGCATGATATGTGGATGCATGTTTTCAAGGATCTCGCGGAGTTAGTAGTCACTTACAATTTTGATTGGAGAACTTTGTGTCGGTGGATGTCCTTCCACGAGAATTAAGCTCACAATGCCAAGTGGGTTGTAGCCCTTGAATCAAATTGTCGTACTTGATCATTGACGGTGTTTGGTTAGAGGAAAATAAAATCCTCTTGCCCCTTGCTAGACGTATGGTTCAACGTGACCCTGCATCATAGGCCCTTGAGATCCTTGAAACCATTACTGAAAATGCTATGGTATGATGCTATGATGTTATGTACAAATATGCAAAGCAAGCAAGTTTATATGCACACAAAGCAGACAAAACCTTAGGTTTAGGCTTGCATGGAGTCTCATAGGTAAGTACCCTCTTGAAGTTTAGTTGGCTCAAACCTGTCCTAGTAATAGTAATCGGGTTCTAAGGAGCTCAATATCACTAGTTTGTTTCCTTGGTCATTGTTTCAGCACAAGCCTCTTTAATGGCGACCGAAATATCCCAATAAACCAAACCTCAATGAGTGTTGTATCGAGTATCTACCCACTTCAGACTGCACCAAAGTCGGTCATCTCACTACATCATAAAGGCCAAGTTGGTCAAGTAAAGGTTCTAGAAGTTCATTAGTGCTTCATGACATCACTCAGCGGCCCCGTATTCTCTTTGATTAACTCAAAGGCTACCGATACCCACAAATATGTCACACTAACATAACTATTTCTTAGACCATGTCGGTATACCCCGCACAGTTTCCACAATGTATTTATACTTACCTATAATGTATCCCAAATCCGGGTAGAGGATTCAAACCCAAATAAAGAACCATAATGTAAAGCATACAAGTCAAACAATGCAAGCAAGTAAATGTGATGTAACCCTAAGGTAACCCCACTTTTAGAATTTTCCCCAGCCGAGTCGCCAGTTCTGTGATACGGTGGGAGAACTGACTTAAAGGTTTTGTGTTTGATCGTAAATGTTGCGGTTAGCAAGAGTCACCATCGACTTTTCTTTTATCCAAAAGGAAAGGTGAAAAAGCACAGGAAAGACCTTTGAGATTATTTCTTGAGTTCGGGGGGGGGGGGGGGGGGGGGTAAATTATGAAAAAGGAAGGTATTAGCACCCTTTTCATCCATGGTTTTCCATGGGCTCTTAGTTTACTTGCTAGATCACTTGCTTTTGTTTGAAATTGTGCTTTGTGTGGTTTTTTGGAAGTATTTTGTAAAGAGGCCATTGTTTAGGCAAACTTTGTAATGATTCTTGTTCGTAAGAATGTATACAAAGTGTTTGATCTTTTGAAAATGTTCTCAAGTTTGTAAGATGTTATGAAAGTGTAGGTGTTTGTTTTGAAAATAGAAAGGATGTTTGTTTTTGAAATGGAGCAAGTAATTAGGAGCAATCTACCTACTCAAATGTCTTTCTTGTTCATTTCCTTTTCCTTTGACATTGTTGTGTTACCATTGATTTGGTAAGCAACCCTATCTTTGGATGTAAACGGGACGGGTGTGGGTCATTGTATAACCATGATTAGTAATGTTGCAAGGTATCTTAGCATTATATTTTAGGGACTAAGATCATTTGGAAGGCAACTTAGATAGCGTCATCGAGGGACTATGATCTTGTATTTTACTTGTTTTTGCTAAGATACCTCAGATGCGTAATATGACCACTTTGTAAAGGCAACCAAGTGGATTTGCCCTAGGGGTGTAAGTGTGCAAATGTATTGATTCACATGCATTGTTTTGTCTTTATTAGGGTTTCTAATTGATTGGTTTTAGTCTTTCCATACAAACCCTAATTACTAGCAATATATGAAAGCAATAAAAAGTGTGGAAAATAAATATCCTATGCTATTACAATCATTAGGGGGGTGGGGTGTACAGATTTACAAATGGGGGTTGCAAATAAAATTAAATCCTAAGTTACTATTACAACCATATTGAATGGGTTAGAATGTACAAGAAAATGTGAAATGGACTTGTTTTGTTTAAGAAAAGAAATAAGTTTTGTTTAAGGAAATATTTTTGATCTCTTTTTTTTAAGAAATAAAATAAAGCATGCAAAATGTAAAAATGTTTTTGGTGTTTTTGATTAGTTAAAATAGAAGCGATAGCAAAAAATAGTGAGGAAAAAAAAGAAAATAGAATCAGCGCGTTGCTGAATTAAGAGAGATTAGAAGTTCTGACTCTGGCGTGCTGCAAAAAACAAAAATCATATTAGTAGAAATATGTAAAGTCAGAAGTTCAGGGTCCGCTGGGAACAAATAAGATTTCATAAGTTTTGATGCCACTGGAATAGCTTAGTCTCCCTCTCCATGCTAGTAAGAACATCTACAACTTAGTCATTTCTCAATAGAACAGAAGATGCGCATATCACAGTTATGGCAGGTTTCATAATGTTTCAGAAACAAGAGATATCAGAACTATAAAACAGAAGCAAGCATGAATTTGTCTAATCCTAATTTCCTTAAGAAGTTCTGAACTAATTTACTCCCTACTTAGGCATACAAATACGTGAAACCTCAGAATACGTACATCATCAGAATCATGATGTCTACATTGTATTTTTGAACATGCAAATTTGATAATTCCTAAGTAATATGATGAGAGTCAGCATAAAGCTTACCTTGCAGCTGGAAAATACTCTGTGAGCTGGAGTCTGGTTCTGAACTCTGGTGATGTTCTGAACAGCTTCTTCACGTACTCAGCAGGCTGGAAGCTTTCAACTTCGGCAATGAATGATTAGAAAAATTCTGGAACAACCAAGGGGGCAAAGTTCTGACTTCCTTGAGGTGAATATGGATGGAGAATGTGTTACAGTATGAACATAGAAGTTAGGGTGGTTTCTAAATGTATATCAGAAACTGTATGGATGGTTTTGGTCAAGAAATACTTGAGGAAAAAATGGAGTTTGAATGCAAGAACCAAAAGTTAAAAGGTTTTTGTATTTTGTATTTGCAGTTTTGGAATCTTGGAATTTTAGCAGGGGTTCAACGCTTTTTCTTTCTCAATAATTCGACCCTTTTACAGTTGCCAATGACTTTCAACTTATAGGCAAAGATCTTGTAGCTTGGAGAGTACAACCATCACATGCTAGGGTGCTGCCTTGTTCTTGGAGCAAGTATGGTGGTTAGAAGCTTTAGCAGCGCCTAAGCTGGAATTGTAAGCAGGAATAAGGTAACCTCAAAAGCAAAAGCAACGCATGGGCCCAGCACACTCTTGTACAAGAGTTTGCTTTTCCAAGACAGTAATGGTACTTCTATGCCACACGTGGGGAAATCCTTTGAACAAATACCCGAAAGTGGTTGTGAGCATTAAATGATGATGAGATTGATCAAACCAGAAATCCTGCAACATGATATTCTGCATCATTGCTTAATTCTGGATCAGAAGTTCAGCTTCAGCGTCACTTAGAATAGAAATCCAACTTCTGATCTTTGTATCTCCTTGCTCTAGCATGTTCTGAAGGAGCTCTCAGACTTTCCAAGAAGCTTGCAGCATGCTTTGTAACCTTCTTTGAATTAACCTTGCAAACTCTGATTGAACCTTTGTGAAAACTGGCCCAGAAGTTCTGACCAAACTCTGTCTTGAAAGTGTCCATAATTTGCTGAGTGCTTCAGTTTCATGGACGTGTCTTTGAACATTTATAACTTGAAATTCCAGCATTTCCAGGGGAAGTTCTGTTCTGTAATATTTTAGGTCTTATTGAGATCTAAAACTCTTGAGTTAGAAATTATTCCAGAATCAGCTTGTATCATGGTGATAATCTGATCAGAAGTTCTGAGCTTGTCATATTTCTTAAACACTTAGAAAAATTCTAAGTATTTAGAATTTTGATTTTTCCAAAATAATTTTGACTTTTGAATTTCTTGATGAAACAAACTTCATATTTCGACATGTCTTGATTAAATATGGTCCTTAAAACTTTATTTTGATCAAAATTCAAAGTTTGACTTTTTAATGCGTAAATGACCATTTTACCCTTGTGAATGACTTTCTTGGAAAATTTGTAATTCAAGGCTTGAAATTGGATGGAAGCAAACCTGAGGGTCCAAGGTGATCTTTTTGAGAAATTTCTTGAGAAATGAGAGGGAAAATTTTAGGGTACAACACTGGCCTTTCCGTTCTAGACTGATTGTTCCTTTGTTGAGTAGGTGTAGGCTTAGAGATCATGACAGCCCCTACCGCTGGATGGTGCTCAGTTCTGTCCTGGTTTCTATGGTTATATGTAACACTGACCTCCTTCTTTCTAGTAAATGACTTCTTTATTGCGCTCGTGGATGCATCTCTTTGAATTTTGCCACTTTTTATACCCGCTTCTACCCGTTCATCGATCATGATTAATTCGGTAAACCCAGCCGAGGAGCTTCCGATCAGGTGTTTGAAGAATGGACCAGATAGCGTGCCTAAGAACATATCCACCAATTCTCTGTCAGATAGAGGGGGTTGGACCCTTCCTGCGAGATTTCGCTATTTTTGAGCATAGGTTTTGAAACGTTCACCTGTACCCATAGACATGTCTTACGACTGTGTCCTAGTTGGAGCTAAGTCAGCATTATACTGGTATTACTTATAAAAAGCGGCCACCAAATCTTCCCAATTACGGATGTTGGTCCCTTCCAACTGATAGGACCAATCCAACTAAGTTCCTAATAAGCTTTCTTGGAAGAAATGCACCAATAGATTCCTATCCGCAGTATGGGGTTGAATTTTTCTGACGTATGATCTCAAATGCAGCTTTAGACAAGAGACACCGTCATATTTAGCGAAAGTAGGAACCTTGAACTTCTGCGGTATGACAACCCATGAGACAATTCCTAGCTCTTCAAAATCCAACCCGGGTACCTTTTGGATCTCCATAGCATTGAGGAAATCTTCCAACTGTTTGTATTTGTCGCCAGATGGAGGATACTGCTCTTCAGAGTATTCAACCTCTTCTTCCTCTTTAGATTCTGGAGGGTCAGTCACTTCCTTGTTTTTCCCTTCTTGATTATCCCTTTCATCTGATGATGTTGGGAAGTCTAGAGTCTGGCTGGATGGTCCTTTGAACCTTCTTCCCAGATTCAAAACACCGGTTGATTTCTTCGCTTTCTTCTTCTTTTCTTTGATCAGCAGAGTTTGCAACTCCTCTTGTCCTTTTTCCAGAGTCAAGAACATTTGTTGAAACTGGACGTTTTGCGCCTCAAGATCTTTTACTGTCTGTTCAATATCCATCTCATTTAAATAAATAGTAGAAAGATAAGAAGACCTGTTGTAAGAAACCTGTTTGTGTTATGATGAATAAAGATGCATATGCAAATGATTTCAAGGAAATTAGAGATTTAAATTTTCTTTAGACAAAAAAGGAACACACGTTATATTAATAAATCCAAGTTTGAGTACATCATGCCTTTTTGGGATTACAATGAAGGAAATAAAATACAAAAACTCCTAAGACAAAAATGTTGAGCGCATCCTCTTTGGTGCGATGTTGGCGTTCAGATTTCGCTCCTCATGAAGCTGCTTGGTGAGTTCTAGAACTTTCTTCTCGCTGGTGTAGAATTGGGATTCGAAAGTGTCTCGTTCTTCTATAAGCTGTATCCAATCCCTTTATAAGTCTCCGAGAGAGGTGGGCATGTTAGGATGAAGGACAGTGTATGGGACATCTCCTTCAACAACAGGCTCTATGATAACTGGGAGAATGGAGGGGTAAGGCATTGCGAGACTCTGAGCACGGGCCTGTACCCACCTAAGGTAAGGCTCAAGGGGAATGGAATTCTTGTGCCCCAATATCCTACTGTCCACCTTGCTTACCATTCTTCAGGCTCGTATAAACCTCTGGCAGTAGTCTTGATTGTTGCTTTCATAGTTGAACACCACACCTTGGATGAGCGCGTCATGTGGACCATCTGTTCGTGTGTACCCAAACTGTCGCAGATCTAAGCAAGGGTTATAAGTGATGCCTCCCCTAATTCCAAGCAGAGGAACATTAGGGAATTCCCTACAAAAATCGATGATAGTAATATCCTCCAAGGATCGAGAACACCACTGGATATCCGAATGCCTGAGTGACATTAGCCTGTTGGACCACCTCAAACCTTTCTCATTCTTCACAACGGATCAGGGAAGATATGAAACAAACCATTTAGCCAACAGAGGAGTACAACACATGAGGGTTCCTCTTCTCTTCATGGTGAGAGCGTAGAGAGAATGCAAGATATCTCCCAACAAAGTAGGCACCAGATTGTGAGATAAAAAGATTTTGACAACATTCACATCTATAAGTTGGTCAGGATTTGGAAATAGTACCAACCCATAGATGAGAAGAGCCAAAATTTCTTCGAAGTCTTGTAAATCCAGGTTGTTACAACAGTCTTGAGCTTTTTCCAGTAAGAACTTGGCTAAGAACCCTTTGACACCACTTCTTGTTTCCCAATTAGCCGTGACGTTAGATTGTTTCAAGTGTAAAGCTCGGGTAACCTCTTCAGGGCTTGGGTCTCTTTCGGTACCGTGAAAGGTAGTTGATCAAGGATAGGAATTCCCAAGAGCTGAGAGAACTCTTCCATAATTGGTACAAGCTGGTAATTAGGGAAGGTAAAGCAATGGTGCAACGAGTCAAAGAACTGGAAAAACACCTTCATCATATCTTCATCAAAGCTCGAGGTAACCAAGTCGAGAAGTTGTCCATATCTTTTGGTGAACGGAGAATTCTCAGGGACCCTTGACGGTAAATCCTTGAGCTGAAAAGTTACTCGTACAAGGTTGACTTGGATTGTGTTCCTGCGAGTGGGAGTCATATCCTACAAAACAGAATAAAGATGAATATCAAAATCCTTGAAATGGTTAGTCTAAAATGCTATGGTATGATGTCATGATGTTATGTACAAGCATATGAACAAGTTAAATAAAACAAATCCTTAGGTTTAGGCTTGAATGAGGTTTTATAGGTAAGTACCCTCTTGAAGTTTGGTTGGCTCAACCTGTCCTAGTGATAGTAACCGGGTTCTAAGGGATCTCAATATCACTGATTTGTCTTCTTGGGCATTGTTTCAGCATAAGCCTCTTTCACAGCGACCGAAATATCCCAAAAAGTCAAACCTCAATGAGTGTAGTATCGAGTATCTACCAACTTCGGACTGCACCAAAGCCGGTCATCCCACTATGTCCTAATGGCCAAGTTGGTCAAGTAAAGGTTCTAAAAGTTAGTTAGTGCTTCATGACATCACTAAGCGGCCCCGTATTCTCCTTGACTACTCAAGGGCTACCGGTACCCACAAATATGTCACACTAACGTAGCTATTGCTTAGACCATGTTGGTATATCCTGCACAGTTTCCATAATGTATTGCTACTTACCTATAAGGTATCCCAAATCTGGGTAGAGGATTTAAGCCCAAACAAATAACCAAAATGTAAAGCATACAAGTCAAACAACGAAAGCAAGTAAATGTGATCTAGTCCTAAGGTAACCCCACTTTTAAGTTTTTCCCCAGCAGAGTCGCCAGTTCTATAACACGGTGGGAGAACTTCCTTGGTTGTTTTGCGTTTGATCGCAATTGTGCGGTTAGTAAGAGTCGCCACCAACATTTCTTTTATCCAAAAGGAAAGGATGAAAAGAACAGGAAAGACCTTTAGAGATGTTTTCCGAGTTCAGGGGGTAGATTATGAAAAAGGAAGGTATTAACACTCTTTTCATCCATAGTTATCTACGGGCTCTTAGTTGCTTTTCTAGATCACTTGCTTTTGTTTAAATGTGCTTGTGGTGTGGGTTTTGAAAGTATTTTGAAAATGTCTTTGTAATGGTTCTCATTTCTGTAAGAACGCGTATAAAGTGTTATTTCGAAAATAGTTCAAAGAGGTATTTGTGGGATGTGTTTTTGAAAATAATTTTAAAAAGGTGTCTTTGTAATGGCTCTCGTTTCTATAAGAATGCGTACAAAGTGTTGTGTTTTGAAAAAGTTTCAAAATGAGAATGTTGGTGTATAAAATGTTTTTGTTGTGAGCAAGCGAGCAACTAAGAGCGAATCTACCTACTCAAAAGGTCTTAAATGTTCTTTTCCTCCTCCTTTAGATGTTGTTACCTTGCCATTGTTTTGGTTAGAAGCCCTATCGTTGGATGTGAAGGGACAGTCGCGGTTCAACTGTACAGTCATAGAAGGCAACTTGTGAGATGCTTTAGCAATTTTCGTAAGGGACTAGATCGTTTTATCGAAGGCAACATCGAGGGACTGTGATCTTTTTTATCGAAGGGTCTTTGCTAAAGCGTCCCATATTCGAGGGACATGATTGTGTTTCCGAGTCAACAAGGGAGGTTACCCTAGAGGTGCGAGTGTGAAAAGTTTGTTCGATTCAAGTTAATTTATCTTTGATTAGGGTTATCTAGCGGTTGTTTTTATGTCTTACCATGCACGCCTAATTACTATATAGTATAAGGAAAACAATAAATTGCGGAAATTAAAATTCTACGCTATTACAGAGCTTTCGAGAATGGGTGTACAAATTTACAAATGGGGATGGATTAATGCGATTAAAAGTCTAAATAGGCAAACAATACAACTAAATTGAATCGAGAAATTAATTGAAATTACAACAAATTTATGAAGTAGAATTAATTAACAAAGTAAAGATAAGGAAATAAAAATTCTTGGTATTTGTTTGAAAAGTTTGGAAAGAGAATTAACAAATCTATTCTATTAAAGAAAATAATTAGTTTAAAGAAATTAAATCAAATGCATATATATTTTGTCTTTTAGGGTTTTTTGTTATTAAGAAATTAAATAAACAAAATTAGGACTAAATACAAAAATTAATTAGTAAAATTATTTACAAAATTTCATGAGTTATTAAATTAGTAAAAACAAATAAAACCAAACTAAATATTAAAACAAAATAAAATGGAAGGGTGGTGTTAAACTGAATATGGGGGTGATGCTGATTTTTGAATGCATGGGCTTTAGAGGTTAGAGCCCAAGGAGTTTTTGTTTTAACAAAAAAAAGAAAAAAAATGAAGCAAACAAACAGAAAATGGAAAAAAACATCCCCAAGGGGTCTCGATCCCGGGACTTCTCCTCCAAACACCAACGCCTTAACCACCACACCAATTGTTCATTCATCTATTTATTTACCTTTGTTAATATATAAATTAAAGCTTAAAAATTGGGTTGGGCCAAATAAAACAGGCCCAAACCCGGTTCTGGGAAGGAAAGGTAAAGGGTTTTGTAACCCTAACGCAGAGGCGCCATTATGTTATCTTCTCTCTTGGAACTACACATATCTCTCTTTCTCTTGGAAACACACGACTCTCTCTCTCTCTTTGAACCACAAGAAATCCTCACTGTAACAAACCTATCTCATTTCCGCTCTGTTTCTTCTTTGTAACTATCGCGACCTCTAATCTCACGTTCATCTCTCTCATTCTCTCATCGATTCATCATAACAAACAAAATGAAGAAAAGGTAGTAAGATTTTACCTTTAACGGAGTTCCGGTGACGATTTCCAGCAAGGTTCACTCGAGGTAAGCTTCCTCTTCTACTCTTTCTCTTTCGAAACGAACTCCTTTCTCTTATTGTCAGATATCTGACTTGGTGTTGTTTTACAGTGATGTGTGTTGTTGTGTGTTTTGCTGTTGTTGTTGTAGGTATGCGTAGAAGATTGAGGAGTGGAGATTTCCTTACTTGGAAAAATGATGATGGTGATTTCTGGGGTTGCTGTGTTTTTTTTGTTATTGTTTCTTTCTGTCTTCCTACTGTTTTATGTTACTTGAACAGTGAGGATTTTTGGGTGAGTTGGACAAGGATTTGCGATTCAACAGAGATGAGTGAGGTTTTTGGTTTGATGGAATAAGATTGCAGGTTTTTTTAGAGATGGCTTGGTTTTCTTGTTTGTTGGTTTCAAGTGTCTTTCTGCTGTATATCTTTTCTTTTCTTTATATCCAAACAGAATGGAAAAATGGGGGGAAATCTCAGACGTTTGAACAACTTTGGCCACTGTTTTATTGCTTTGTGGTTGCAGTTTTTGTTTTGCTAACTTTGTGCAAATGCTGGGCTACTTTGGACAGGTTTTGATGCAGGTTTAACAAAGCTATTGTGCAACTGGTTTTGGACTGATTAGAGACTGATTTATGCAGGTTGTTTGGACTGTTGTATAGGCTAGGTGATATATGTCTCTTTCTCTTTCCTCTTTCATCTTTCAAGGATGCAAAGCATTTTGCTTTTTTTTATTTGAAATTCTGAAGGATTTGCAACATTTAGGAATATGATGACATAATGTTTTGACCATGAGCTAGCATTGGCTGTTTTTACATTGGATAATTTTACTTTGTTTTGGATATTGCTTGTTGTTTTGTATGTTTGGCATCTTGGCTGCAAGTTTGCAATGTTTACAGCAGCTGCTGTTTTGCTGCAATATTTTGTTGCAGGTTTGCCCTGCTGTTCTGTTTTGCGCTGCTGTTTTGCTGCATTTGGGCAGCTTGCTTGCTGTCTGCATTGTTTGCAGTTTGACCTTGCTTTTGTAATGTTTGCAAATTTCTTTTTCCCTTTTGTGAACCAAAAAGATCAAAATTTTGTGATTTGCAAAAGTTGGAGATAGACCATGATTAAGAATAAAACCTTTTAGTTCTGATTCCAAATGCAAATCCTAATGATGAGGAGTGGATGGCAAGCGAGGCAAGGTGAAAAGAAAAATATGGCTAGCAAGGAGTGGATGAGTTGCTTGAATATGAAGCAAAGAAGACTTGAAGAAACAAAACAATATTTCTTTCTTTGTAAACAAAACAAAATTTGTAGCTTGTATTAACTTGTAATCATTGTAACATAAGTTGATGAATCTTGAAGTTTGCAAATTTCTTGTAGTAAATGTAATAACTTTGAATAGAAATCTTGAAATTTCCTTGTGACGTAATGAACACAAAACTGGAGTAAATTTGTGAATGATGAAATTTGTTGTACAGTAATTAGACAAATCTTGGATTTTGTTTGAACTTTGAAATTGAATGGTTTGAATGATACACCTTGACTTTGTAACTTGAACTTCAAGCAATCACAAATGACTTTTGTAAATTGTATTTCTAGTAAACCACGCGCCTTGTAATCTAATAAAATTTCTAAACAAAATAAATGTTTAAGAATTCAATTCCACTTGGTTAACTCGAACCCAAAACCATGGTCATTTAAATGAAAATCTTAATCTTCACATCATTTCCAAATCAATCTTGCATTCAAAATGAACTCGCACGCCATGCTCGATTAAAATGGAACTTTATTGCCAAAACAAACATGCTTTAAGAACATTCATCAATCTTGTAAAATTAACAAACTTCAACGTGAGAATCATAGTCCTGAGAAAACAATTGTGGTTAAGAACATTCGAAATCAAACAAATGACTTCCGATGATTCGATAACTTTCAAAGTCTTCCAAACACAATTTTCCTTTGATCTTTGAAGATAAACTCGTAAGCGACATCACTTATGACCATATGCATAAATAATCGTCTCAAGATCTTATAATTAAAGGAAATCACATTTCTTAGAAATCAGACGACAATTACTTAAGATTAGGTCAGAGTCCATGAAGCAACCTCTAAAGTATTCGAATTTTGGTGATCCTCCACACGTAATCAACTCCTGATTTGTGAAGAGAAATTGTAGATGATGTTAAGGAAAGTCATACGCAAGAAGAACCACTCAAAAATATCAAATAATGAAGAAGTTACAATCGCTTAAACTTGGTCTCGCAAAAGGTCGACTTTTGGGTCAATGGAGTCATTTTCAGTCATCTGAACCCTTGACTGAGCAAACTTGCAATGCGAGGTTTGAAACTTGGCATGAACATCCTTGAGGAGACATGAAGATATATGAAGACAATTTGAAACCTTGGAGACTCAATTTTCTTTGGGAAATAACAAACCCTAATTGTTGACTTACTGCCTAGGAAGAAAATCTATCTGATCAACTTTTGAGCCAAATTGAGTATTCGAGAAACCCTAGGATAGTATCTTGCATGAAAAATGGGAGGTCAAATTTTGGGGTACAACACTAAGGATGGATATGCTTTCCTTGGAGGGCTGCAGATGAATGTTGTTAAACACACGAGAATGACAACATACTATCATGTCCTTGTTTATGAATCATTGGGTACAAGAGTTGGTTTTTGTACTTGTTGTCTACCATTCCCACCATGGTCGTTGGGAAAAAAACAATTGGTTTTTTGTTTTCTACTCTACCCTCCAACAAATCTCTTTTACAAATATAAAAGGAAGACTTGGAAGAATTTTAAATCAACGAATCAGTTCAACAAAACTACGTTAAAGCGCTGAACAAACTCTTTTGAGATATTCTTTGTATAGTTTTGTAAATAAGCAATGAGCTTTTGTTCGTATCTTGCTTTTAACACTTTTGTGTTGTAGTACTTAAACATTGTGTAATCTTCTTTTTAGAAGCACATTTGTATGCACGTCTTTGTAAATCAACGGTTGTTGATAAGTTCCTTGAGAGACTCAGTGAGTCTAGATTCTCAAGAAGACTTTGGTTATGATCATTGTGGATTGGCAATAAAGATCAACAAACTTGTTGGGGTTGTCAACAAGGTTGATCAGGCTTATTGTGGCTGTCTATAATCGGTTGGTTATAGTGGATTAAATCCTCATGGATAAGGCAAATCACCTTGCAGGGTGGACTGAAGTAACTTAGTTAATAGTGAACCAGGATAAAAATAATCGTGTTCATCTTTTTTTATTCACTTGTTAACTTTATGTTTGAGTTGAGAAAAGATTACATTTGGTGCAACCCAATTCAAACCCCCATTTCTTGTGTTTCTCACACCTTCAATATCACATAAAACCCTAAAGCTACAACAGACCCATGAAGAGAACATATAATTAATACATAATTATACACAATTACAAGTTAAACAAACAACTTTTAGCTAACCAAAGAAGCATACAAAACCCTAAAATTCTAAAATAGAAAAGGAAATAACAAAATTTTGTGAAATTGAAAAATTAATTAAGAAGAGAAGAGAATACTTAACAAGATAAAGAAGATGGTGAAATCGGAAACGAGGTCAGTGATGAATGTTATTTGAGCGACGGCAGCTGGGGTTGAGTTAATATTCATTGTAGATATAGAATAAGATTAAGAGTGGAAAACAAGTAGAAGTGAAAGATTCAGAAGAGAATGGGGAGAATCTTCTATTTTGACAAAACGGTAGCAGTGGCTAGGAAAGCGGTGGTTGATCGAAGTTATGGAAATAATTTTCTTCTTTTTAATTCTTCTTTTTTGAGATAATTAGAGATAATGAAAGATGCTTTTTTTTTTAATTCTTTTTTGTTTGACTAAAGATGATAAAATAATCTAAAATAATTAAAAATAAATAAATTGAGATAAATATACAATTATAAACAATGATGTGGGCAAAAATTAAAAATTGCATCTTATTGATTACTGATAGGAAAAATTTAGTAATATAGTGAAATAAGTAATCAAACAGTGAAACAATAAGGAATGTGATGAATATTATTTATGGAATGATACTATAGTTCACATGGGATCTAGCAAAGTACAGAAAAATAACATGAAAAAAGAATGAAAAGTATAGAAAAAGAAGCAAGCTCTTCGAGAGGCCTTATCTCTCCTAGGGAAATGAATACTCAAAGCATGCCTACTAACACAATAATATTCCTTCTGCCTATATCCCCTGAGATATAAATTCTCTCTCATCTCTTCCACATGGCACTTCCCATGTGTTCCTATCACTGCTCTAAACAAAACTATTCTTCTTGAGCAGCTGAGTTAAAGGCCAAGAAACTCTTCCAAAGTTTTTCACAAATTTCCTATAATACCCAATTAAACCCAAAAATCATCTCAAACCTTTCAACTCCTTAGTAAGGGGCCATTTCAACATGTCTTTTGTTTTCTTTGGATCAGCTGGTACACCTCTTCCAGAAATAATGTGTCCCAAATACTCAATCTCCTCTTATGCAAATGAGTATTTTTTATTAGCAAACAATTTTTTATCATTCGGTACTTGCAATATCTTAGTAAAATGTTGCTTGTGTTCTTACCTACTATTGTTGTAAATCAGTATATTATCAAAGAATACTAAGCAAAATTTCCTCAAAAATGGTCTCAGCACTTCATTTATTAGTGCCTGGAATGTTGAAGAAGCATTGATTAACCCAAAAGGCATAAACAAGTACTCATAGTGACCCTTATGGGTTCTAAAAGCAGTCATGGTTATATCATATCCCTTCATACTGATTTGATGATAGCCATATTTTATATCTATGTTAGAGAATATCATTGTCCCCTAATTTAT
This sequence comes from Vicia faba, assembly GCA_948472305.1. NCBI lineage: Eukaryota > Viridiplantae > Streptophyta > Magnoliopsida > Fabales > Fabaceae > Vicia > Vicia faba. The sequence goes on from OX451739.1 coordinate 689,061,595, forward strand.
TTAATACTTCTTCAATAACAGGTGTAATACGCTGGGATAACTGACTTGGTTTTGCGTTTTATCGCAAATGTCGCGGATAGAAAGAGTCGCCATCGACTTTTCTTTTATCCAATAAGGAAAGGGTGAAAAGAACAGGAAAGACCGTCAAGATATTTTGAGTTCGGGGGGTAGGTTATGAAAAGGGAAGGTGTTAACACCCTTTTCACCCGTAGTTATCTACGGGCTCTTAATCGCTAGCTCACTTTGTTTTAAAATGCTTTGTGTTCGTGTGTTTGAAAATATTTTGAAATTTTCCAATAGTTAGGAAACTTTGTAAGGATTCTTGTATTGGTTAAGAATGCGTACAAAGTGTTCATTTTTGAAAATATTTCTAAAAAGTGTTTTTGTGTGAAAAAGATGTTTTGAAATGTTCGTGAGCAAGCGATTAAGAACTATCTACCTACTTAAAGTCTTTCGTGTTATTTTACCCCTCCTTTAGATAGTGCTATCCTATCATTAATTAGTAGAAAGCCCTATCGTTGGATGTGAAAGGGCATGTACTGGTCATCGTACAGTCATAAAGGTAACTCAGATCGTAAGGGACTAAGATCGTTTACCGAAGGCAACATCAAAGGGTCATCGAGGGACTAAGATATTTTTAACTGAGGGTCTTTGCTAAAGCGTTCCCAGGTTCGAGGGACATGACCGTTTTCTGAGGTAACGAGTGAGGTTATCCTAGAGGTGCGTGTGTGAAGAGTGATTCATGTTTAGTTATTTAGTCTTGTAATTAGGTTTTCTATGATTGTTTTATGTCTTTCCATACAAACCCTAATTACTATAAAAATAATATAGCAATAATGAAAAGCAGTAAAGTGCGGGAAATAAAATTCTACGCTATTACAAAGCTTCGGGAGTGGGGGTACAAAATAGTAAAAACGGGGGGGGGGGGGGGGGGGGGAAATTGCAAAACCCTAATTAAATTATTACAAACCATTAGCAGATACATAATTGGAAAAAATAATGAAACACACGATAGTAATAAAATAGGCGAACTTGTGAAATAAAAAGAAACGGGAAAAGAAATTTTTGGTGATTTTTGATAGAAAAGAGTTTTTGGCGATTATCCTAATAACCTAATTGATTTTAATTAATTAAAAAAAATAGTTAACTAAATTAAACAAAACCCTAAAATCTAAGTTGATTTTAATTTAATTAAGAAAACCTAAAAATCAAATTAGGCTTGATTAAATTAAAAACCTAAAATTAAATTAGGGTTTGTTAAAAAAAATCAAGGGTTTGTGAAAAATGTTAGGTTTTATGAAAAAGGAAGAAAATGTGTTAAAAAATAACCAAATGGTAGGGGGGTGTTGAACCCACACCCTAAAGACTTTCCAATAACACAATCACCACCAGGCCAAGCACGCCTTGGTGATGGATAACAGGTTAAGCGCATTTTGTTCAATCCTGCAAAATAATAAAATATTAGAAAAAATAAAGTGGCAAAAGGCTAGATCAAACCCAGGCCCTTTGACACAAATGATTTATCGCGTGCGCTTCTACCGCTGGGGCGGCTGTACATCCATTAATTTAAATGAAATAATAAATATATATAATATAAACATGAATTTATTTACCAAAGAGGCTCTAGAGCCCTAGCTCCGGTCGTCTTCTCTGGTAGCCTGTTTCTTCCAAAACTTGCAAAATACAAAAGGTTAGCAAGCAAAAAACACCCTACAACCCTAAATCCATGGTTGTAAATCCAATGGAAGGATTATTATGGGCTAAAAAAGGCTATTTTAAGAGCTATGAGAAAAAATGCATGGACCGGTGCAACAATGGTGTTCTGCGATTTAACATGCATGAGATCACTATGATGATCCAAACCTGTTCAGAGACATCTCAGAAGCATGTTAATAACATTAGTATGATTTAAAATAAAACAAAATTAAAGATATGCATTTTTCAATAATGTGAAATCGGATATGCCATGCGATGGAGTTTCATGTGTTTTGGAACATCAAAACCGACCTAGCCTTACCCTGTATGATTGTTAGGAGTGAATGGGATGACTGATTTGTAGTGGAAGGGTTTGTAACAAAGGTTTCAAGATTTTAGGGTTCTTGAATTTTTTTGATCTTTTTTAAAAGTTTGAGAGGAAAGGTTTTTTTGTGTCTTGTATCGGAATGAATGAGAGAATATATAGGTTGAAATTAAGGCAAAGATATGGGCTTGGTCTTTGTGTAAAAGGGCTTTGTATTTTATTTTATTTATTTTGCATTATTAATGAATAAATAAAAAATAATTAAAATAATAAAAATAGGTCAAGGGGTGAATGAATGAGTTATGAAGTGTATAAGGAGTATATAGCATGTTTGGACTTTTAAACAATGGATCAATAGTCTAAAATATTAAGTTTGCTCAATTTGAACTTCATACATTTACTCAAAATTTTCCAACTTGAACTGGTCATAAATCTCTCAAATTTTTTCTTTTGAAGGTGATATTTGACTTTTTGGAAAGCTTAAGATGTACTCTACAATATCTATGTTTATCATTTTTTGCTTTTGAAGACTTTATCTTAATGTAAGTTGCCTTGACAAAAATTGTCTTTTTGTTGACTTTTGAAATGTCCTATAATGTATTGGTCCATATCTCTCAAATAAAACACTTTTTGAACTTTACCTTATAGAGACAAAGTTTTAGAGAATTGAATTTCCTTCAAAATGAGCCTTCGTTGGGGAAAAACTGATGAAGCATGTGAAAGTTATGCTTGGTCAAAGTTCAGTTGACTTCTCCTAAGGAAACCCTAATTTGGCAACTTTTGACTTTTGATGATTTGAGGGTTTTTCTTAAGGAAATCATGATCAACCCTTGATAAAATGATGAATATGACTTTAAAACCTTGATGTTGACCAAAAATCTTGAAATTTGACTGTATGTTGACCATAATTAACATTTTACCTAATATAGTTGATTCTCAGTCATCATTGACTGAGCAAACTTGTGATGCAAGACTTGAAATTTGACATGAGCATTCTTAGGGACATATGAAGAACCATGAGAACCACTTGAGACCTTGGAAACCCAATCTTCCTTGAGAAATACAAAACCCTAGTTATGAGTCTATTACTTAGGAGGCGAACTTGTCTGATCAATTCTTAGGCAACCTTGAGCAAATGAGGACCTTAGGAGAATGTCTTGAAGAAAAATGGGAGGGAAAATTTTGGGGTGCAATAGCTTTCCCTGTTCAATCTTCTTAAGCCTGAAGATTTAGATTGACATGTCCACCATTCGTGACTTGAAGGTAGAAGATGATTGAACACTTAATTGCCAAAAAATTTGCACTCGCATGTGCAGGCGGTAACACTGTTGGTTGATGATATTGCTTGAATGGGCTTAAAGATGCCATTCGGAGAGGTGACAAAGAGTCGTCAAAGATGGGCTTATAGATGAAATCCAAAGTAACTATTGATATAAGTATCAGAATGAGTCTACGCTTGACTGTATCTGAGGAATGCTTTTCATAACGAATCTATCCGATCCTATCTAAGGGAAACGCTTTTCAGAATGAATCTTTGAAGGAAATTCTTTTCACAATGATGCTCTGAAGGAAAGTTTTTTTCATGTAGATAGTCGCGTCGTCTTGTTTCGGGAATTGATCTACAATCTATTTTTGTTGGTAAACCCATCCTGTTTCAGGAGTTCGTACCACTTGGTAATAAATATAGTCGTCCCATCATGTTTCATGAATTGATCTTTATCTGGCTATAAAGATAGGAAGATAGTTTCCCCATCCTATTTTGGGAGTTAATCTTTGCTCAGTTGTTTAGATAGTTTCCCCGTCCTGTTTCGGGAGTTAATCTTCAACCTGTTTTTGTAGATAGTCACCCCGTCCTGTTTCGGGAATTGATCTATAATCTATTTCCACATATAGTTGCCCTGTCTTGTTTTATGAATTAATCTGTGTCTGGTCATACAAATAGTTTCCTTGTCTTGTTTCAGGAATTAATCTGTGACCTGATTGAAAATTGTTGATGATATTCGTCTATCTGTAGACTTTACCTGAAAAGATAAATAGTTAGTTGTATGCAATGTCATGATGTATGAAATGCATTGCATAATGATGTTCTCAAAGTAAACGAGAGTGCTATATGTGTTTCGTATGCATATGCTATAATATTTGTAAATGATGTATGAATGTGAAATATCGTAAAAGCGTGTTGGTAGCTTCGTATAACATCTTCGATTGGGAAAATAAATCCCTGGATGTTGTTGGGGATGAAGAATATGTGTAATCTTCGATCTTGTCTAGAATGTCTCCGCTGGGGATTTCTACTTTCTGTTTGAGGAAACTCCGTTGGGGGATGTTTGACTTCTGCTTGGGGATAGAAGAGTTTAAGAACATTGGTTGTTCATTTCTCTACTGGGGAATTTAATTATTATATACCCTAACTGGGATAAAAGATATGGATAACCTACTGGAGAAGAGAATTATGCATGGGATTTTACAGTGTTGGAGGAATAAAATCAGATGGGGAAGAGAATTTCTGTGAACTGTGCTGGTGACATATTCTCTGACGAGGATTGGGACTCCGTAGGTTGGCGACATTGTCGGGGAAAAGATCATACTCCTTTGTCCTCTAGGAGGATCTGCTGGTGAGTATGATTAGGGTATTTCAGACTTGCGGGGAATGTGTCGAGTTTGTGAAGATGACTCTGTGGGGACTATTCCCTGGAGGTCGTTTTATGGGGATTTATGGATGACTTGAATGTTATCCCGTCTCCTAGAGTCTTGAGTAAATACTTATTCCTGTTTTTATGCGTATATTTGTTAATAGTAATCATATTCATATGCATATGTTCATTTAGTCATTGGATGTTTTTGCAAACAAAACAGAAAAAGTAAAACAAAATTTGAAATTTGAAATTGTGTTTATATTGATAATTTTCCTATAAACAGGAGATTGTTGTACAAAGAGACTGAAATCCTGAAAGGAGTACAAAGTAAAACATAACATATAGCTATATGTAAATGATCTCATCAGGTTTCAACTCTGCTATTGTCCCTATGTCTTCGAGCATCTCATCCCTTGTTGTCGTAAGAAGTTAATTGAATTGATCGGCACCATTCGAACTTGATGTTGGTTGTAAGTGATCCAACGGGACATAGTCGTACACTTTAATCCCTAATTTTTGCTTGGTGCACCTTTTTGGGTTTTCAGTCCACCGGGATACCCTTTTTTTGCCCAAGCTACATTTTTAGGTTTTCGAATTGCCGGGTGTACAGTCTTATATATATATATATATATATATATATCCCTAATTTTTGGCCGAACCCTTTTGGTTCGCCGGGATGCCCTTATTTTTTCCTAGGCCAGTCAACCTAGCGGGTCGTTTTTTATGCGTAGTATATTTTAACTATGTCCGCGTTCACAGAGTGTGGAAGATCTTTACCGTCCATGGCGGTAAGTATCATAGAGCCACCCAAAAAATCTTCTTGATTATAAATTTCCCTTCGTAGGTGGGTACGCTTTATTACCAAGTCACCGGCCTGATATACATGATGCTTGATTTTATTATTGAACACTTTGATCATACGTTTTTGGTACATCCGACCATGACAGACAACCGTAAGCCTTTTCTCGTCAATCAGATTCAACTGGTCCAACCTAGTCTGAATCCATTCGTCTTCGTATAAATCTGCATCTTTCATAATTCTAAGAGGAGGTATCTAAACTTCGACCAGTAGGAAAGCCTCCATACAATAGACCAGAGAGAATGGGGTTGCCCCAGTTGATGTTCATGCCGAAGTGTGGTAGACATGAAGAGAAAATGGAAACATCTCATGCCAATCTTTAAACATCGTTGTCATTTTCTGTATAATATTCTTAATGTTCTTATTGGTAGCTTCCACTGTGCCATTCATCTTCGTCCGATACGGAGAAGAATTGTAGTGCTTGATCTTGAACTGCATGCAGAGTTATGTGATTATGATGTTGTTGAGATTGGTACCATTGTCTGTGATAATCCTTTTGGGGATGCCATACCGACATATAAGATTGTTCTTAATGAATCAGGCAACAACGTTCTTGGTAACAGAGGCGAATGAGGCCACTTCAACCCACTTTGTAAAATAATCAATGGTGACGAGGATGAGACGATGTCCATTGGAAGCAGTAGGCTTAATTTCTCCTATAATATCAATGCCCCACATTGCAAATAACCAAGGAGCAGTAGAGACATTCAGAGGTACTGGAGGTACATGTACTTTATCAGTGTAGATTTGAAATTAGTGACAAGTTCTTAAGTGGTGGTGACAATCGGTTTCCATGTCCGACTGTTGTACCCCAAAATTTTTATTCCCATTTTTATCAAGACATTCTTCTAGGATTCTCAAATGCTCAAGGATTCTCAAGAGTTAATCAAACAAACTCCCCTCCTAAGCAATGGGTCTACAACTAGGGTTTCATAATGAACAAAGAAGAATGGGTTTCAAAGGTCTCAAATAGTTTTCATGGTTCTCCATAGATCTTGAACAATGCTCATGTCAGGTTTCAAGCCTTGCATCCCAAGTTTGCTCAGTCAATAGCTCAGATGATTGAAAATAAATTGTATTGGATAAAAAGTCAATTATGGTCAACATACAGTCAAACTTCAAGACTTTTGGTCAAAATCAACATTTTGAAGTGATATTCATCATTTGATCAAAGGTTGGTCATGATTCCTCAAGGAAAGCCCTCAAATCATCAAAGGTAAAAAAGTTACCAAATTAGGGTTTCCTTAGGAGAAGTCAACTAAACTTTGACTAAGCATAACTTTCACATGCTTCATCAACTTTTCCCCAACCAAAGCCCATTTTGAAGGAAATTCAATTCTCTACAACTTTGTATATTTATGCTCAAGTCCAAAAAGTGCTTCATTTGAAAGAGATGAGTCAATACATTACAGGTCATTTCAAAAGTCAACAAAAAGACACTTTTTGTCAAGGCAACTTACATCAAGATAAAGTCTCCAAATGAAAAAATGATCAAAAGAGAAATTGAAGAGGACATCTTTATATTTCCAAAAAGTCCAATATAACCTTCAAACAATGAAAACTGAGAGAGTTTTGATTGGTGAAAATTGGGCAATTTTTGAGAAAATGCATGAAACTTCATTTGAGCAATCTTGAACTTTTGGACTAATAGGCCTAACTTTTGAGGTTTAAACATGTTTATAACATGTTATAGGACCTCTAAGTCCATTTATAAATTACTTTGATTTTTTATTTTATTTATTTTAATTTTATTCAAATTAATTCAAAATAAATCAAATAAATATGAGTTGATGGGCCAAAGGACGTGTGTGCTTCATTTAGATATCTTCTAGAAGGCCCAAAACACATAGCAAACATGCCAAAACCGTGAAAACATATTGGAAATAAGAATCTTCAATTTTGGAATGTTTTAAAAACAATTTTTGAGAGATTTCAATGTGTTTTTTTGCAATGAATTGTGACATAATGGTTCAAGATTCTTGTCTTGTTCTTGTTTCATTTCATTCCTCTATAAATACATGCAATACTCAAGTGAAAAGGACACAAAAATCTACTTCAAGAACCACTTCAAAAATCTCTTAAAATTCTCAAGAAAAGTGAAAATTCGTATCACACGATCCAACCACTCTCAAGCCAAACAAAGTGTCCAAACCTCTTCCTGAAGTCCTCATGAACACATCAAGCCCAAGAAGCAGAAGATTTGGTGCCTGGAACTCGTGCTTCGATCTCCACCCGTTTTCATTTTTTCCTTGAATTTAATCTTAAATGCCATGCATTACTAATGTGTCTGATAAGCTCAAATGTATTCAGGATATGATTTAGGACGAGTTTGACGTATCACATGCAAGCTTTGATGCATGAATCTTTATATGCCATTTTAAGGCATAGAAATGTGTTTGCTTCAGATCTCTCTTTACAGGCACATTCAAGAGAAAAGAACCCCACTATCAGATTCGTTTCCAACTTTTCAATTTTCTTATTTTTATTATTTTTGCTTTTGCTTAATTAATTTAATTACTTTTTTTAATTAAAATCAAAAGACCATAAAAAATCAGAAAAAAATCATTAAAAATTATATTTAGCTTTTTTAATTAATTTAATTTTTGACCAACAAAAAACTATTTTAATTAAATTAAATTTGTTTTTATTTCACAATTAATTTGTAAATTACTTAGAATTAGAGTTAATTATTATTGTCACTTTAATTATTTTTCATAAATAAAAACATCAAAAAATATTTTCCTAACACTTAGAAATTTTCTTTAGGTTTTAAATACCTTCTTCTAATTTCTTTTCTCTTTGCTATTTAAATTCTATAAAACAAATGTATAGGTCGCATGGTTAATTTTGTAATAGCTTAGTTTATTTTCCCGCATTTTTCCTTATTATGTAACTGCTCATGGGATGTAATAGCCTAGGTTTATTTCTTTGCACTTTACTTTTCACACCTATGTACGTATATATGTCTGTATATATAACTGTATATTAATTAGGCATATATGGTAAGATCTAAAACAAACGCTAGAAAACCTAATCAAGAAAAATTAACTGAAAACAAATCACTTTTCATACACACACCTCTAGGGTGATTCCACTTGTTGCCTCGGAAAAAATACAGTCATGTCCCTCGAACATAGAGATACCATCGGCAAAGACCCTCGGTTAAAAATCATCATAAAGAACGTAGTCCCTTGATGACCCATCGATGCTGCCTTCGGTAAATGATCTTACTCCTCGATGTTGCATAAAAATACATGATGATAGTCCCTTCGAATTGCTAAAGGCATCCCTATATGTTGCCTTTATAACTGTACGATGACCCGCGCCTGACCCTCAAACATCCAACGATAGGGCTTCCTATTAACCAATGGTAGGATAACACTATCTAAAGGAATAAGAAAAGAAAAAAAAGACTTTTGAGTAGGTAGATAGTTCTTAATTGCTTGCTCGCGAATATTTAAAAACATTATTCATACAATACACTTCTCTTCTAAAATATTTTCAAAACAAACACTTTGTATGCGTTCTCAACTGATACGAGAGTCATTACAAAGTTGCCGCACTTAGGCTTTTCAAAATATTTTCAAAGTTACACATCCACAAAGCATTTTCAAAAGTGAGCTAGCGATTAAGAGCCTGTAGATAACTACGGAAGAAAAGGGTGCTAACACCTTCCCTTTTCATAACCTACCCCCCAAACTCAGAAAAATTCTCAAAGGTATTTCCTGTTCTTTTCACCCTTTCCTTTATTAGATAAAAGAAAAGTGGGTGGCGACTCTTGCTATCCGCAACATTTGCGATAAAATGCAAAACCAAAAGTCAGTTCTCCCACTGTATTACAAAACTGGAAACTCTTCTTGGGAGAACTAAAAGTGGGGTTACCTTAGAGCTAGATCATATTTAAAATGCTTTACTTGCTTGATTTGTATGCTTTACATTTCAGGCTTTTTGCTAGGATTTATTTCTGTAAAGATCTTATACCCAGATCTGGGGGCATTTTAGGTAAGTAGAAATAGATCATGGAAACTATACGATGTATACCGATATGATTGAGATGATGGCTATGTTAGTGCAACATATTGGTTGGTGTTGGTGTCCCTAGAGTCAGTCAAGTAGAATGCTAGGCTGCCGTGTGGTGTAATAAGCACTAACTGACCTTAGAACCTTAGTTGACACAACTTAGCCATTAGAAAGTAGTGAGATGGCCGACTTTGGTGTAGAATGAAGTTGGTTGATACTCGATGCTACACTCATTGAGACCAGACTCTCGGGATATTTCCATTGCAAATCAGATGCTTGTGCTGAAACAATGCCTGGGAGAAAGGTCAGTGATGTTGAGGCTCCTAGAACCCAGTTACTTTTCTTAGGACGGGTTGAGCCAACTAAAACTCAAGAGGGTACTTACCTACAAACTCCATTCAAGCCCGAACCTAAGGATACTTGTGTGATTTGTTTGCATTCATTATCTAACAACTTGAACTCCTTGCAGGGCTTGTTTGTAGTCATCATCTAATGATGTGAATTCCATGCAGGACTTGTTTGTATTCATTATCCAATAATTTGGACTTCTTGCAAGACTTACTTTTTTTCACCACCTTTCACTTTTTTTTGGTGCATAACATATACATCATGACATCATGTTGTGATACAGTGGCCAGAACCGGGACTGTTTCTTTTAGGATTTGCTGGTTTACGTTTTGCGTTTGTTTTCGCAAAATGTCGCGGTAAGAAAGAGTCGCCACCGACTTTTTATTTTATACAACAAGGAAAGGGAAAAAGCACAGAAAAATTCTCTTTTTTCGAGATTTTGAGTACGGGGGGTAGATTATAGAAAGGGAAGGTATTAGCACCCTTTCTATCTGTGGTTTTCCACGGGCTCTTAGGTACTTGCTCATCATTTTCAAAATTGCTTCTTTGTGTGTTTGATTTGAAAAAAAGTTTTTTGACTTAGATTTAACTCTTGCTTCTGTCTTCAAGAGTGTTATGAAGTGTTTTTTGAAAGCTTTGTTTGAAAGAAGAATGTAAGTGTGAAAAAGTTTGTTTGGATTGAGCAAGTACTTAAGAACTAATCTACCTACTCGAAAAAAAGAATTGTTCTATGTTCGTTTCCTTTAGACAGTGTTATCCCACTATTAGTGAGTAGGTAGCACTGTCGTTGGAGTTTTGAGGGTCAATTCGAAAGGGACGTACAATCACTAAAGTAATGTTAGGACGTCTTAGTAGTAACCCTAATGTCTTAGATCAATTTTACTCGAGGCAACAATATCCGAGGCAACCATTCCGAGGCAACTATTCCGAGGCAACTATTCTGAACGGGACTTTGATCTTTGTTTAGACAAGAGAGCGACCACTAAAATATCCTATACCTAATGACCGTTTATCGAAGGCAACCAAGTGGGAGTGTACCCTAGGAGTGTGCATATGCGAGTGATTCAATTTCAGATTATTTATCTTTGCACATTTAGGGTTTGCTAACTGTTTTAAAGTTTACATACATTCTTGTCATGCAACCCTAATTATTCATAAATCTAACAGTTAATATTTTTGCGGGAATTGAAGTGCGGAAATTAAACTACGCTATTACAAGGCTTAAGGTATTTACATAGCCAAAAACAAAACCTTAAAAAATAAAGCGATAAATGAAAATAAAAGACCTAATTAACTATTACATCTTGTGAGCAATTACATTAATAGGATAAAAATAATAATAAGAACGCGCGCGAGGAAAATTAGATCGGGAAGAAATTAAGGTTTTGACCCTTTTTAACCTAATTAAAAGAGAAAATGTTTTTGTTGTTTTTAATTATTTTTTTAAGAAAAAAATTAAGTTTTAAATTAAATACTAAATTAATTAGTTAATTAAATTAATTAATGAAAATAAATATTTAACCTAATCTTGTGTTTTTGGTTATTTTAAGAAAAAGGAAATATAATTAAGTTATGAATAAAACCCTAATTTGTTCTAATTAATTTTAAATTTATTTACAAAAAGAAATTAAAGTTTTACCTAAAATTAAAATCTAATTAAATTAATTAACTTATTGGTAAAAAATAAACCTAAGTCTAATTGGGGAATTTTTTTTATTAATAACCATGTATTAAAATAATATTTCGTAAATAACCGGGTTTCGGAAAAAATTACGCAAATAACTATGTTTCAGATGGCTCCACAAAGGAGGAGCCATCTCAATTGACGCATGCACCTCTTTTTTTAAGGGAGGCGCCATCTCACTTGGCGCCTAAGTGCTTAGGGCAAGCCCTAAGCCAAGTGAGATGGCGCCTATGTACAAAATTAGGGCAAAATTTTTTTTTATTTATTTTCTTTCCTGCGCGTTGCCTATTAGACAGAGATCAACAAAATGGATTTTTTATTTAAAAAAAAATAATTACATTCAACTGTTTTACATTAAAAGAACAGTAAAAAAAATGGATACAAAAAATACTGGGAAAAAAAAAGATACATCAGAGATCCCCCAGAACCCGGTAATGACCCCCGGTTCCGCATCCCCGTCCTCGCCTTTCTCTTGCTGGGTGCCGTCTCGTTTCCTGCTGCGGCAAGGTCGATGGCCCAACGAAGTCAATGCGATCCGAATCCATAAAATCAGTAAGATCTCCATATCTCGAAGATCCGCTCTGGTACAGTCGGTTACCCATACCCTCAAAGTTTGGTCGTGTTGGCGGTGGGTGGGGTTCCATGGTTGGTCGGTAGCATTGGTCGTCTGAGTATGGGGGGTAGAAAGGAAATGGATCTTAGGGTGTTTGGCATTGTGGATGTTGGGTTGTTTGGTGATATGGTGGTTGATGGTAGGTTTGGTCGGCTTGGTCATAATCTTCTGACATTCCCATATCAGGGCTAAGGTTGGATGTTGAGGGCGCCATATTGGGATATGTGGAAGACTGAAATTGTGTCTGGGGTATGTGGGTGTGCTGGTATTGGGGTTCGTATTATGGTTGGGTTTGAGGCATATCCGGGTATTGGTAGTTTGGCGGTGATTGTGGTTGGTAGTACGTCATTTGATTGTAGTTGTGTTGTGGTGGGGAATCTGGTTGTGTGTTTGTTGGTCTGTTTCTTCTTGGGGGTTGGTTTGAGGTTGATGGATTTTGGGTTTGTTGATGGGGAATCGAGGGTTGTGCCCATTGTGTGCGTGGGTCAACCAAGTACCTCGGATGAGACACGTGCATTTCTGGGTTACTAACCGACCTGTACCACGACATATATTGATCAGTGTGTCACATGTTACCTTGAGTAAGGAAAACCGGGGATTGCAAGATGTAGCAGTGACGCCTTTGCCACATTTTACACCATTCTGGAGCAAAGTCTTTCCAGTTGGTAAGACCCCACTGGGCGTCGACCCTTTTTAGATGCCAGGGGGACAAATCTGTTGGATCACTTGGTATCTCTTGATGCATTCCGAACTGCATCTTCACACGGTCGCTGTGGTGCATCTCCACAATGTTGAACCGAATGAGTGCAGTCTTTGCAGTCCAAGTTGCTGCATCCTCTGGGTTTGGAGAATGGCCCAAACCCAAATATGGTCTCCAGACGAACTGCGATAAAATTTAAATCAGGTAAGCGCAAAAGTAATGTATAAATAATTAAAATGAACAAAAGTTAAAAGCTACGACGTACGTCATCTGGGCCTAAGTGATCCAACAGATTCTGGTAGAGTGCGACATTGAATCTGGGATTCTTGCCATAATACATACCCCTTACGCAGTACCTAAAGGAAATGAGAAACATGTTATTTTTAGCATATATTTTGGAAAGAGCAGAATAGTTATAAATGCTATAACTTAATGACTTACTTTGTTGCGTACGGGAAACCAAAAGTGTTGTTGTTGATGGGGTTTAAGGACTCCATCCTCCACCAACCCCAGGCTTGTAGTAAAAATGCGCACCCATAAAATGTACATTTTTCCTTGACTGCGTTTTTGCACAAGGAACTGTACAGGTGGGCTAATACTGCAGAACCCCAACTATATTTTCTAGTTTTTTCAAAATTTGTTAGTAAATGTAAGTACATGAAATTTACACTATTTCCCGTACTTTCGGGAAATAAAAATGTACCAAAAAGTATCATAAGATACATTCTGGCTTTTACTACTCGGTCATTCTCTGAGGAATTTTCATTTAATTCCATACTTGCATAATGCCGTTTCAGGTCAGTGAGTAGTATTCCCTGCCCTCTTGCTCCACCACCTTCTACCATGTCCCTACCCAACAGTTCTCCACACTGTGAGTTGGGTTGTTGAACCGACCCGTTCACCACCTTACCGTCAATAGGGAGGCCCAGTAGCATGTACACATCTTCGAGAGTGATGGTACATTCACCTATTGGTAGGTGAAATGTATGGGTCTCCGGTCTCCACCTCTCCAACATTGCAAGAATGAATTTTGAGTCAATGGTGCAGTTGGAGATCTTTATCACATGTCCAAAACTTGCATATTCCAGATAAGGGACGATAAATGGGTCGGGAGCCAGGTAGTTGTGCGAACGGATTCTGAATCTTTTTGTATCCTGAGATCATAATTAAACAAGTGTAAGATTAATTAAGATGAACAACACGTTATTTGAAGTATGAAAAATGTATAACCAAAGAAGAGACTTACAAATGCAGCAATGTTTTCCCTTGTGCCTCTGTGAGTATCGCCCATTGTTAGAAGAGCCATTGTTCAGAATGCTTGAGAGTATGAAAGACTTAGGAAGAAATAGAGAGTATGATAGACTTAAGAAATATTTCGTAGCAGAGAGTGAGAGTTGTGTGGGTGTGAGAGATGTTTCATAAGGTATGTATTTATAGGCAAATAAGTTTGATGTAGTGGTTGCTTGTGCTTGCATGCCTGCGATGTGTCACATTTGCATGCTTAGGGTGTTACACATATGCATGCATGCATTTACAAAAAATGTAAGGTGTCACTCTTGCAGGCTAGGTGGCAGCCCATGCATGTATCACGATTGGACAGTAAGGGAGGCGCCATCTCACTTGGCGAAAGAGTACAAAAATGAATGGTGTCGCCACCCCATTTGGAGAATAAGAGGTGTCACTTCTTACAACATTGGCTCAGGCTACGTGACAGCCTTTGGGATTCCTTTCTTTGTTGCATGCAAGGCCATTGGAGTTGATGGGTGGAGTCTTACACAAAACATTTATGTGTGCAGAATAGGGCCAGGATAGGTGGCAGGCTAGGTGGCTTCATAAGCCCATGCATGTATCACGATTGGACAGTAAGGGAGGCGCCATCTCACTTGGCAAAAGAGTACAAAAATGAATGGTGTCGCCACCCCATTTGGCGAATAAGAGGTGTCACTTCTTACAGCATTGGCTCAGGCTACGTGATAGCCTTTGGGATTCCTTTATTTGTTGCATGCAAGGCCATTGGAGTTGATGGGTGGAGTCTTACACAAAACATTTATTTGTGCAGAATAGGGCCAGGATAGGTGGCAGGCTAGGTGGCTTCATAAGCCCATGCATGTATCACGATTGGACAGTAAGGGAGGCGCCATCTCACTTGGCGAAAGAGTACAAAAATTAATGGTGTCGCCACCCCATTTGGCGAATAAGAGGTGTCACTTCTTACATCATTGACTCAGGCTACGTGACAGCCTTTGGGATTCCTTTCTTTGTTGCATGCAAGGCCATTGGAGTTGATGGGTGGAGTCTTACACAAAACATTTATGTGTGCAGAATAGGGCCAGGATAGGTGGCAGGCTAGGTGGCTTCATAAGCCCATGCATGTATCACGATTGGACAGTAAGGGAGGCGCCATCTCACTTGGCAAAAGAGTACAAAAATTAATGGTGTCGCCACCCCATTTGGCGAATAAGAGGTGTCACTTCTTACAGCATTGGCTCAGGCTACGTGATAGCCTTTGGGATTCCTTTCTTTGTTGCATGCAGAATAGGGCCAGGATAGGTGGCAGGCTATGGGGTTTCATTATTGCATGTAATATTATTGGCAGCCTTGGGGGGTTGCATCCCTTACTTAATTGAAATTTTTTGCCTTACGTTGAACATAACATTCATTCACATAATCTGTAAAATTTTCCAACCTTCGAATCAGTCATCTAACCTTCAAACATTCCAGCATTCATACCTTCATACAATCAATAAACCTAAAACATTCCAACCTTCAAACCTTAAAACAATTCTACACAATGGCCTCTTCACCATAATTTGTTGTCAAAGCACATTTCAACGGTGAGACATACATGCGTCCCACAGTTGGGTTTTTGTTTAGAAACACCGACAATGTTCGATTTCTCTTAAACGGGAAAGCAAATTTCTCGTACTTTAAGAAAAGATTGGAGGCCAAACTTGAACGAGGCCCGGTATCCCAGATATTTTATTAGAGTCCAGTCTTTTTTGGAAACAACCAAGTTATTTTTTATAAGGTTGAAGTTCAAGATGACGAGAATTTCCAGAACATGATTTCCAGCCATGTCTATTCTGGAAACGACTCTATTGAGTTGTACGTTTTGCTTCAAGAGCCTCCGGTGACACAGGAGGTAGAGCCTCTGATGACACAGGAGGTTGATCCTTTGGAGAATGAGAAAGATGAGGTGGATGCAGTTGATGATGAAGAAGAAGATAATGAGTTAGAGTTTGATGAAATGGTGAACGACGATTCTGACGATGATGGCATCCCAAGTATTCCTACTGACAAAATCTACACACCACCTACGCACATGACAAACTTCAACATGGGTGGAGATGAACCTTCTACGGACTTGTTTTTCCAACCGTATATGCAGTCGGATGAAAATTTAAAAGAGAAGGACAAGTTTCGTAACAGAGAGGAATGAATAAGGGCCATCAAAAAATTTCACATGCTCAACTCGGTTGATTATAAGGTGGATCGTGTAAACCCGGAAAGGTACAAGATCAAGTGTGTCCACCCTGACTGTATGTTCAAGCTGACCGCATCATACAGACTAAGGGGTGACTGCTGGGTCATAGGTTCCATGACTACCCATACTTGTGTAAGTTCCACTCAATCACAAGACCACCGAAAACTCAACCATGATCTAATCTGTCAAGAAATCCTACCCCTGGTCAGCAACGACCCTTCTTTGAAGGTGAAAACAATCATCTCCCACATCACCATGGTTTTTAACTACACTCCGTCTTACCATAAGGCGTGGTTAGCAAAGACTAAGGCGATTGAAAGGGTGTACGGAAACTGGGAGGAGTCATATCGAGAACTTCCCCGCTACCTAAATGCACTCAAGACATATTCTCCAGGTAGTGTTTATGTTCTGGAAACATTGCCAGCGTACGCCCAAGATAGTAGTCTACTACATGGCAACGGAATATTCAGTCGCGTCTTTTGGGCATTTCAACCATGCATCACAGGGTTTGCATCATGCAAACCAATTCTACAAATTGACGGGACTTGGTTGTATGGGAAGTACAAAGGCACGCTTTTGATGGCAGTTGCACAAGATGGCAACAATAACATTTTCCCCGTTGCGTTTTCCCTTGTCGAGGGGGAGACCGGTGGTGCTTGGAGCTCTTTCCTGAAAAATCTTCGTACACACGTGGCTCCTCAACCAGATCTCTGTTTGATCTCGGACAGACATGCCTCCATTGAAAGTGCCTATAATAATCCAGCAAATGGTTGGCATGACCCTCCTTCTACGCATGTCTATTGCGTCAGGCATATCGTCCAGAATTTCTCGAGGGAGGTCAAGGACAAAACATTGAGGAAAGCGGTGATGAATGCGGGATACGCACTGACACAACCCACATTCAAATATTACCGCAACGAGATCCGTTTGTCTAACCCAGAAGCCGGTACGTGGATCGACAATATACCGGTCGAAAAGTGGACTAGGTCATACGACAATGGCCAAAGATGGGGGCATATGACAAAAAATCTTATTGAATCAATGAATGGGGTATTCAAGGGCATACGAAACCTCCCCATCACTGCCTTGGTGAAATCCACGTATTTTAGGATGGCTGCGTTATTTGCCAAAAGAGGTGAAATATGGTATGCGGTCTTGCAATCAGGACAACTATGGAGTGAAAGCTGTATGAAATACATTAAGGCTGAAAGTGCTAAAGCCAACACTCACATGGTTACACGGTTTGACCGCCATAGCCACAACTTCATTGTGAAAGAGACAATCGACCACAATGAAGGCCTGGCAAGACAAGAATACAGGGTCATTTTACCTTCTCAATGGTGCGATTGTGGCAGGTTTCAAGCTTTTCGTATGCCTTGCTCTCATGTCATTGCTGCTTGTGCTCATACCCATCAAGACGCGCTTCAACTGCTCTCAAACGTTTATAAATCTGAAACGTTGCTCACTGTTTACAACAACAACTTTCCTTTGGTGGAAAAACTGGACTATTGGCCTGAATACAACAGCGATATAGTTTGGCACAATGACCAAATGCGAAGGAACAAGAAGGGTCGTCCCAAAAGCAGGCGCATCACAACAGAAATGGACGATCTTGACAGGTTGGAAAGAAAGTGTGGTTTATGCCGTCAGGTCGGACACAATCGCAAAAACTGTCCGAATCGGGCGTCTGGCTCGACCACATAAATTTTGTAATACAATAAATCTTTCCAATATTTATGTTGTAAACATTATGGGTTTTCCGTTAATAAAACTGTTAACACAATTTAAGAAATTCAATATAGGAAATTACATTAGGGTTTTCGCGTACAACAATGATTAACGATATTCAATCTAGGAAATTACAACTGTTAACACAATTTCATCTGACCCATGCATCATCAGCATTACATCACTGTCTGTTTTGACTTCCTCCAACCACACATTAGGTCTTCCTGTCGCATGCGAGGTTGTTGTTCGTTTTCGCTGGATCCTTCGAATTTTTTCCCCCTCGGCGATGTCTCCATCTAGCCACCGCATTAACTCCCGCTTCAGACGCTCCATGGAGTGAATGTGCCAGAATTTCATTTTCATCGCAGGTTTCGTGGTGGAGAATATAACGTAACCATCTCTGCTAAAAATCATAGGCGACGTCATTACGTAAATAAGGGAGTACAAAATAAAAATACAGTGCGAGAAAGTGTGAGAAATTTCAAAGAAACGGACGAATTATTTATAAAACAGCAAAAAACCCTAGTTTTGCCCTAGGCGCCAAGTGAGATGGCGCCTCCTCTCATTTTTAAGGAGCATGCGCCATCTCACTTGGCTAAAATACAAGGGAGGCGCCAAGTGAGATGGCACCTAGGGCAAAATCCTAGGTACATGCGCCAATTGAGATGGCTCCTCCTTTGTGGAGCCATCTGAAACATGGTTATTTGCGTAATTTTTTCCGAAACCCGGTTATTTGCGAAATATTTTTTTAATACATGGTTATTAATAAAAAAAATTCCTAATTGGGTGAAAAATATTTTTGTGGTTTTTTGATAAAAAGAAAATAATTAATTTGTTAGTAAAATAAATAAATTAAATAAAAAAAATATAAAAAAGAATAGAGAAAGAGAATTGGGCCTGAGCAAAGCAAATTGAGGGGGGGGGGGGGAGATAGTAATTTTGGGCCCAAGAAGATGAAGTCCATGTTGACCTTATGAGATCCCATGTTATGCATTTGACTAGGCGTTTGGTGCTCCCTCATTAATGGCCCTTGGATCTGGCCATCTGGCCACTTGACAGACTGGATGGTGAGGACACATGATGGTCCTTTGGCTTGTATACACGCTGGATCCTAAAAAGGAAAATAATATGAAGAAAGGGGGGACCTGGGATTCGAACCCAGGTCCTGAAGCACTTTCCACACACTCCACTACCACTGCGCCATTTGTTCTGTTTGTATATACAATAAATAATAATGATAATATATGAAAAGCAAAAACGCTAAGTCCAAAACGCGTGAAATTCAAACACGCGAATGGTTACCCGCCACGTCTTCGTCTTCTCCAAGGAACTGTTGTTTTAGACAACAGACCTATACCAACGGACACTCTCCGTAGCTAAAACCCTGGGCATATCAAAAATCATGTACAAGCACAATAAATCAATGGTGATGGTACCAATCCATTCGTCTCAGTCTCACGAACTTCATGGTACCCTAATCGTAGTCCAATTTTACCTGTACACCAAGATCCCAATTTGAACCCAAAAACCCTAACAATGGTGAAATCTTATACAGGTCATGAAAATGCAATTAAACATTACAGAAAGCTTGCAAATGTTCTAAGGATCAATAATCTATGATTAATTCATGCTATCAGTGTCTAAATCATGAAATTCGAATTCAAGAAAGAAGCAATGTCGTGACTGACTTACAGCGAGATATAGGGCCTGAAAGTGCTTGTTCTTGATTGGTTTAGGTCCCTTGTGATCCCAGGAAGCGATTGGGATGGTCAAAGGATCTTGAAATTGCTTGGAACAATGAATTCGAATTACCACTTTTTTCTGTTTTTTCCAAGTTTTGTTCTTGATGCTGCGCCTCTCTCTAGCCTTGCTTTGGGTCTGCACACCATCCTTATGTACTGAGGAATGAATTAGGGTTAAAAGAATGTGCTCAATCTTCCTCCATCATTGCATTTGATTTTGATTTTGATTTGATTTCTTTGAATAACCTTCCAAAAATAGGCCTAATCCAATCTTTTCGTGCACTCCAAGCCTTTACACGAATTTGATCTCATGCTAGCTGGAATTTAAGACCTGAAACAAGTACAAAATCTTGTGTTTTCAATATTTTGGATTTTCTATGATTTGTTTTGATTTAAAATGATTTAATTCAAATAAAAATAAAAATAAATAATAAAAACAAGATAATGACAAGTGGCAAAGGCTAGGGCTCGTGGACCATGTTGCCAACTCAAAACAAGTGAAAAAGATTGGGCCCATTTGGCAAAAATTGAAGTTTTAGGCATAGTTGACTTTTGAAAATTTTGCAAAAAGGGCCAAATTCACCAATGCATAACTTCCTCAATTTTGACTCTTTGAAGGTGTTCTTGGACTTTTTAGAAATATTGAGATGTCCTATAAGCAACCCTTTTGGTATCATCTCAATTTATATTCCATGCTCATGTATGAAGCTTTGACAAAAAAGTTGTTTTTGTTGACTTTTCAAAATGACCTATAATGTCCAAATTCATAACTTATTGTGAGTGCATATTTTGAACTGGGGAGATGAAGATGGATTGTGGGGCATGGCATCCTCTTAAAAATGAGCTTTGTATGGGTCATTTCTCATAAAGTATGAGAAAGTTATGCTTGGTTAAAGTTGAGTTGACTTTTCCTGCAAAACCCTAATTTAGCAACTTTTGATTCTTGATGAATTATGAGTAATCCTTGATGAATCATGATCAACCCTTGATCAAATGATGAAATATACTTCAAAATGAGTATGTTGACCAAAAATATTGAAGTTTGACTATATGTGTGTCACAATTGACTTTTGCCCTAGCACAATCAATTTTCAAGCCTTTGAGCAATTGACTGAGCAAACTGTCTCTGTAGGGATTGAAACTTGACATGGATGATCTTGAGAACATATTAGGATATTAGTGATCATTTGGGATCCCTTGGACTCAAGTATCTTGGTGCAACATGAAACCCTAATTTGAGGTAGACTGCCTTAGGAGAGAGCTTGTCTGGTCAATCCTTGGACTTCCTTGAGCAACTTAAGGATCTTTCTTGAAATGTTTTGAGAAATATGGGAGGGAAAATTTTGGGGTACAACAGATGCCCCTGTTCAATCTTCTTAAACATGAGGATGTAGATTGGCCTGCTTACCTTTCGTGATCTGAAGGTGGAAGATGATTGAACACTAGAGTGCCCAGAAATTTGCACTCATATGAAGTGGTGTCCATGTTGCGATGTCGGGAATGGGCTTACAGATGCCATTTGGAAATTGCTGACGGGGGATGGGCTTAAAGATGTCATCTAAAGGGGTGTCGATCACATAAGAGATTCCTTAGTGAGAGCTTGTATACCTGTTGTTAAGGAAGATTCCGCTTGGGAAGGCTGATCTCTGTCTCGAGAGAAGTAGAATTTTAGGAGCTTCGGTCGTCCGTTATTCTACTCGTGAATTATCTCTGTTTTTGAGAAAAGTTGAATTTTAGGAACTTCGGTCGTCCGTTATTATTGTTGAGGAATCGTCTCTTTGTCGAAGAGGTGAAAATGAAACTACTATCTGGTCGTGATCCAGGCTTCATAGTTATAAGATCGACTGCTATCTGGTCGTAATCCAGGCTTTACAGTGATTTACTGGGGAGATGAGATTAAACTAGCTATTCGGTCATAATCCGGGCTTTGCAATTTCTCGATTCTTATCTGGTCGTAATCCAGGCTTCAAAAGGAAGTGAGTTGTTATCCGGTTGCATCCGGGCTTTAACTTGAATTCAGGGCACTCTAATATCCGGTCGACTTCGGGCTTCTTAGTAACTGTCCAAGTAAACTACTATTTTATCGTAATCCAAGCTTCGCAGCGTCTTGTACTATTATCTAGTCGTAATCTAGGCTTCAGTCCTTTTGTCGTTATCTGGTCGTAATCCAGGCTTCACGATGCTTTATACCATTATCTGGTCGAAATCCAGGCTTCACGGTGTCCTGTACTGCTATCTGGTCGTAATCCAGGCTTCATAATACTTTACTTCTTATCTGGTCAAAATCCAGGCTTCAGAAGAAATCAAGTGGTTATCCGATCACATCCGGGCTTCCCTTTGACTGTTGGGCCTACTAATATCCGGTCGAATCCGGGTTTCATAGTAACTGGCTGGGTAAACTGCTATTTGGTTGAAATCCAAACTTCACAGTGTCCCTCACTATTATCTGGTCGTAATCCAGGTTTCACAGTGTCTTTTATCGTTATCTGGTCATAATCCAGGCTTCACGATGTCTCATACCACTATCTGGTCGAATCCAGGCTTCATGGTGTTTGGAGAAAATCAAGATACTATCCGGTCGTAATCCGGGATTCATAACTTGTGTTAAAGATATACCACTATCTGGTAGTAATCCAGGCTTCGCGGTGTCTTTGGCTGCTATCTAGTCGTAATCCAGGCTTCACAGAAACTTGTATTGCTATCTGGTCGTAATCCAGGCTTCACAATAACTTGCTGAGCTATTATCCGGTCGTAATCCGGGCTTCACGGCTTGCTGGGGATTAAACTATTATCCGATCGTTCTCCGGGCTTCATAGCTTAAAGATAAACCACTATCTGGTCGAATCCAGACTTCGCGGTGTTTGATACACTTATCCGGTCGTTCTCCGGGCTTCACGATATGCTGTATAAATCAAGATACTATCCGGTCGAATCCGGGCTTCATAGCTTGAAATTTGTGAGGATTTGATTGTATCTTTCCTGAAAGGTCAAAGTTAGTTGTATGTAATGCATGACATGTATCAAGCAATGATGCTCTCAAAATAAATGAGATTATGTTTTATGGTGCATATGCATATGTCATGGTGTATGGATATGCAAATGTTTTTGTGATGTTCTCTAGCTGAGGAAAATAAATCCCAGATTGCTGCTGGAGAAAAGAGTTGAATTCTTCGTTTATGCTGGGGATAGTGAATGAAGATGTTTGTGAGAATAATCCTGCCGGAGAAAATAACTCCGCTGGGGAATAAACTGACGAGGAAATGACTTTGTGGGGAGGACATACTCTGCTAGAAGCTCTGTTGATTTGGAGAAACAACCTCGGCTGGGGATGAATTACCATTGCAGGCGATGATGCACTCTGTTAGGAATTGAGTTTCTGTTTGTGAAAGAGATGAACTCCGCTGGGGATGATTTTCCAGTGGCGAATTCACTGGGGATAATCTTTTAGACTCTACTGGGGATAATCTTCTAGTGATGATGATAGATAAACTCTGCTTGGGGAGAATATTACCGACTCATTCGCGGTTGCGAGCCTCAGCTGGGGAGAGTGATGCTAACATCACTTTCCTTCTCTTACTCTGCGGGGAGTGAATGTACTTTCAATCATTTTCTCCAACTAGGTCTATCCCTATACCTGGTAGATAGAGAAACTGTACGGTTTGGACATTTCTTATTTGCCCCTGTTTCTGATATTACGAGTAATCGTCTTTTGTTTCGCATGTAAATATTTATGAGCAACAATTATTGTCAAATGCATATATAAAAAATGAACCATTGGACGTTCATGCAAAACAAAGAAGAAAAAAGAAAACAATTTGAAATTTCTTTGTGAAAATGACTTGTATTGATTTTGAAGTTGGCCTGAAAATAGGCGTTTTTTGTACAAGAGGCTGACGTCCTAGTAAGAGAACGCCGCCGAACAATAGAGTTTATACAATTTGTGTAAAATAAATAAAAACAACTATGTGAACAATCCCAATGGGTTCCAACTCTGCTATTGTCTTTATATCCTCGAGCATCTCATCACTTTGCTACTTGGTTGAAGATACGTCAGATTGATTAGTGTCGTCCGAGCTTGATAGTTGATACCGAAGTCTGGTTACAAGGTGATCCAATGAGACATAGTGTTACGCTTTAATCCCTAATTTTTTCCTGGACCGCCCTTTCGGGTTTTTAGTCCACCAGGATACCCTTTTTTGCCCAAGCCGCCTTTTCAGGTTTTCGACTTGCCGGGTGTACATATTTTTTCATTTTCATCCCTTATTTTTGCCCGAACCCTTTTGGTTCACCAGGAAGCCCTAATTTTTGCCTAGGCCAGTCAACCTAGCGGGTCTTTGATTATGCGTAGTATTTTTTCACTATGTCTGCATTGATGGGGTGAGGAAGGTCGTCACCATCCATGGTGGTTAGAATCATAGCTCCTCCTGAGAAAATGTTCTTAACCACAAATGGCCCTTCGTAAGTAGGGGTCCATTTGCCCCTAGGATCACCTTGCGGTAGTATGATGCGTTTGATCACCAGATCTCCAACTTGATACTCTTGTCGTCTAACTTTCTTGTTAAATGCCTTGATCATTCGTTTTTGATACGTCTGACCATGACAAATAGCAGTAAGTCTCTTTTCGTCAATTAAGTTCAGTTGATCAAGCCGGGTCTGGATCCAGTCATCCTCGCTCAAACCTACATCTTTCATAATCAGAAGAGATGGTATCTGGACCTCAATAGGTAAGACTACCTCCATGCCATATACCAAGGAATAGGGTGTTGCCCCTGTTGACGTCCGTGCTGAGGTGCGGTACCCATGGAGAGCAAATGGTAACATCTCGTGCCAGTCTTTGTATGTCATTGTCATCTTCTACACAATCTTCTTGATATTCTTATTAGCCGCTTCTACAGCCCCATTCATCTTCGGCCAGTAGGGAGAAGAGTTGTGATGCTGTATCTTAAACTGTTTGCAGAGATCGGTGATCATAGTATTGTTGAGATTTGTACCATTGTCCGTAATGATCCTCTCAGGTACACCATATCGACATATCAAATTGTGCCGAATAAACTGTGCCACGACGTTCTTGGTCACCGTAGCGAAGGAAGCAGCTTCAACCCACTTCGTAAAATAATCAATTGCTACCAGGATGAAACGATGCCCGTTGGATGCAGTTGGTCTGATCTCACCAATCATATTGATGCCCCACATTGCAAAAGGCCAAGGAGTTGTCAAGACGTTCAGAGGAACTGGAGGTATGCGCACCTTATCAGTATAGACTTGGCACTTGTGACAGGTCCGAGAGTGCTGATAATAGTCGGCTTCCATGGTAGACCAATAATATCCTGCCTGTAGGATCTTCTTTGCCATGGTATGTCCACTTGAATGAGTCCTGAAAGTGCCTTCATGTAACTCTGCCATAATCCTTTCTGCCTCGTTCTTATCCACACATCGCAGCAAGGTTGAGTCATGGTTACGCTTGTAAAGGATACCATTACTGATGAAGAACTTCCCAGCAAACCTCCTTAGAAACTTCTTATCATTAACAGATGCACCCTCGGGGTACTCTTGAGCTTCAAGATACCTCTTAACCTCGTGAAACCAGGGTTTATCTGTTACCTCTTCAGTCTCAATATCATAGCAATGTGCGGGTTTTTCCAATCTCTCGATGGTAATCTGGGGAGCCTCATTGTCCCACCTAACCTTGAACATAGAAGACATGGTGGCTAGCGCGTCCGCTAACTGATTCTCCTCTCTAGGGAAGTGTTCAAAGGTTATCTCTTCAAAATGTGGGAGCAGCTTCGATACATACTCTTTGTAAGGGATAAGATTTGGGTGTTTCGTATCCCACTCGCCTTTGATCTGACTGATCACGAGAGCGGAATCTCCGAATACACTTAAGAACTTAATCCTTAGGTCAATAGCTGCTCGAAGGCCCGTGATGCACGCTTCATACTCCACCATGTTGTTGGTGCAGTTAAAACATAATCGGGTGGTGAACGGAGTATGAAAGCCCTCAGGAGATATGATCACGGTGCCAATGCCATTACCCAATGCGTTTGAAGCTCCATCAAAATACATAGACCATCGGGATCCCTCCTCAGGTCCTTCATCCGGTCCAGGTTTTTCACAGTCAGTCACCAACATGATGTTCTCATCTAGAAACTCGAAGTTTATAGATTGGTAATCGTCCATGGCCTGATGCGCCAAATGATCCTCCAACACACTCCCTTTGATTGCCTTTTGGGTTGTGTATTAGATGTCATACTCAGTCAAGATCATCTTCCATCTTGCTATTCTTCCAGACAAGGCAGGCTTTTCGAAGATATACTTGATTGGATCCATCTTTGATATCAATATGGTAGTGTGAGTCAGCATATACTGTCTCAGCCGACGAGCAACCCATGCCAAAGCACAGCAAGTTTTCTCAAGCAGTGAGTATCGGGTCTCACAGTCGGTAAACTTTTTGCTAAGGTAGTAAATAGCATGCTCTTTTCGGCCAGACTCGTCATGCTGCCCCAACACACACCCCATCGAATTGTCGAGTACTGTCAAGTATAAGATCAAATGTCTCCCTTCTACTGGAGGCATCAGAATAGGTGGCTCTTGTAGGTATTCCTTGATCCTTTCGAAATTGGTTTGACATTCATCATTCCATCTTACGACTTGATCTTTCTTCAACAGCTTGAAGATTGGTTCACAAGTAGCAGTCAAGTGCGAAATAAATCGGGCAATGTAATTCAGTCGTCCCAAAAAGCCTCTGACTTCTTTTTCTGTTCGGGGAGTGGGCATCTCCTGAATAGCCTTTACCTTTGCGGGATCCACTTGAATACCTTTATCACTAACGACGAAGCCTAGCAGCTTACTGGACCTTACCCCGAAGGTGCACTTGTTCGGGTTTAACCTCATCTTGTACATATTCAACCTGTCAAATAGCTTCTAGAGATGGTCAAGATGTTCTTCTTCAGTTTGGGATCTTGCAATCATGTCGTCAATGTATACCTCAATCTCATGGTGAATCATGTTGTGGAACAAAGCAACCATGGCGCGCTGATACGTTGCCTTAACATTCTTCAATCCGAACGACATGACCTTGTAGCAAAAGGTACCCCACTGTGTAACGAACGTTGTCTTCTCCATATCCTCGGGAGCCATCTTAATCTGATTGTAACCAGAAAAACCATCCATAAAAGAGAAGATCTTATGTTGTGCGGTGTTGTCGACCATAACATCGATATGAGGCAGAGGGAAATCATCTTTGGGACTCGCTCTGTTCAGATCCTTATAGTCAACATACATTTGAACCTTACCATCTTTCTTCGGCACCGGAACCACGTTGGCAACCCACTGAGGGTAAGAAGTAACTACTAGAAAACTGGCATCAAACTGTTTCATGACCTCAGCTTTGATTTTCTCAGACATCTCTGGGCGCATTCGGCGAACTTTCTGTTTCAATGGAGGACAGTCTTCTTTGGTGGGCAAGCGGTGAACCACAATATCGGTATCCAACCCCGGCATATCCTCATAAGACTAGGCAAAGATATCAACATAGTCACGCATCATCTGTATTAACCGTTGCTTGACACCAGACTCCAGATTTGCACCAATCTTAACCTCTTTCTTGTCCTCTTCTGTACCCAGATTCACTGATTCCACTGGCTCTTCATGGGGCTGTATGGCCCTTTCTTCATGTAGTAACAATCTAGCAAGTTCCCCAGGTACTTCACAATCATCCTCACCTTCATCCTCGGCTTGGTTGATCGGACTTTCAAAGTCATAATTGGAAGTAGCCGAGTCGTTATCAGTGGGATCCAGAGTGGATGTGGACCTGTATTATGATATGTGAGTGTGTGTAAGACAAATAGCTGTTTTTGCAAGATAGAAAAGAAAAACAAAGAGCGCAAAATTTGTAATGCAAGAAAATATCCAATGCTTTATTGATGACATATGAGATGATAAATATTAAGCCCTCATAAACAAAGCCACAGTGTCTCGGGAAAGGCACCAGGCCATAAAATTTCAAATTGTCTGTTACAAATTTCCAAAACGAAAGTCTATTACTGTGTAATAAAAGAAACGAACACGAATTCCTTCACCGTCCAATTGTTCAAACCACCGTTGGTAGTCGGGTAAATTGAGCTGTCAAAAACTGGCTCCTCTTCGTCATCTTCAATTGCATTCACTTCTAGATTACTGATACACAGGGGAGGTCTTCCAATCCGCGCACGCCGAACGACCCTTTAAGCTTCTGCAGTAAAACCCAAACCAAACTTGTCAGTCTTGTGTGCAAAGTCAGGGAGTTGGCCCCAATTTGCACACCCACCTTTTTCAATAACAGCCCGGGCATCCTTGAGGGAAGCCATCTTCATTGGAGAATCTTCAGCAATAGTTTTAGTCGACGCCAAAGTCTGGGGGACTTCTTTAAAGTTCTAACATGGAGTTTCAATGAACTCCCCATCCATCTCCACATACCGAAAAGAGTTAAGGTGGCTCACCATGTACTCCTCTTCTCCTCGTACCGTAACAATTTTCCCCTTTACTGGATATTTCAACATTTGATGGAGCGTAGAAGTTACTGCCCCAGCTTTATAAATCCACGGGCGACCCAGCAAACAGGAATAGGATGGTCGGATGTCCATCACATAGAATGTAGACGCAAAAGTCTGGGAACCAACCTTAACAGGAACATCCACCTCCCTGTGCACCATCCTTTTGGACCCGTCAAAGGCCCTAACCACAATATTACTTGGCTTCAGAACCAACCTTTCACAATCCAACCGATCTAATGCTTTCTTGGGTAAAACATTTAACGAGGATCCAATATCCACCAGTACATGGGCCAGAGTAGTGCCCCTATACTCGATCGAAACATGCATGGCGTCATTGTGATTCTTTCCTTTGGCAGTCAGATCTGCGTCGAAGAAACCCAACCTGTTGTCAGCGGTCAAACTAGCCACACAGTCTTTGAATTGGTCAGCAGACGTTTCTTGCAGCACATGTGCAGTTTTAAGGAAAGCAATTAAAGCCTTTGCATGGGCTTCTGAGCATAGCAACAAGGATAGCATGGAGATCTTGGACGGGGTCTGCCCCAACTATTCGACTATGTTGTAGTCTCTTTTCTTGACAATCTTCAAAATTTCCCCTATCTCCTGTCTAGAGGTTTCTACGACAATCTTCTTAGGTGCCTCCGTCCGGGCAGGCTCACCTGTGATCTCTTTGCCCCGAGCGTCAGATGACTCGGCAACATGGGTGATAATTGGAATATGAACCGGGGTAGTAGTTGATGTAATAGTTGGTGGAATATCAACAGGATTTTGAACAGTTGGAGGGGAAATATCAGGAGAGAATAGTCTTCCGCTTCGGGTGACCTTGCTAGACCCGACAATATTTCAGACATCAGTATCAGCTTCTTCAACCTTCAAGTCTTGTTTGATCCCATGATAACACACATCGGCCCCATAGTGCCACGGGACAGCCTTATCCGAAGTGTAAGGGATTGGACCAAGGATAGTAATGATTAATGGAGCAACTCTCGGAACAGATGTAATCCTAACAGGCTTTCTTGAGGAAGCCTTGGAAGGATTGGAGGAAATGGTAATGATTGAAACATCTTCAACAGGAATCAATGGAATCAAAGTTTTCTCAAACAAGATTTCTTTGTTATCCATCAGGCGTTGAACACCTGATTTCAACAAATGACAACCAGCAGGAAAGTTTGAACATAGGTGGCAACCTTTGCCACAGCCCGAAAATAAACCGGCCAATAACAGATTCTTCTTCACAGTCATCAACAGAGTAGAAATGTCTTCCACAAAGGTCACAAATGAATTATCATCCACAACATTTACTCCGTGCTTGGGCATAGGAGCAGTCATGCCATTAGGCTTTTCTGGTGCGTCAAACTCAATTTCCTTAGCTTCAATCAAATCTTGCACCTTATTTCTTAAGGACCAACAGTTATTTGTATCATGCCCAGGGCTATCAGAGTGATAGGCACAACGGGTGTTCGGATTATACAGCGTTGATGTAGTACTGGGATTCTTCAGGGCTTCCCTCAGAGTCACCAAGTTGGTTTTCAACAATTGCGGCAGAATTTGAGATAGAGTCATACTAAGCCGAGTATACTGTCTTTGCGATCTTTCTACTCTTTGCTGATTGTTGCGTTGTGGGGAAACAATAGGTCTTGATATTACCACCGCATTCACTGCTTGGCGGCGCTCAAGTCGGTTTTGGCTCCTCGAGCTGTAAACTGCACTAGATTCCTTCTTGAAAGGCTTCTTCTCTATACTTGACGAAGCACCCTTCTGTATCTTGCCACTTCTAATACCAGCTTCAACTCTCTCCCCTGTCAAAATCAATTCAGTGAACCCAGAAGATGAACTACCGATCAAATGATTGAAATATGGACCAGACAAAGTCCCAAGAAACATATCCATCAAATCCCTATTAGACAGAGGGGGTTGTACTCTTTCGGCAAGATCTCTCCACTTCTGAGCGTAGTCCTTAAAGCCTTCGCCTAGACCCATAGACATACCCTGAAGTTGAGTACGCGTGGGAGCAAGGTCAGCATTACACTGGTATTGCTTGTAAAAGGAAGCAACAAGGTCCTCCCAGTTGCGGACATTAGCTCATTCCAGTTGATAGAACCATTCAAGTTGAGTCCCTGACAGACTATCTTGAAAGAAATGAACCCACAGGTTCCTATCAGCAGTATATGGTTGAATTTTTCTGACGTACGAGTGGAGGTGTAGCTTCGGGCAGGATACCCCATCGTACTTAGCAAAGACAGGAGCTTTAAACTTGTGTGGGATCACCACCCCAGATGCCAAACCCAAATCTCCGAAGTCCAACCCAGGTATCTTCTGGATCTCCATTGCACTCAACCGGTCTTCAAGTTGCTTATATTTATCCTCAGCAGGAGGATACTGATCCTCATCAAAATCTGTGTCATTATCAAAGACCACAGGACTAGGCCCCTTTCTTTCCTCTTGATCTTCTCCCCCTCCAGATGAATGGGACAAATCATTTTCCTGTCGCAAATTATTCCTGAATCTGCGACCCATATTCAGGAGGACCACCTTCTTCTTATTTTTCTTCTTGTCCTTCAAGATGAGAGTCTTCAAATCTTGCTGCCCTTTGGCCAGGTTCATGAACATCTCCTGGAACTGAGAATTCTGTGCTTGAAGAGCCTTAATTGCCTGATCAGTAGGTGTTTCAGAAGACATGATTGCTGAAATAAACAACGAAGAAGATGAGAAACCTGTAATGATACCTGTAATGAGGTGCATGGGAATGAAATGCGTATGAAATGATTTCAAAGACTTTGGGAGATTCAAATTTGTAAACCAAAATAAAACACACTTTATTAGATTCAAACTTGTAAAATGTTTAACAATGCCTTTTAAGGCGTTACAAAAGAAATACTAAAAAGCAAATCTAAACTAGAAACAATAAAAGACATCAGAAATCCCATGGTCGTCTTCCATTCATGCTGACATAGTCGTTGATCGTCCTTTCATTCTCAAGCTACCTTGTAAGCCTCAAGATCTTCCTCTCCTGCTCATGATACTTCTCTCTGTAGGTATCCCTTTCTTCCTTTAGCTGGATCCAAGATCTCTTCAATGCCCCAAGATCAGTAGGCATGTATGGATGGAGGACCGTATAAGGAACACCTTCTTCATTAGTATGCTCTATGATCACCGGAAAAATAGCTTCATAAGGCATCACTAGCTTTTGAGCACGGGCTTGAACCCACTGGAGATACAGTTGCATCAGGAGAGAAGTCTTCAGTCCTAGCTCATGTGGGTCAACCCTGTTCACCATGCCCTAGGCTCGTATAAACCTGCGGCGATGTCCCTCAACATCCCCCTTGTAGTCAAAGACAATGTCTGTAAGCAGCAGCTCATGAGGACCGTCTCTCCGAGCGCGTCCAAACTGTCGTAAAGCCAAACAAGGATTGTAGGTTATACCCCCTCGAATTCCAAGCAACGGAACATTAGGGTATTCCCCACATCGATCAATGACAACTACTCTTTCCATATCTTTAGAACTCCAGAGGATGTCCATATGAGCAAGGGACATGATTCTGTAAGCCCTACCTACGCCTTCCTCATTCTTCAATACAGATTTGGGGAGGTGCAAAATAAACCACCTCACCAACAGCGGTGTAGAACACATGAGGGTCCCCCTCCTTCGCACAGTACGGGTATAGAGAGCATGCAAAATATCACCCAAGAGAGTAGGCACCGGGTTACGAGACATAAAGATCTTAACTGCATGCACATCTATGAAGGAATCTGGATTTGGGAAAAGAACCAAGCCGTAGATGAGGAGAGCCAAGATGTCTTCAAATGCTTCAAAAACTAAGTTATCCACAGTTGAGCTTGATCGATCAAAAACTTAGCCAAGAAACCTTTAACCCCACTCCGAGTCTCCCAGTTAGACACTATATCAGCCTTTGTCAAGTGTAAAGCTAAAGCAATGTCCTCAGGTCTAGGAACCTTCTCCAAACCTGTGAAGGGTGTTTGCTCGAGGATAGATATGCCTAGTAAATCAGAAAACTTTTCCAAAGTAGGGACTAGCTGATAATCCGGGAAGGTGAAATAATGATGCAATGGATCAAAGAACTGGAATAACACACTCATCATTTGCTCATCCAACTTTGAAGTGACCAAGCCAAGGAGATAACCATGTCTTCTAACAAATGAAGAAGTATCAGGAACCGTTGAGACTAACTCTCTGAGCTGAGCAGGGATTTGCACGAAGTTGACTCGAATGGTATTTCTGCGCATATAAGTCATGATCTGCAAAACAGAACAAAGATGAATCCCCTCGGTATTTGAAATGGTTAGTGTTGTACCCCAAAATTTTCCCTCCCATATTCTTCAAAGTTTTGACAAGCATCATCTCAATTTGCTCAAGTCTACTCAAGGGTTGCACAATTCAAACACCCTCCTAAGCCAGTCAAATTAGGGTTTTGGTTCTTGCAAGGAAGTTGAGGTTTTCAAGGGCTCAATCAAGTCCCATATGCTCATATACATTGTCAACCACCTACATGTCAAGTTTCAAGGCTCACAAGGTCAAGTTGCACAGTCAAAAGCCCTAGTTGCTCCACAATCAACTGCAGGGGTAAAATGGTCATTTGGCAGTCAAAAGTCAAAATTTTTGGTCAACATCTTATTTTGAAGCCACAATCATCATTTGATCAAGTCTTGATCATGATTCCACAAGAATGGCTCAAAAATCATCAAGATGCAAAAGTTTCCATTTTTGGACAGCTGAAAAGTCAACTGTAACTTGACCAAGGCATAACTTTTTCATGGTTCATCAGAAAAATCTCATCCAATGCTCATCTTGAAGGGGAGGACATTTCCTACAACTAATCTTCACATTCCAAATCCAATAAATACTCTCACAGAAAGTTATCAATTTCAACATTATAGGTCATTTTCAAAAGTCAACAAAAATGCACTTTAAGTCAAAGACCATAACTTGAGATTGGTAAATCAAAATGACATGGGACCAAAGGAATTGGTTATAGGACTTCAAGACCTTTCCAAAATGTCCAAGAACATGTTCATATGATCAAAATTGAGCAAGATATGCATTGGAGAAGTTGGGAAATTTTTGTGAAATGGCAAAAGTCAACTATCCTTGAAACTTCAATTTTTGACAAAGGGCCCCACTTTTTTCACTTGGTTCAGCGTTGTCATGCCACCCACGTGTCCCATAATCAATTTCAAGATTAAACATTAATTTTTCTATTTTTATTTAATTTTATTTGATTTAATTCATTTTAAATCCATAAAATTCAAATAAAATAAAAAAATTAATTCAATAATATCTTTTGATTTGAATGGCTTTCATGTGTCATAATACACCTACCAATTTCGTGCTAGGGCCATTTTAAGCATGAAAATTCAAATTTGAACAAAATTGGAAAAGGCCTTTAATGGTGGTTAAGACAAAATCCAAAAACATAATGGCACAAGTTTAAGGCTCCTAAAGGTGAATTATTCTCATTCATGACTACATATGCAAGCCTTGCAAGCCTCATTCACGACCTAGAGTGTGCACAAACGGCCAGAGCAAAATCCAAAAAGTGTCAAGAAAAAGTGTGAGATCAAAAGGAGTGTTGCAAGCATTTTCAGGCCAAAAGGAGAACGTGGCTCTCTTCTTTGCCATACTCTGAAGCTAAAGCAACCTTGCCACGTCCTAAGGTCCATCATACCGCGCTGTAAGTTTTCCCAGGTCCCCCCAAGTCTCAATATTATTTTTTGTAACAAATTCCCATGCAGCTTCCTAGACGCGTTCCACCATAGGCCTCATACAGATGCGCGCCAAGTGTCTCAAAAGATCAATCCAAAGGCCAAAGGGTGCTCCACACCATGCTCCCTGGTCAACGCGCCTCTGGACGATTCAAAAGTAAAAAAGGCTTGAGACAATGGGCCTAAATTCCTGATTCACCTCCCTAAGGGTCCAGCACCCCCTGGGTTCTTATTTTCTTTTCTTTTTTCTCTTTTTATTTTCTTTTCTTTTATAATTTCCCTTTTATTAATTATTAGTTTTATTAATTGTTTAATTAACCCAAACTAATTTTTCCCATAAAATTCAGAAAAACCAAAAAAAAAAAACATTTTATTATTTATTAACTTATTTTGTAAATAAATGTAAATTAAATTAAATTAGCTTAATTAATTAACTTTAATACTTTTTACAATAAATAAAAACAATTTAGAATTAGGTTTTTGCTAACTTTTAATTTCTATTTATTTTCTCTTTATTTTCATTAAAAACACAAAAATACAAAAAAAAACATTTTCTTAATTAATTAATTAATTAATTAGTTATTAGTTTTAATTTCATTAATTACAAAAAAGGACAAAAATTCAATTCTTTCTTAAAAAAGGGTCAAAACCCTTAGGACGTCCCGATTCATTCTTTCGCGCGCAATTTATTTTAATTCATTATATTTATGTAACTGCTTCCAGAAATGTAATAGTTAATTAGGTTTATCTCTTTATTTGCTATTTCTCGCATTCTTATTTCAAAACGGGTTTTTGTTTTTTGGCGATGTATAGACCCGCGCCTTGTAATAGCTAGATTTACATTTCTGCAATTTATTTTCCGCACTCCTAACTGTTAAAAAATGCATGAAAGAATGTATGTAAATAAAATTAATCCGTAGCTCACAAATAACATGTACAAAGACAATTAACTGAAAAATAACACACAAAGCACATGCCACTCCTAGGGTACGCCTCACTGGTTGCCTCGAACGTGGTCATCAAGTATAGGGTGTCTTAGAGCTCGCCCTTCTGTCTAAAAGATCCAGTCGCCTCGAAACGGTTGCCTCGGATAAAAAGGATCTAGGACATTAGGGTTACTTCTAAGGTGTCCTACCATTGCTTTGGTGACCACACATGTCCCTTAATCGAATTGACCCGAATAACTCCAACGATGGTGTTACCTACCTCTCAATGGTGGGATAGCACTATCTAAAGGACTCTTACACAGCTTAATTCCTTAGAGTAGGTAGATTTCTCTTAAGTACTTGCTCTTTTCAAAACAAACAAAAACAATTTTTCGCACCTACACTTTCAAAAGTTTTCAAACAAATTTTTCATACACTCTTGAGGACAGATACAAGAGATACTTAGAAATTTTTCAAACGAAACTTTTTCAAAACCCACACACATTTGAAAAGCAAACAATTTTGAAAACATAAGAGCAAGTACCTAAGAGCCCGTGGATAACCACGGATAGAAAGGGTGCTAACACCTTCCCTTTCTATAAATCTACCTCCCGAACCAAGAGACATCTCGAATAAGGAATTTTGCTGTGCTTTTGTCCTTTCCATGTTGGAGAACATAAAAGACGGTGGCGACTCTTGCTTACCGCGACATTTCGCGAAACCAGCTAAAAAACAGTCAGTTCTATTTCCACCGATCACAGAACTGGCGACTCTGCTGGGGATATACTTAATAAGTGAGGTGTACCTTAGGAATAGTTCATCATCATGTTTTCAATTGCTTGATCTGCTTGATTTAATATTGTGGGCCTGTTTTGGGAGTTTCATAGATCCTAACCCGGATCTGGGGGATACCTTTTAGAAAGTAGCAACAAACTGTGAGGGAACTGTGCGGGGTATACCGACACAGTTGAAACAGTTTGCTACGTTGATGTGGCACTTTGGTGAGTACCGGTAACCCTTGAGTCAAGTAAAGGAGAGTACGGGGCCGCCGCGTGGTGTCATGAAGAATCAACTGACCTTAGGAACCTTACTTGACCATCCTGGCCTCTTTAGGGGTAGTGAGATGACCGACTTTGGTGCAGTCCGAAGTTGGTAGATACTCGATACTACACTCATTGAGGGTTGTTTTCTTGGAATATTTTGATCGCCAGTCCATTGGCTAAATCAAAACAATGAACATAGAAAACAACCCAATGATATTGAGCTCCTTAGAACCCGGTTACTTTTGATAGGACAAGTTTTTGAGCCCACCAACTTCAAGAGGGTAGTACCCTAAACTTCATGCTGGCCTAAACTCTAAGGGCTGTCTTATGTGACTTGTGTGCTTTCAAACTTGACTACTTGCATGCTTGTTATCTAACACATGAGTTTCTTGCAGGGTTTGTTTACAGTCCTTAACCTGGACTCATAATAGGGTTTACTTACATCACTCCACGCATAGCATAACATCATGCCATCATACCATTGCATACATCCTACATAAGGACCAATCCATTTCAAGGATCTCAAGGGTTGGTGATGCAGGTCATGATGTCTGGCAAGGGGCAAAGGGGATTTATTTTCCTCTAGCCAAGGTTGATAACTTGAGTCAGGGGCTATGACCCACTCGATATGGTGAGCCTTGACTCTTGAAGAAGGACTCTCATCAACATGAAGTTCCTTCCATCAAGATACAAAATTCAAATTCTAACAATTTTTCTTGTTTACCCCGCGAGATCCTTGAAAACATCGCATGCATACATACATATCATTGCATTACAGGTACCCTTGTTACAGGCCGTTTACCGTCTTCGCTGTTTATTTCAGCAATGGCTTCCCAACAAGACAACCAGGATTTTCATGCTTAAGAGACTCAGTTCGGGGAAATCCTCCTAAATCTATCCAAGGGGCGGGAAAAGCTGAGAACACTCCTCATGGGGAATTTGGCCAAGAAAAGTCCCGAAGATGATAAGGACGAACGGCTGAAACGTCTGCAAGCTGAGGTGGATACAATGAGAACCCAGATGCTGGGGCAAATGGCTCTTATCCAAGACTTATCTCAAAGACAAGGAGAGCTCAGGGTTCTCATCAACCAACTGCTTCGGGATAACCAACTGGGGCAAACATCTAAGGTTGAAGAGCAAGCCATCATTCAACCACCTGTGGTACAAGAAGACAAGGGAAAAGCTCCTCAATTTGTATTAGGGTCACAAGCCCAGCATCAACCTCACCAGCGTCAATAGGGTAATCAGCGTAAGTGAAATACGTCTAGAAGACATTTCTCGGAGACTGGTATACCATCATCACTGATACTGAGACGCTTGTTGGAGGTCAAGCTGATTGCTTTAAAAGATCTTCCTAAGAATCTCAACATAACCTCCCTAAAGTACAATCCTGATGAAAGGTGTGCCTACCATTCTGACAGTCCTGGACATGACACTGACGACTGTTGGAGCTTGAGGAACAAGATCCAGGACTTGATCGACGGAAGGGTGCTGGAGTTCATGCCGGGAGGCAAAATGAAAATCTTCGGCTGAGAATATTCCATCTGAGATGACTAGTGCAAACTAAGAAGCTTTTGTTCATTCGAATGTTCAAGTTGTATTTTTCTTTGATTGTTCAAACATTTGTTCATGTCAAACTCTTTTACTTTATCAATGCATCGCATATGTCTGTTTTGAATCAATATATTCGCATTCGCTATATTCAAACTGCTTTCATTTTTTGATGTCAACTCTCAATTAACAATTCTAAGCCTCTTGAGGGAGGATGACGAAAACGATACCACGACATTTACAGTATGCTTTTGAACGAACCCCGCTGATGAGGTACAGACATTGTTTCAATTCCTAAACACTGGAGTTATAAGGAAGATAATCCCTCGTCAACCCCTTTGAGCCAAAGAAGTAGGAGTTTTTTCTTTTCGAAAATTAAAACCCTTAATCATAACCTGGGGCAGGGTAGTTCTCTCAGCCGATCCAAGTGCATAATCAACAACATCAAAGGAGTCCTTACAAAACAAAAGACAGTGATGGTTCCGAATAATCATAAAGACAGACAGTCGTTATCTTTCAGAAATAAAAACCCAATAAGTCAAAACCTATGAAGGATACTTGCAAAACTGGGGCATCCCGCTAACTGTAATCACAAAAGAAACAGTTCAGGCAAAAAAAATAGGGATAATAAAAAAAAAGAAAGAAAGAGGTCCTACAAACCCTCAACAAAAAAATGACTGCCTATTCAAAATTAACTGTCAAAATTCGAACCATCACCATAATATCAGGACAAAGACTTAAACAAGGTCTAATGCACGATCAGCTGAGTTTAGGTTTGAAGAACATCACGAAGAGCGGGTGGGTACAAATACTTTGAGCCTTTATCCTTTGTTTCTTGAACCATGAATCAGGCCACGTTACAACCCTTAAAAGTCCTAGCTGAAGCATGGGTTAGTTCGAAAGCATACTGTTACGAAAGGTATCCTGACTCCTTAAGGCCTGCGGTAAAATAACGAGTTGACGTCACAGTTTACAAAAAAAATTCACTTATTTTTATGAAAAAATGCATTTTTCAAAAACTTCAAGACAAACATAAACTTTGCATTTTTAATATAACATTGCTTGCATATGACTATTTGTTTGAACATCATAGAAGTTCGCACGACGAATGTCTAATGAACAAAAGCACCTCCAATCAAGGGGCATGGCATGATCATTGTCCATCATCTGGGGCAGTTAAGTCAAGATTCGGAGAATCTCTCAAAAGGCTAACAAGCTTGGGGAAAACCTCCATCTGGATCACTTGGGGCATTGGACGATCAAACGAAGATCTTCTGGTAGTAGGGCAACGCAACACTACTGACAGGGGCACCTCCCTACATCCTGAGAGCACGGACCTAGTCGA
This sequence comes from Vicia faba, assembly GCA_948472305.1. NCBI lineage: Eukaryota > Viridiplantae > Streptophyta > Magnoliopsida > Fabales > Fabaceae > Vicia > Vicia faba. The sequence goes on from OX451739.1 coordinate 689,100,543, forward strand.
AAAAAAAAACTGCGCATAATCAAAGACCCGCTAGGTTGACACACCTAGGCAAAAATAAGGGCTTCCCGGCGAACCAAAACGGTTCGGGCAAAAATAAGGGATGAAATGAAAAAATCTGTACACCCGGCGAGTCGAAAACCTGAAAAGGCGGCTTGGGAAAAGATGGGTATCCCGGTGGACTGAAAACCCGAAGGGGCAGTCCAGGCAAAAATTAGGGATCACAGCGTACGACTATGTCCCGTCACTCGCCTACCAGAAGAAGATTTGTCCATCGGCAGTTATCAAGCGCCTCCACAAGTATCTTCTCCCATAGAAACAGGGGCAATATGAATTGTCTAAGCAATCTAGTTGTTCTGTCCACCAAGGTACCAAGGTAGGTTCGGCTGAAGAACGTAACCAAGATACCTCCACTCCCTGCAGAGTAAGACAAGACTCAACAATACTCTCCCCCGAGTAGAGTTGGTCCCCATCATCCCTGAAAAGGCACAGTATCTCCAGTAAGTCAGCGACACTCTCCCCAAGCAGAGTCAGTCTACTGTCAGCCTTAAGGAAATTTGGTATCCCTAGAAAATCTCAACATTCCCCAGCGGAGTATACAGATATTCCTAATCAAGCATCCCCGGCAGTCTTAATATAAGATTGTTCCCCGGCGGAATACAGACATCCAGTGGAGCCACTTCCCAGTGCAGTCCAAAGTCTCCCCAGGAGAGTTGAATCAATCTCCCCAGTAGATTCTTGAAGCTTATCCCCAGTAGATTCTGGAAGCTTATCCCCTGCAGAGTACATATCTCTCCCCGGCTTTATTCAAAGGTTATTCCCCACCAGAGCTTATAACTGGGTTATCCTCAGCTAATTACCACGGAAAGATCGTCCTCGGCGAAGTTCTTCCTACCCCCAGTGGAGTTCATCAAAATTCCCCAACAAGCTTATCAACGGTATCCCCAGCGGAGTTCTCATTAAAACCTCAGCAAAATATCTCTTCCCACAGAGTAATTCCCCGCAGAGTAATCTCTTCGCCAAGTTTATTCCCCAACGGAGTCATCTTCTCCTACCGGCTTATTCTTGCAATCATCATCCCTAGCGGAAATGAAGAACTCTACTCTTCAACCTCAGCCCAGGATTCAACTTCCCGGCGTTCGTCAAGGATTTATTTTCCTAGACGAAGATACATTCATAGACATTCATCACATTATCATACACCATGACGCATGCATATACACATCATAACACACAAATCTCATTTATTCTTGAGAACATCTTAATATCATGCAGTTCATGCATCATGACACTGCATACAGCTAACGTTTTTCCTTTTCAGGAAAAGGTCAATCAAAAGATGATTACCATCTACCTTTATAGTTCCAGATCAACACCGGTAACAAGCCAGGAAAATTCTGTGGACGACTGATCGTGGGTTAATATCTGAAACCAAACAGGACAATTATCTACTTGATCATCCTCAGGCAACCCTACACCGGTTCCTTTTCTTTCAGAAGAAGTCTTACACGGGCTCATCAATAGGCAACCCTACACCGGTTCCCTCTCAACCTCAGATGTAGTTTTACACGAACTCATCATCAGGCAACCCTACACCGGTTCCTTCTCAATTTTCAGACGAAGTCTTACGTGTACTCACCCTCCACAAGTAACCCTACACCGGTTCCTTTTCTTTCAGAAGAAGTCTTACACGTACTTATCATCAAAGTAACCCTACACCGGTTCCTTTTCTTTCAGAAGAAGTCTTACACGGACTTATCTCAAGATGACCTTACCCCGGTTCATCAAGAAGTCTTACACGGACTTATCTCAAGATGACCTTACCCCGGTTCATCAAGAAGTTTTACACGAACTTATCCTGCAGTAACCTTACCCCGGTTCCTCCAGAAGTCTTACACGGACTTATCTCAAGATGACCTTACCCCGGTTCATCAAGAAGTTTTACACGAACTTATCCTGCAGTAACCTTACCCCGGTTCCTCCAGAAGTCTTACACGGACTTATCTCAAGATGACCTTACCCCGATTCATCAAGAAGTTTTACACGAACTTATCCTGCAGTAACCTTACCCCGGTTCCTCCAGAAGTCTTACACGGACTTATCTCAAGATGACCTTACCCCGGTTCATCAAGAAGTATTACACGAAATTATCCTGCAGTAACCTTACCCCGGTTCCTCCAGAAGTCTTACACGGACTTATCTCAAGATGACCTTACCCCGGTTCATCCAGAAGTTTTACACGAACTTATCCTGCAGTAACCTTACCCCGGTTCCTCCAGAAGTCTTACACGGACTTATCACCGAAGTAACCTTACCCCGGTTCCTCCAGAAGTTTTACACGAACTTATCCCGAAGAAACCCTACACAGGTTCTCTCTCTCCAGACGTAGTTTTACACGGGCTCGTCGTCAAAGAAACCCTACACAGGTTCTCTCTTTCCAAAGATGCAGTTTTACACGGACTCGTCATCAGAAACCCTACCCAGGTTTTACTTCTTCCAGGATGCAGTTTTACACGGGCTCATCATCAAAGTAACCCCACACAGGTTCCCTTCTCAGACTCCAGACGTAGTTTTACACGGACTCGTCATCAGTAAACCCTACACAGGTTTCCTTCTCAGCTCTAGATGCGGTTTTACACGGACTCGTCATCAAAGTAACCCTACGCAGGTTCCTTATCCATTTTCAGATGCAGTCTTATACGGACTCATTATCAGTAAACCCTACACAGGTTTCCTTCCTCCAAAGATGCAGTTTTACACGAGCTCATCATCAGTCAACCCTACACAGGTGTCCTTCTTTCCAAGATGCAGCTTTACACGAGCTCATCATCAGGCAACCCTACACAGGTTCCCTCTTTCAAGTTACAAAAATTACAGTTCAACAGACCACCTCCAGATGGCATCTATAAGCCCATCCACCTATCAACAGTCTCCAAATGGCATCTATAAGCCCATTCCCGACAAGGATCTGTCACATCTCCAGATGGCATCTATAAGCCCATCCTCCTATCCACCATCTCTCCAAATGGCATCTGTAAGCCCATTCCCACCATCACACTGTTGATACTCTACTATGTGAGTGCAAATTTCTGGGCACTCTAGTGTTCAATCATCCTCCACCTTCGGATCACGAAAGACACACAAGCCAATCTACATCCTCAGGTCTAAGAAGATTGAACAGGGGAAACTGTTGTACCCCAAAATTTTCCCTCCCATATTCTTCAAAGTTTTGACAAGTATCATCTCAATTTGCTCAAGTCTACTCAAGGGTTGCACAGTTCAAACACCCTCCTAAGCCAATCAAATTAGGGTTTTGGTTCTTGCAAGGAAGTTGAGGTTTTCAAGGGCTCAATCAAGTCCCATATGCTTATATACATTGTCAAGCACCTACATGTCAAGTTTCAAGGCTCACAAGGTCAAGTTGCACAGTCAAAAGCCCTAGTTGCTCCACAATCAACTACAGGGGTAAAATGGTCATTTGGCAGTCAAAAGTCAAAAATTTTGGTCAAAATCTTATTTTGAAGCCACAATCATCATTTTATCAAGTCTTGATCATGATTCCACAAGAATGGCTAAAAAGTCATTAAGATGCAAAAGTTTCCATTTTTGGACAGCTGAAAAGTCAACTGTAACTTGACCAAGGCATAACTTTTTCATGGTTCATCAGAAAAATCTCATCCAATGCTCATATTGAAGGGGAGGACATTTCCTACAACTCATCTTCACATTCCAAATCCAAGAAATGCTCTCACAAAAAGTTATAAATTTCAACATTATAGGTCATTTTCAAAAGTCAACAAAAATGCACTTTAAGTCAAAGACCATAAATTGAGATTGGTAAATCAAAATGACATGGTACCAAAGGCATTGGTTATAGGACTTCAAGACCTTTCCAAAATGTCCAAGAACATGTTCATATGATCAAATTTGAGCAAGATATGCATTGGAGAAGTTGGGAAATTTTTGTGAAATGGCAAAAGTCAACTATCCTTGAAACTTCAATTTTTGACAAAGGGGCCCACTTTTTTCACTTGGTTCAGCCTTGTCATGCCACCCACGTGTCCCATAATCAATTTCAAGATTAAACATTAATTTTTCTATTTTTATTTAATTTTATTTGATTTAATTCATTTTAAATCCATAAAATTCAAATAAAATCAAAAAAAATTAATTCAATAATATCTTTTGATTTGAATGGCTTTCATGTGTCATAATACACCTACCAATTTCGTGCTAGAGCCATTTTAAGCATAAAAATTCAAATTTGAACAAAATTGGAAAAAGGCCTTTAATGGTGGTTAAGACAAAATCCAAAAACATAATGGCACAAGTTTAAGGCTCCTAAAGGTGAATTATTCTCATTCATGACTACATATGCAAGCCTTGCAAGCCTCATTCACGACCTAGAGTGTGCACAAACGGCTAGAGCGAAATCCAAAAAGTGTCAAGAAAAAGTGTGAGATCAAAAGGAGTGTTGCAAGCATTTTCAGGCCAAAAGGAGAACGTGACTCTCTTCTTTGCCATAATCTGAAGCTAAAGCAACCCTTGCCACGTCCTAAGGTCCATCATACCGCGCTGTAAGTTTTCCCAGGTCCCCCCAAGTCTCAATATTATTTTTTCTAACAAATTCCCATGCAGCTTCCTAGACGCGTTCCACCATAGGCCTCATACAAATGCGCGCCAAGTGTCTCAAAAGATCAATCCAAAGGCCAAAGGGTGATCCACACCATGCTCCCTGGTCAACGCGCCTCTGGACGATTCAAAAGTCAAAAAGGCTTGAGACAATGGGCCTAAATTCCTGATTCACCTCCCTAAGGGTCCAACACCCCCTGGGTTCTTATTTTCTTTTCTTTTTTCTTTTTTCTCTTTTTATTTTCTTTTCTTTTATAATTTCCCTTTTATTAATTATTAGTTTTATTAATTGTTTAATTAACCCAAACTAATTTTTCCCATAAAATTCAGAAAAACAAAAAAAAAACATTTTATTATTTATTAACTTATTTTGTAAATAAATGTAAATTAAATTAAATTAGCTTAATTAATTAACTTTAATACTTTTTACAATAAATAAAATCAATTTAGAATTAGGTTTTTGCTAACTTTTAATTTCTATTTATTTTCTCTTTATTTTCATTAAAAACACAAAAATACAAAAAAAACATTTTCTTAATTAATTAATTAATTAGTTATTAGTTTTAATTTCATTAATTACAAAAAAGGACAAAAAATCAATTCTTTCTTAAAAAAGGGTCAAAACCCTTAGGACGTCCCGATTCATTCTTTCGCGCGCAATTTATTTTAATTCATTATATTTATGTAACTGCTTCCGGAAATGTAATAGTTAATTAGGTTTATCTCTTTATTTGCTATTTCTCGCATTCTTATTTCAGAACGGGTTTTTGTTTTTTGGCGATGTATAGACCCGCGCCTTGTAATAGCTAGATTTACATTTCTGCAATTTATTTTCCGCACTCCTAACTGTTAAAAAATGCATGAAAGAATGTATGTAAATAAAAGTAATCCGTAGCTCACAAATAACATGTACAAAGACAATTAACTGAAAAATAACACACAAAGCACATGCCACTCCTAGGGTACGCCTCACTGGTTGCCTCGAACGTGGTCATCAAGTATAGGGTGTCTTAGAGCTCGCCCTTCTGTCTAAAAGATCCAGTCGCCTCGAAACGGTTGCCTCGGATAAAAAGGATCTAGGACATTAGGGTTACTTCTAAGGTGTCCTACCATTGCTTTGGTGACCACACATGTCCCTTAATTGAATTGACCCGAATAACTCCAACGATGGTGTTACCTACCTCTCAATGGTGGGATAGCACTATCTAAAGGACTCTTACACAGCTTAATTCCTTAGAGTAGGTAGATTTCTCTTAAGTACTTGCTCTTTTCAAAACAAACAAAAATAATTTTTCCCACCTACACTTTCAAAAGTTTTCAAACAAATTTTTCATACACTCTTGAGGACAGATACAAGAGATACTTAGAAATTTTTCAAACGAAACTTTTTCAAAACCCACACACATTTGAAAAGCAAACAATTTTGAAAACATAAGAGCAAGTACCTAAGAGCCCGTGGATAACCACGGATAGAAAGGGTGCTAACACCTTCCCTTTCTATAAATCTATCTCCCGAACCAAGAGACATCTCGAATAAGGAATTTTGCTGTGCTTTTGTCCTTTCCATGTTGGAGAACATAAAAGACGGTGGCGACTCTTGCTTACCGCGACATTTCGCGAAACCAGCTAAAAAATAGTCAGTTCTATTTCTACCGATCACAGTTAGTCGAATGAAATATGCATGTGATGTTATGATGCATGATGTCATGATAAAAACACACAACATGTATCACAAATAGAAAACATGGTAAAGGCAAACAAGTCACACAAGAGCCCTTAAATTTCAGGCTGGCATGGAGTTTAGGTACTACCCTCTTGCAGTTTAGTTGGTTCAACCTGTCCTAATAATAATAACCGGGTTCTAGAGGTTCTCAATATCACTGACCATCCTCCATCAGTCATAGTTTCAACTTACACAATCTTTTCTTACGGCCGGAACCATCTCGAGAGTATGATCTCAATGAGTGTAGACTCTTGCTACTTCCTATGGCCAAGTTGGTCAATTATAGGTTCTAAGGTCAGTTGATGCTTAATGACCCATATAGCAACCCCATATTCTCCTTGTTACTCCACAAGGGATATCGGTACCAACTAATGTGCCACATCAACGTAGCTACTGCTTCAACCGTATCGGTCTACGCCGTACAGTTCCCTCACAGTCTATTGCTACTTACCTAAAAGGTCTCTCCCAGATCCGGGTTAGGATCTATAGTAACTCCGATACAAAGCCCACAAAGATAAAGCAATCAAATCAAATAATAGAAAACAATATGATGAACTAATCCTAAGGTATACCCCACTTATTAATTCCCCAGCAGAGTCGCCAGTTCTGTGATACGGTGGCCAGAACCGGGACTATTTCTTTTAGAATTTGCTGGTTTGCATTTTGTGTTTGTTTTTGCAAAATTTCGCAGTAAGCAAGAGTCGCCACCGACTTTTATTTTATCCAACAAGGAAAGGAAAAAAGCACAGAAAAATTCCCTTTTTTCGAGATTTTGAGTACGGGGGGTAGATTATAGAAAGCAAAGGTATTAGCACCCTTTCTATCCGTGGTTTTCCACTGGCTCTTAGGTACTTGCTCATCATTTTCAAAATTGCTTCTTTGTGTGTTTGATTTGAAAAAAAGTTTTTTGACTTCGATTTAACTCTTACTTCTGTCTTCAAGAGTGTTACAAAGTGTTTTTTGAAAGCTTTGTTTGAAAGAAGAATGTAAGTGTGAAAAAGTTTGTTTGGATTGAGCAAGTACTTAAGAACTAATCTACCTACTCGAAAAAAAGAATTGTTCTATGTTCGTTTCCTTTAGACAGTGCTATCCCACTATTAGTGAGTAGGTAGCACCGTCATTGGAGTTTTGAGGGTCAATTCGAAAGGGATGTACGGTCACTAAAGCAATGTTAGGACGTCTTAGTAGTAACCCTAATGTCTTAGATCAATTTTATTCGAGGCAACAATATCCGAGGCAACCATTCTGAGGCAACTATTCCGAGGCAACCATTCCAAACAGGACTTTGATCTTTGTTTAGACAAGAGAGCGACCACTAAAATATCCTATACCTAATGACCGTTTACCGAAGGCAACCAAGTGGGAGTGTACCCTAGGAGTGCGCATGTGCGAGTGATTCAATTTCAGATTATTTATCTTTGCACATTTTGGGTTTGCTAACTGTTTTAAAGTTTACATACATTCTTGTCATGCAACCCTAATTATTCATACATCTAACAGTTAATATTTTGCGGGAATTGAAGTGCGGAAATTAAACTACGCTATTACAAGGCTTCGGGTATTTACATAGCCAAAAACAAACCCTTAAAAAATAAACCGATAAATGAAAATAAAAGACCTAATTAACTATTACATCTTGTGAGCAATTACATTAATAGGATAAAAATAATAATAAGAATGCGCGCGAGGAAAATTAGATCGGGAAGGAATTAGGGTTTTGACCCTTTTTAACCTAATTAAAAGAGAAAATGTTTTTGTTGTTTTTAATTATTTTTTTAAGAAAAGAATTAAGTTTTAAATTAAATACTAAATTAATTAGATAATTAAATTAATTAATGAAAATAAATATTTAACCTAATCTTGTGTTTTTGGTTATTTTAAGAAAAATGAAATATAATTAAGTTATGAATAAAACCCTAATTTGTTCTAATTAATTTTAAATTTATTTACAAAAAGAAATTAAAGTTTTACCTAAAATTAAAATCTAATTAAATTAATTAACTTATTGGTAAAAAAGAAACCTAAGTCTAATTGGGTGAAAGATATTCTTGTGATTTTTTGATAAAAAGAAAATAATTAATTTGTTAGTAAAATAAATAAATTAAATAAAATAAAACAAATATAAAAAATAATAGAGAAAGAGAATTGGGCCTGAGCAAAGCAAATTGGGGGGGAGGGGGTGCAGATAGTAATTCTGGGCCCAAGAAGATGAAGTCCATGTTGACCTTCTGAGATCCCATGCTATGCGTTTGACTAGGCGTTTGGTGCTCCCTCATTGATGGCCCTTGGATCTGGCCATCTGGCCACTTGGCAGACTAGACGGTGAGGACACATGATGGTCCTTTGGCTTGTATACACGTTGGATCCTGAAAAGGAAAATAATATGAAGAAAGGGGGGACCTGGGATTCGAACCCAGGTCCTGAAGCACTTTCCACACACTCCACTACCACTGTGCCATTTGTTCTGTTTGTATATACAATAAATAATAATGATAATATATGAAAAGAAAAAACGCTAAGTCCAAAACGCGCGAAATTCAAACACGCGAATGGTTATCCGCCACATCTTCGTCTTCTCCAAGGATCTGTTGTTTTAGACAACAAACCTATACCAACGGACACTCTCCGTAGCTAAAACCCTGGGCATATCAAAAATCATGTACAAGCACAATAAATCAATGGTGATGGTACCAATTCATTCGTCTCAGTCTCACGAACTTCATGGTACCCTAATCGTAGTCCAATTTTACCTGTACACCAAGATCCCAATTTGAACCCAAAAACCCTAACAATGGTGAAATCTCATACAGGTCATGAAAATGCAATTAAATATTACAGAAAGCTTGCAAATGTTCTAAGGATCAATAATCTATGATTAATTCATGCTATCAGTGTCTAAATCATGAAATTCGAATTCAAGAAAGAAGCAATGTCGTGACTGACTTACAGCGAGTTATAGGGCCTGAAAGTGCTTGTTCTTGATTGGTTTAGGTCCCTTGTGATCCCAGGAAGCGATTGGGATGGTCAAAGGATCTTGAAATTGCTTGGAACAATGAATTCAAATTACCACTTTTTTCTGTTTTTTCCAAGTTTTGTTCTTGATGCTGCGCCTCTCTCTAGCCTTGCTTTGGGTCTTCACATCATCCTTATGTAATGAGGAATGAATTAGGGTTAAAAGAATGTGCTCAATCTTCCTCCATCATTGCATTTGATTTTGATTTGATTTCTTTGAATAACCTTCCAAAAATAGGCCTAATCCAATTTTTTGTGCACTCCAAGCCTTTACACGAATTTGATCTCATGCTAGCTGGAATTTAAGACCTGAAACAAGTACAAAATCTTGTGTTTTCAATATTTTGGATTTTCTATGATTTGTTTTGATTTAAAATGATTTAATTCAAATAAAAATCAAAATAAATAATAAAAACAAGATAATGACAAGTGGCAAAGGCTAGGGCTCGTGGACCATGTTGCCAACTCAAAACAAGTGAAAAAGATTGGGCCCATTTGGCAAAAATTGAAGTTTTAGGCATAGTTGACTTTTGACAATTTTGCAAAAAGGGCCAACTTCACCAATGCACAACTTCCTCAATTTTGACTCTTTGAAGGTGTTCTTGGACTTTTTAGAAAGATTGAGATGTCCTATAAGCAACCCTTTTGGTATCATCTCAATTTGATATTCCATGCTCATGTATGAAGCTTTGACAAGAAAGGTGTTTTTGTTGACTTTTCAAAATGACCTATAATGTCCAAATTTATAACTTCTTGTGAGTGCATATTTTGAACTTGGGAGCTGAAGATGGATAGTAGGGCATGGCATCCTCTTCAAAATGAGATTTGGATGGGTCATTTCTCATAAAGTATGAGAAAGTTATGCTTGGTTAAAGTTGAGTTGACTTTTCCTATAAAACCCTAATTTAGCAACTTTTGATTCTTGATGAATTATGAGCAATCCTTGATGAATCATGATCAACCCTTGATCAAATGATGAAATATACTTCAAAATGAGGGTGTTGATCAAAAATCTTGAAGTTTGACTATATGTGGGCCACAATTGACTTTTGCCCTAGCACAGTCGATTTTCAAGCCTTTGAGCAATTAACTGAGCAAACTTTCTCTGTAGGGCTTGAAACTTGAAGTGGATGATCTTGAGAACATATTAGGAAATTGGTGAGAATTTGGGATCCCTTGGACTCAAGTATCTTGGTGCAACATGAAACCCTAATTTGAGGTAGACTGCCTTAGGAGAGAGCTTGTCTGGTCAATCCTTGGACTTCGTTGAGCAACTTGAGGATCTTTCTTGAAATGTTTTGAGAAATATGGGAGGGCAAATTTTAGGGTACAGCAGCTGCCCCTGTTCAATATTCTTAAACCTGAGGATGTAGATTGGCCTGCTTTCCTTTCGTGATCCGAAGGTGGAAGATGATTGAACACTAGAGTGCCTAGAAATTTGCACTCGCATGAAGTGGTGTCCATCTTGCAATGTCGGGAATGGGCTTACAGATGCCATTTGGAAATTGATGACGGGGGATGGGCTTAAAGATGCCATCTGAAGGGGTGTCGATCGCATAAGAGATTCCTTAGCGAGAGCTTGTATACCTGTTGTTAAGGAAGATTCCGCTGGGGAAGGCTGATCTCTGTCTTGAGAGAAGTAGAATTTTAGGAGCTTCAGTCGTCTGTTATTCTACTGGTGAATTATCTCTATTTTTGAGAAAAGTTGAATTTTAGGAACTTCGGTCGTCCGTTATTCTTGTTGAGGAATCGTCTCTTCGTCGAAGAGGTGAAAATGAAACTACTATCTGGTCGTGATCCGGGCTTCATAGTGATAAGATCGACTGCTATCTGGTCGTAATCCAGGCTTTACAGTGACTTACTGGGGAGATGAGATTAAACTAGCTATCCGGTCGTAATCCGGGCTTCGCAATTTCTCGATTCTTATCTTGTCGTAATCCAGGCTTCAGAAGGAAATGAGTTGTTATCCCTATCGCATCCGGGCTTCAACTTCAATTCAGGGAACTCTAATATCTGGTCGACTCCGGGCTTCTTAGTAACTGTCCAAGTAAACTACTATTTGGTCGTAATCCAAGCTTCGCAGTGTCTTGTACTGTTATCTAGTCGTAATCCAGGCTTCAGTCCTTTTGTCGTTATCTGGTCGTAATCCAGGCTTCACGATGCTTTATACCATTATCTGGTCGAAATCCAGGCTTCATTGTATCCTGTACTGCTATCTGGTCGTAATCTAGGCTTCACAATACTTACTTCTTATCTGGTCGAAATCCAGGCTTCAGAAGAAATCAAGTGGTTATCCGATCACATCCGAGATTCCCTTTAACTGTTGGGCCTACTAATATCTGGTCGAATCCGGGTTTCATAGTAACTGGCTGGGTAAAATGCTATTTGGTCGAAATCCAAGCTTCATAGTGTCCCTCACTGTTATCTGGTTGTAATCCAGTTTACATAGTGTCTTTTATCGTTATCTGGTTGTAATCCAGGCTTCACGATGTCTCATACCACTATCTGGTCGAATCCAGGCTTCATGGTGTTTGGAGAAAATCAAGATACCATCCGGTCATAATCCGGGCTTCATAACATGTGTTAAAGATATACCACTATTTGGTCATAATCCAGGTATCGCGGTGTCTTTGGCTGCTATCTGGTCGTAATCCAGGCTTCACAGAAACTTGTATTGCCATCTGGTCGTAATCCAGGCTTCACAATAACTTTCTGAGCTGTTATCCGGTCGTAATATGGGCTTCACGGCTTGCTGGGGATTAAACTATTATCCCGTCGTTCTCCGGGCTTCATAGCTTAAAGATAAACCACTATCTGGTCGAATCCATGCTTCGCGGTGTTTGATATTATTATCTGGTCGTTCTCCGGGCTTCACAATATGCTGTAGAAATCAAGATACTATCCGGTCGAATCCGGGCTTCATAGCTTGAACTTTGTGAGGATTTGATTGTATCTTTCCTGAAAGGTCAAGGTTAGTTGTATTTAATGCATGACATGTATCAAGCAATGATGTTCTCAAAATAAATGAGATTGTGTTGTATGGTGCGTATGCATATGTCATGGTGTATGGATATGCAAATGTTTTTGTGATGTTCTCTAGCTGGGGAAAATAAATCCCGGATTGCTGCTGGAGAAAAGAGTTGAATTCTTCGTTTCTGCTGGGGATAGTGAATGAAGATGTTTGTGAGAATAATCCTACCGGAGAAAATAACTCCGATGGGGAATAAACTGACGAGGAAATGACTCTGTGGGGAGGACATACTCTGCTAGAAGCTCTGTTGATTTTGAGAAACAACCTCGGCTAGGGATGAATTACCATTGCAGGCGATGATGCACTCTGTTGGGAATTGAGTTTCTGTTTGTGAAAAGGATGAACTCCGCTGGGGATGATTTTCCAATGGCGACTTCACTGGGGATAATCTTTTAGACTCTACTGGGAATAATCTTCTAATGCTGATGATAGATAAACTCTGCTTGGGGAGAATATTTCCGACTCATTCACAGTTGCGAGCCTCAGCTTGGGAGAGTGGTGCTAACATCACTGTCCTTCTCTTACTCTGCGGGGAGTGAATGTACTTTCAATCGTTTTCTCCAACTAGGTCTATCCCTATACCTGGTAAATAGAGCAACTGTACGGTTTGGACATTTCTTATTTGCCCCTGTTTCTGATATTACGAGTAGTTGTCTTTTGTTTCGCATGTGTGATACGGTGGGAGAACTGACTATGGTTTTGTGTTTGTTTTCGCAAAATGTTTCGGTTGAGCAAGAGTCGCCACTGACTTTTTATTTTATCCTAAGGAAAGGTTTAAAAAGCACAGCAAAAACCTTTGAGATTTTTCTTGGGTTCGGGGAGTAGATTATAGAAAGGGAAGGTATTAGCACCCTTTCTATCCATGGTTATCCATGGGCTCTTAGGTACTTGCTTAGATCAACTTGCCTTGGTTTTCAATTGTTTGAAATGGTGCTTGGTGTGTGGTTTTGAAAATGTTTTGAAAAAGATGCCTTGTATAGGCTACCCTTGTAACAATTCTTTACTCGAATGTTTTACAAAAGGTGTTTGTCTTTTTGAAAAGATGTTCCAAGGTTTTTGAAAGTTTGTTTTGAAAGTGTTTGTGAAGTGTGGTTTGAAAATAGGCAAGTGTTTTCTTTTGCAAATTGACAAGTACTTAAGAGCTATCTACCCTAAAGTTCTCAAAGATTTTTGTTATGTTTTTAATCCTTTTAACAATTTTGTTCCACCATTGCATTTGGTGGACAATCTTGTGTTAGGAGATGAAAGGGACGGGCGCGGGTCATCGTTTAGACCATAGTTGCAATAGTGCTAAGTGTCTTTGGGCAATTTTTCTTTGAAAGGGACTTTGATCATTTTAGGCAACTTTTTGAAAGCGTCATCGAGGGACTATGATCATTTGATTGTTTGTTTTACCCAAAGAAACCTAACATCCAACATGGCCCATTTATTTGAAGGCAACAAGTGGAATACCCTAGGGGTGCAAGTGTGAGATGTGTTGTCCATTTTCATGCTTGATTATCTTGAAATTAGGTCAAACTACTTTGTTCTTTTTATTTGCATACAAACCCTAGTTCTAGCATGGTATATTTAGAAAGCGTTTAAAGTGCGGAAAGTAAAATTCCTACACTATTACAACACAATAGGGGAAGGGGGGTACAAATGTTCAAATGGGGGGGATATTTAGACAAGGAATTTAAACCTAGCTATTACATCAATTTTTGGAATATTTACAAGACAATTAATTGCATAAATTAAATGGAAAATAAAAATAAAGATGCAAAAAGGGTTTTCATATGTATGGAAAAAGGATGTTTTTTATGTTCAATAAACAAAAATGAATAAAATAAAAAAAAGTAATATTTTTTATGTTTTAAGGGTAAAACCCTAATTTTTATTAAGTAAATATATATCTTATTTAATTTATACAAGTATTTATTTATTATGTACAAAAAATAAAATAAAATGGAGTATATTCATAAAAAAGTATTTTTCATGCCAAATATTAATAAAATAAAAAAAATGTATGTATTTTGGTATTTTTGCCCTAAGTATATTAATATATATAAATATCTTTATTATTTACTAAATAAATATTATATATACAAAAATAATAATTTTTAATGTTTATAAAAAAAAGTATTTTTGATACAAAATATTTTCAAAAGAGAAAATGAAATAAAAATCAGAAGTAAGCTATATTTGCATTATTTTTCTAGTTTTTTCTAAATAAAAGTATATATATTTATGTACAAATGTCCATATAAACAAATAAATACCTAAAAAATGCAAAAATGGTGTAAAAATAATTTTTCAAGTTTTTAATATTATTAGCAAAAATAAATAAATCAGAATAAAAAAAGAAAAGTCAAAAAATCAAGCAAATAAATAAAATGGGCTCAGGGGGTGCAAAACCAAAAATATGGTGTGAAGAGAAATAACACAAAAAGCCCAGCCCATGTAGCTTCTTCTTCAACCTTCAGACAAAAAGATGTCAAAAAACGCGCGCCTGTATTCAAGTTCAAACATCTGGATTCTTTGACTTTTTGCACAAACTTTCAACACAAGAAATGTTAAGCATTGAATCACGATTCCAAATATATAAAGAACTCATCCTAACTATCAGAAATGAGAGAGAATTTTGACATTCCCAAATCCTGACCTAACTTTTCTTCCATATTCAAACCTTAAATTCTCGCAGCTCAAGCAAAATAAATGAAAAGTAAAAGCATGTACAGATTCAGGGGCATGAGTAGAACACTTCTTATTCACAAACCTAGAGCTAATGATGCCTAGACTAAGAGTTAGAATTTCAAAAAGATACCTGTTCAGTTGAAGTTCTATCTGGCAATGGGGGAGTTTTCAGGGCAAGATGATGATCTGTATAGCTTGCCTGAAGTGTGGTGATGCTATTCTAATGTTTACTTTGCTTTGAAACACTTTGAATCGAGCTATGGACCTTCAACTGCAAAACAAGAAAATAAAAATGGTGGAACTGGTTAGAGGAGTTACAGGTCGTGTTTTAGGTTTTGGTTAGCTTGCATTGATGCTAGGGAATGTGTTTGATGAGCTTTGGGCAAGAAATCATGCAAGGGATGAGAGTTGGCACTCAAACTGCAGTAAGAACTCTGTTTGAGCAGTTTGAGGGTGGTTCTGAGTTTGTGGAGGTATTGGAGGTATTGGAGTCGTGTGCTAGCTTAGTTAGGATGATTAGAAAGTGTATACAATATTTGCTTAAGTGTTCTAATGCTGAGATCAAAGTTATGTTGTGATATGGGATGTTTCTTCACACTTAAGCAAACAAAGGCCACTTGAGTTTCTAGGCAGGTAGAGGACCCCTAAACATGCTGCAAAACATCTCCTTGATCAGTGTGTTTTGCTCATAATCTTGTGCCAATTAGATTTGATCTGTACTTGTGGATTTGCAACTTTGACATAAAGCTTGCTTTTGCAAAAATGGCTATTTCACTTTTTCCATTTATGGACTAATCCAACATGTAATGCTTAAACTCAAGAAACAAGGCCTTAGCACAATGAACATGCATTAAATTATTGAGTGTTGGATGGTTTAAGGGCCTGTAATCAAGTGGCATGCTGGTTTGAGAAATTTGCACAAGTTATGAACATGTACATGGCCATGAATCAAAGTGACTTTTTGCCATATTGCCAAATTCGATTCTCTCAAGTCATGAGGTTGTTTGATGAGTTCTTGGACATTTTGGAAATCTTGGAATGTGTACTACAATCCATCTTTGAAATGCAAATTGAAATTCCAAGTGGAAGTGTATGGAAAATGGTCTTGAAGTTAGGTAGAAAACCTTGCCAAAATAGGTTAAAATTTCACTAAGTTAAGAATGGTTTAGTACCCTTATTCCAAAAATTGTAACTTGAGATACAAGCCTCTTTTGGGAAAACTTTGTGAATCAAAGTTGTAGATCATGCAATAAGCTACAACTTTCATGTTTTGACTTTTGCTTGAATCCAAATGAATCTTGGTGAGAAAGTGGAGCAAAGTTGGGAAAAAATTAGGGTTTTTCATAACTTAGAAAAATTCTAAGTTATGAAAAAATCTCATTTCAAACCCTAATTTGCAATTTTTGATTTCTTGGTGAACAAGTTTCATGATTTGGCATGTTTTGATGAAAAATGAATCTTGACTCTTGATTTTGACCAAAAAGTCAAAGTTTGACTTTTCAGTATACAGTCAAAATTGATCAATTGACTGGGAAATTCATCTGTCAATCTTGTGTACTTGGGATCTTTTGAACTTGTTGAGCATGTCAAGACAAATCCATGGGGTCCTTGAATCCATATGTGAGCTTGGTTTGCCATTGGCTAGGTCAAACAGTCAAAAATTGCCTTTGTGCAGTCAAAACCCTAAAAATGACCATTTTGCCCTTTTGGTGATCTGATCAAATTTCTTGTGGAATTGTGATCCAAACTTGATCAAATGGTCCCTATGAGTTCATAATGTTGATGTGGGTAAATTTTCATGAGGTTTGACTGTCAATTGGCCACAATTGACTTTTTCCCCAATACAGCTGATTTTTAGGTCAACTGTCCAATTGACTGGGCAAAACTTAGAATCAAGACTTGAAACTTGATGTGGATAAACTTGGGAGTCCAATATGAAGCAAGAAAGTCATCTTAGGCAATTTAGGTCAAAACATCTTTGTGCAAACACAAACCCTAATTTGGGTCAACAGTGCAAGGAGAAGTCTTGAGCAGATGAAACCCTAACTGGATCTTGATCTCCAAGGACTTTGTGATGAGAAATCAATGAAAAATGGGAGGGCAAATTTTGGGGTACAACAGCATGTAAATATTTATGAGCAGCAATTATTGTCAAATGCATATATAAAAAATGAACCATTGGACGTTCTTGCAAAACAAAGCAGAAAAAAGAAAACAATTTGAAATTTCTTTGTGAAAATGACTTGTATTAATTTTGAAGTTGGCCTGAAAATAGGCGTTTTTGTACAAGAGGATGGCGTCCTAGTAAGAGAACGCTGCCGAACAATAGAGTTTATACAATTTGTGTAAAACAAAGAAAAACAGCTATGTGAACAATCCAACTGGGTTCCAACTCTGCTATTGTCTTTATATCCTCGAGCATCTCATCACTTTGCTACTTGGTTGAAGATAGGTCAGATTGATTAGTGTCGTCCAAGCTTGATAGTTGATACCGAAGTCTGGTTACAAGGTGATCTAATGAGACATAGTGTTACGCTTTAATTCCTAATTTTTGCCTGGACCTCCCTTTCGGGTTTTCAGTCCATCGGGATACCCTTTTTTGCCCAAGCCGCCTTTTCAGGTTTTCGACTTGTCGGGTGTACATGTTTTTTTCATTTTCATCCCTTATTTTTGCCTGAACCCTTTTGGTTCGCCGGGAAGCCCTAATTTTTTCCTAGGCCAGTCAACCTAGCGGGTCTTTGATTATGCATAGTATTTTTTCACTATGTCTGCATTGACGGGGTGAGGAAGGTCGTCACCATCCATGGTGGTTAGAATCATAGCTCCTCCTGAGAAAATGTTCTTAACCACAAATGGCCCTTCGTAAGTAGGGGTCCATTTTCCCCTAGGATCACCTTGCGGTAGTATGATGTGTTTGATCACCATATCCCCAACTTGATACTCTTGTCGTCTAACTTTCTTGTTAAATGCCTTGATCATTCGTTTTTGATACGTCTGACCATGACAAATAGCAGTAAGTCTCTTTTCGTTGATTAAGTTCAGTTGATCAAGCCGGGTCTGGATCCAGTCATCCTCGCTCAAACCTGCATCTTTCATAATCCGAAGAGAGGGTATCTGGACCTCAATAGGTAAGACTGCCTCCATGCCATATACCAAGGAATAGGGTGTTGCCCCTGTTGACGTCCGTGCTGAGGTACGGTACCCATGAAGAGCAAATGGTAACATCTTGTGCCAGTCTTTATATGTCACCATCATCTTCTACACAATCTTCTTGATATTCTTATTAGCCGCTTCTACAGCCCCATTCATCTTCGACCGGTAGTGAGAAGAGTTGTGATGCTGTATCTTAAATTGTTCGCGGAGCTCGGTGATCAGAGTATTGTTGAGATTTGTACCATTGTCCGTAATGATCCTCTCGGGTACACCATATCGACAAATCAAATTGTGTCGAATAAACCGTGCCACGACGTTCTTGGTCACTGTAGCGAAGGAAGCTGCTTCAACCCACTTCGTAAAATAATCAATTGCTACCAGGATAAAACGATGCCCGTTGGATGCAGTTGGTCTGATCTCACCAATCATATCGATGCCCCACATTGCAAAAGGCCAAGGAGCTGTTAAGACGTTCAGAGGAACTGGAGGTATGTGCACCTTATCAGCATAGACTTGGCACTTATGACAGGTCTGAGAGTGCTGATAACAGTCGGCTTCCATGGTAGACCAATAATATCTTGCCCGTAGGATCTTCTTTGCCATGGTATGTCCACTGGAATGAGTCATATGGCTTTTATTCAAAACTTAGCTCGGGGACAAGAAGAATTAAGAATTCTCATCAGTAAACTTTATCATGACAAATACATCCGTATAAGACGAACAACTAGAATTGGGAATCAAATCATCAATCAACCTCCAATAAGACAGGAAGTTAGTTTTGTTGAAATTAGGCCTTTCCGAATTTCTACTACATTACAAGCCAAACAATGACCTCGCTAACAACAACAGGGTAGTCAGCGTAAGCAGGATACATCTAAAAGGAAATATACCAAACTCAACATGCCGATGTAGCAAGCCTTGCAACACATGCTGAAGATGAATTTGGTCACGTTGAAGGATCCTCCACGGGATCCCAATACTTCCGTTCCTAGCTACAATTCAGATGCAAGGTGTGCATATCACTCTAATAGTCCAGGCATGATACTGATAGCTGTTGGATGTTGAAATATAAGATTCAAGACTTGATTGATGAAGGAGTGTTGGAATTCACACAAGATGGTTAGATTGAGATTTTTTGTCATCCCTCAAAGGCACACCATCTGAAGTGACAAACTCAGACGGAGAAGCCTTTTGTTCATTTGAATTTTCATTTGTAATTTCTTTGTTTGTTCAAACAATTATTTTTATGTCAGACTTTGGTTGTCTCCATTAATGCATTGCATATGTTTGTCTTGAATTAATCCATTTACTATGCTTTTACTTCCTTTTTGTGATATTCAACTCTCGATTAAAAATCTATAAGCCTTTAGAGGGAGGATGACGAAAATAATACCATAATCTCTACGGTATGCTTTGGAATAGACCCTACTGACGATGTACATGCGTTATTTCAAATCCTAAACAATGGGGTTATAAGTAATATAATCCCTAGTCAACCTCATTCCGCCTAAGAAGTAGGAGTTTTCTTTTTCACAGAAGTTGAAACCTTTAATCATAACTTGAGGCAGGGTACTTTCTCAATTAATTTAAATGCACATTCAGTCGCAAGCTCTACCTTCATACATGACGAATAGTGTCGAAGATGCTCTTCTAAATTAAAAGACAGTGATGGTTCCCCGTAATCACTAAAACATGCAATCATCATCTCTCAAAAGAAAAGCCCTCTAAGTCAAAACCTATGAAGGAGACTTAGTACAAACGGGGGTATCCCGCTGATTGTGATCTCAAAACAGTTCAGGCAAAAAATAGGGATAATAAAGTCAAAAAAAGAGGTCACTACGAATCCTCAACAAAAAAAATATTAAAAAAAAAATGATGATTGCCTTCTCAAATAAGCTTTCAGTATCTGAACCATCATCGGGATATCAGGGCGAATATTTCAGACTCAACTGGAATCTAAACGCACAATTAACTGAGTATAGGACTGGAGAACATCACGGAGAACAGGTGGGTACAAATAAATTTTGAGCCTTTATCCTTTATTTCTTAAACCATGAACCAGGCCACGCTATAACCCTTAAAAGTCCTAGCTGAAACATGGGTTAGTTCGAAAGCATACTATTACAAAAGGTATCCTGACTCCTGTAAGGCTTACTATAAATTCTGAGTTGAATTCATATTCTTACAAAATTATGTTGTTTACTAAAAATGCATTTTAAAACTTCAAGACAGACATAAGCTTTTCATTTTTAAATGCCATTGTTTGCATATGACTAATTATTTGACAGCAGAGGAATTTGCACGACAGATATTCAATGAACGGAAACCCTCTTAATGAACATAATCACTTCAGATGGAAAGACATTTCCAGTAATAAACCTTTCATAATCAAGGGGCATGACATGGTGTCTAACTGATATCGGGGCAGTCGAGTCAAGATTCAAGGAATCTCTCAAAAGTGCCGAATATCCAGGGGAAGACCCCTATCTGAATTACTTGGGGCATTGAACATGAGTTCCAGCAAAGGGCCACATGCGATCAAGAAAACATTCTCTGGCATGCTACAACACTTACAGTGAAAATTCTCCGCACCCTGTGAACACATACATAGTTGAAAAATACTACGCATGAAAGAGACCCGCTAGGTTGACAGGCCTAAGCAAAAATAAGGGCATCCCAGTGAACCAAAAAGGTTCGGGAAAAATAGGAATATATATATATATATATAAACTTGTACACCCGATAAGTCGAAAACTTGAAAAGGCAGCTTGGGCAATAAAGGGTATCCCGGTGGGCTGAAAATCTGAAAAGACAGTCCAGGAAAAAGTCAGGGATTAAAGCATACGACTATGTCCCGTCATCTCATCACTTGTCTATCAGTGGAAGGCTTATCTCTCTGATCAGCATTTACCAAGAACTCTAGGAGTCAAGAGGATGTTCAAGTCATCTATAAATCCCCACAGAGCAGTTTCCATGGAATTATCTCTACAGAGCTATATGCATAAGCTCATCTTCAACAAAGATACATTACCCACAAGTCTAATATGCCTTCAAGACATAAATTGGGGCATCTTCCAGCTGTTAACATGATCATACTCACCAGCAGGTCACCCTAGCGTATAAAGGAATATGATATTTTCCCCGACAATATCGCCAACCTACAAAGTCCCAATCTCCATCAGAGATTACGACATCAATACAGTTTATGAAAATTATCTTCCCCAGCTGAGCTTATTCCTCCAAAACTATAAAACCCCTACATATTTCTTTTCTCCAGCAGCGCTCATTTTCTCAACAAGAGTTTTCCTCAACAAAGTGTTTCTCCAGCAGGTTTGGGGTTTATTTCCCCAACAAAGTTTATTTCCCCAACAGATTACAGTCTCCCTAGTTTAAGTGTATTTATCTGACTACCACAAATTACCAGTAAATGACAGTTAGGGTTGCTATCCCCGGAGAGTTGCTACTGAATCAAAAATCGGACCAAGTATCGTTCAACCTTATTCTCTCCAGACGAGTCGAAATCCATATCAGAAACCCGACCGGACAACACCTTAAAAGGTTATCCATCTCTTTTATATCCCGTTAGGGTATATAAGAATTAAATTCCCCAGTAGAGCGAGGAACGACCAATATTCCTGAACTCTTCTATTCCCAAGCAGAAGTCAAACATTCCCAGTGGAGTATCCTCCAAAACATTAAGTAGGAATCCCCCAACGGAGTATCCTCTAAAACACAACATGAGAATCCCCAGTGAAGACATTCTAAACAAGATTGAAGATTCATACTCTTCATCCCCAACGACAGTCAGGGATTTATTTTCCCTAGCCAAAGATGTTACACGAAACTACCGTCACCGTCAGCGACATCTTACATCTCATACATCATTTACAAAATATCATAGCATATGCATATGAAACGCATATAACACACTCTCATTTATTTTGAGAACATCATTACGCAATGCATTACATACATCATGACATTGCATAAAGACTAAATTTGTCTTTTCAGGTAACATCTACAAACAAGACGAATATCATCAGCAGTTTTCAAACAGGTCAAAGATTAATCCCCGAAGCAAGTCGAGGTAACTTATCGGCATGACTAGATTGAAGATTAATTCCCGAAATAAGCCGAGACAACTATCAAAGACCAGGTGGTATGAATTCCCGAAACATGTCGGGTTTACCAATGAAAGAGAATTGTAGATCAAATCTCGAAACAAGACGAGGCGACCATCTGCATGGACAAATGACTTCCTTCAAAGATGTACTATGAAAAACATCTCCTAAAAAACATTTCCTTGGAGACTGAATTTCGACAAGCATTTCCTCGGAGACTGAATTTCGACAAGCATTTCTTCGGAGACTGAATTCTGACAAGCATTTCCTCGGAGACTGAATTCCGACAAGCATTTCCTCAAACTGAATTCCGACAAGCATTTCCTCGGAGACTGAATCCCGACAAGAATTTCATCGAAACTGAATTTCGACAAGAGGTCATTTCAAAAGTCAACAAAAAGACATTTTTTATCAAGACAACCTACATCAAGATAAATTCTCCAAATACAAAAATGATCAAAAGAGAAATTGAAGAGGACATCTTCAGCTTTCCAAAAATTCCAAGATCACCTTCAAATAATGAAAACTGAGAGTGTTATGATTGGTGAAAATTGGGCAATTTTTGAGAAAATACATGAAACTTCATTTCGAGGTTTAAACATGTTTATAACATGTTATAGGACCTATAAGTCGATTTATAAATTACTTTTATTTTATTATTTTATTTATTTTGATTTTATTCAAATTAATTTAAAATAAATCAAATAAATATGTGTTGATGGACCAAAGGGCGTGTGGGATTCATTTGGATATCTTCTAGAAGGCCCAAGATACATAGCAAACATGCCAAAACCATGAAAACATGTTGGGAACAAGAATCTTCAAGTTTCAATGTTTTTAAAACAATTTTGGAGAGATTTCTATGTGTTTTTTGCAATAAATTGTGACATAATGGTACAAGATTCTTGTCTTGTTCTTGTTCCATTTCATTCCTCTATAAATACATGCAATACTCAAGTGCAAAGGAGACAAAAATCTGCATCAAGAACCACCTTTAAAATCTCTTAAAATTCTCAAGAAAATTGCAAATTTTTATCACACAATCCAACCACTCTCAAGCCAAACGAAGTGTCCAAACCTCTTCCTGAAATCCTCAGGAACACATCCATCCCAAGAACCAGAAGATTTGGTGCCTGGAACTCGTGCTTCAAACTCCACCGATTTGCATTTTTTCCCTTGAATTCAATCTTAAATTCCACGCATTACTAATGTGTTTGATGAGCTCAAATGTATTCAGGATATGATTTAGGACGAGTTTGACGTATCACATGCAAGCTTTGATGCACAAATCTCTATATGCCATTTTTAAGGCATAAAAATGTGTTTGCTTCAGATCTCTCTTTACAGGCACATTCATGAGCAAAGAACCCCACCATTGGATTCGTTTCCAACTTTTCAATTTTCTCGTTTTTATTATTTTTGCTTTTGCTTAATTAATTTAATTACTTTTTTTAATTAAAATCAAAAGACCATAAAAAATTATTAAAAATTAGATTTAGGTTTTTTTAATTAATTTAATTTTTGACCAACAAAAAATTGTTTTAATTAAATTAAATTTTTTTTATTTCACAATTAATTTGTAAATTACTTAGAATTAGAGTTAATTATTATTATCACTTTAATTATTTTTCATAAATAAAAACATCAAAAAATATTTTCCTAACACTTAGAAATTTTCTTTAGGTTTTAAATACCTTCTTCTAATTTCTTTTCTCTTTGCTATTTAAATTCTAGAAAACAAATGTATAGGTCGCACGGTTGATTTTGTAATAGCTTAGTTTATTTTCCCACATTTTTCCTTATTATGTATATGCTCATGGGATGTAATAGCCTAGGTTTATTTCCCTGAACTTTACTTTCCGCACCTATGTATGTATATATGTCTGTATATATAACTGTATAGCAATTAGGCATGTATGGTAAGATCTAAAACAAACGCTAGAAAACCTAATTAAGACAAATTAATTGAAAACAAATCACTTTTCACACGCACACCTCTAGGGTGATTCCACTTGTTGCCTCGGAAAAAATACAATCATGTCCCTCGAACATAGGGATACCCATTGGCAAAGACCCTCGGTCAAAAATCATCATAAAGATCACAGTCCGTCGATGGCCCATCGATGTTGCCTTCGGTAAATGATCTTATCCTTCAATGTTGCCTATGAATATATGATGATAGTCCCTTCGAATTGCTAAAGGTATCCCTATATGTTGCCTTTATGATTGTACGATGATCCGCACCTGACCCTCAAACATCTAACGATAGGGCTTCTCACTAACCAATGGTAGGATAACACTATCTAAAGGAAGAGGAAAAGAACAAAAGAATTTTGAGTAGGTAGATAATTCTTAATCGCTTGCTCGCAAACATTTCAAAACATTTTTCACATAATACACTTCTCTTCTGAAATATTTTCAAAGCGAACACTTTGTATGCGTTCTCAATTGATATAAGAGTCATTACAAAGTTTCCGCACTTAGGCATTTTCAAAATATTTTCAAACTTACACATCCACAAAGAATTTTCAAAAGTGAGCTAGCGATTAAGAGCCCGTAGATAACTACGGATGAAAAGGGTGCTAACACATTCCCTTTTCATAACCTGCCCCCCAAACTCCGAAAAATTCTCAAAGGTCTTTCCTAATATTTTCACCCTTTCCTTTATTGGATAAAAGAAAAGTCGGTGGCAACTCTTGTTATCCATAAAATTTGCGATAAAACGTAAAACCAAAAGTCAGTTCTCCCGCCATATTACACCGATAATTAGTAATCCGCTCTCAGAATCTTCTTAGCCATAGTATGCCCACTAGAGTGAGTACCAAATATTCCTTCGTGCATATCTTCCATAATTTTCCCAGCTTCCTTCTTGTCCATACAACGATGTATAGTCGAATCATGGTTGCGTTTGTACAAAATTACTTTGCTCAGGAAGAACTTAGCAGAGAACCTCTGTAGGAATTTATTGTCATTAATAGATGCTCCCTCAGGGTACTCTTGAGCCTCGAGATATCTCTTCACTTCATTAAACCAAGGCTTCTCTTCTACTCCATCAATGTCAACCTCGTAGCAATGTTTCGATTCATCTAATCTTTCAATGTTAATTCGAGGAGCCTCGTTGTCCCATATGACTTTGAACATGGATGACATGGTAGCTAGTGCATCCACCAACTGATTATTTTCTTGCGGGATGTGCTCAAATGTGATTTCCTCAAAGTACAGGATTAAGGTCAGCATGTGCTCTCGGTATGGAATGAGATTCAGATGCTTTGTATCCCATTCTCCCTTGATTTAACTGATTACTAGGGTTGAGTCCCCGTATAAGCTAAAGAACTTGATTCTCAAATAAATAACCTCTTTAATACCCATGATGCACGCTTCGTATTCAACCATTTTGTTGGTAGATTTAAAACATAATCTGGCAGTGAAGGGCGTATGGAAACCCTGAGAAGAGATAATTACAACACCGATTCTGTTTCCAAGTGCGTTAGAAGCTCTATCGAAAACCATAGTCCATCGGGATCCTGGCTCAGGTTCTTCATACGGTCTAGGTTCTTCACAATTCATAACTTGCATGATGTTCTCGTCCAAAAATTCGAAGTTTATAGATTGGTAGTCATCTACAACTTGATGAGCCAAGTGGTCTACCAACACACTTCCTTTGATCTCTTTAAGTGGTGTACTGAATATCGTATTCTATCAAGACCATTTGCCATCGGGCTATTCTTCCGGAGAGTACGAGCTACTCGAATATGTATTTGATGGGACCCATTTTAGAGATCAACAAAGTAGTGTGAGTCAACATATACTGTCTTAGTTGGCAAGAAACCCATGCCAAAGTGCAACAAGTTTTCTCGAGCAGTGAGTATCTTGTTTCACAGTCGTTAAATTTTTTACTAAGGTAGTATATTGCATGCTCTTTTCGACTAGACTCGTCATGCTGGCCCAATATGCACCCCCATTAAGTTCTCTAACACTGTTAGGTGCATAATTAGAGGTATTCCTTCAACTGGTGGAATTAGAATTAGAGGTTCTTGTAGGTGCTCCTTGCTCTTGTCAAAGGCTGTCTGACAATCATCGTTCCACTTTACTACTTAATATTTCTTCAGCAGCTTGAAGATTGGCTCACAAGTAGCAGTCAAATGAGAAATGAATCGAGCAATATAATTCAGCCATCCCAAGAAACCTCTGACTTCCTTCTTGGTACAGGGAGGGGAAATTTATTGAATAACTTTGACTTTGGCGGGGTCAACCTCAATGCCTTTACCACTAACAACAAAACCCAGGAGCTTAACGGACCTCACCCCAAAGGTGCATTTGTTCAAATTTAATCTCAGCTTGTACCTCTTTAGTCTCTCGAATAGATTGTGTAGATGGTCAAGATTCTCTTCTTCAGTTTGAGATCTGGCTATCATATCATCGACATAGACCTCTATCTCGTGATGAATCATGTTATGGAACAAAGCTACCATAGCACACTGACATGTTGCATCGACGTTCTTCAACCCAAAAGGCATAACCTTGTAGCAGAAAGTGCCCCACTGTGTGATGAAGGTAGTTTTCTCCATGTCTTCTGGTGCTATCTTGATCTGATTATACCCTGAGAAATCGTTCATGAAGGAGAATACCTTGTGCTGAGCGGTGTTGTCGACCAAAACATCAATATATGGAAGTGGGAAGTCATCTTTAGGGCTTGCCCTGCTCAGATCCTGGTAGTCTACATACATGCGTATTTTTCCGTCTTTCTTTGGTACATGATTCACATTTTTAACCCATTGAGGATATGATGTCACTGCTAAGAACCCCGAATTGAATTGTTTCATAACCTCGACTTTGATCTTTTCTGACATCTCAGACGTATTCGACGAACCTTCTTATTTATCGGAGCACAACCCTCTTTTATCGGAAGGCAGTGAACCACAATATCAGTATCGAGCCCTGGCATGTCTTTGTACGGCCGCACAAAGATCTTAACATATTCATGCAACATCTGAATCAACCTGTTCTTGACACTGCCCTCTAAGCTGGCGCCTATCTTGACTTCTTTTCTGTCTATTTCAGAACCCAAGTTTACAATTTCAATGAGCTCTTCATGTGGTTGAATAGCCTTTTCCTCTTGCACTAACAGTCTAGAAAGCTCTCTAGGTATTTCACAATATTCCCCACCTCCGTCCTAGGCTTGGTAGATCGGATTTTCAAAGTCATAAGTGGCAATAACATAATTGTTGTCAACGAGATCTAGAGTGGATGTGGATCTGTAATGTATTGTGTGGGAATGTGTAAGAACACATAGCTATTTGAAAATGATAAAAGTAAAAAGAAAGACAGAGAGCGTAAAATTTGAATGAAAAACATCCAATGCTTTTATTAAATGAAAATATGTTAATGAAATGACAACCCTTAACAAATGGACCATTGTGCCCCGGGTAAGACACATGGTTTAAAGTAATTGTTTTAACATTACATAACCAAAACTTTTTAAAGCAATAAAACAAAAATGTAGCTATTACTCCTGACTAAAGGAGATAGAGATAATATCTTCCGTCTTCCAGTTGCTAAGCCAGTTGCCAATGATAGGAAATATCCAATTGTCAAGGTCATAATCATTGTCAGCGTCTTCTATCACGTTGACTACGTTGTGGGTGACACAGAATGATGGTCTTCCAGCACGAGCGTGACGAACAATCCTTTGACCCTCTGCAGTGAGAACCAAACCAAATTTTTCAGATTTATACGGAATATCAGGAAGCTGATCCCAAATAGTACAACCACCTTCTTCTACAATAACTTTAGCAACTTTCAAGGAAGCCATCTTGTGCGGAACCCTGGTAACCTAGGGAATTGCATAAACATCTTCTGTAGAGGCTGGAGGGATAAATTCAAAAGTCTGACAGGGATTCACGATGAATTATCCATCCATCTCTACATACCGGAATGAGTTTAGGTGGCTAACCATATACTCCTCTTCACCACAGACAGTAACAACCTTTTCGTTCACGGGATACTTTAACTTTTGGTGCAGGGTAAAGGTAACAGCGTCTACCCCATGGATCTAAGGGTGTCCGAGTAAACAATAATACGCTAGCCAGATATCCATCATATAGAAGGTAGATTCTAAAACTTGCGAACCTACCTTGATCAGTAGATCCACTTATCCGTGTACCATTCTCTTTGATCCATCAAAGGTTCGAACTATAATATCACTGGGTTTCAGCATAACCCCTTCACAATCAAGTCTATCAAGAGTGCCCTTCGATAACACATTTATCAAGGAACCAATATCAACTAATACATGAGCCAAAGTAGTTCCCCTGCATTTAATGGAGACATATAGGGTCTTATTGTGATTTCTTCCTTCCGGAGTCAGATAAGCATCAGAGAAACATAATCCATTGTCAGTCTTTAAGCTAGCAATATAACTTCTAAATTTATCAGCAGAAATCTCTTGTGGCATGTGAGCAGTCTTCAAGAATTTTACTAAAGCCTGTGCATGAGCTGTAGAACACAGTAATAGGGATAACACGAAGATCTTAGATGGAGTCTGCCTCAACTGTTCAACAATCTTATAGTCGCTCTTGTGGATGATTTCACACCTCTTCCAACTCTTGTCTAGAGGTGTCTTTAGTTGTAGCTTCTTTAGGTTCCTCCATCTGGGTAGGCTCCGTTATTTTTCTTTGCCCCGAGCCTCAACAGTTGACTTGGTAGCAGTAACCTTGACAGGTGTGACAACAGTCTTCAGAGAGATTTCCAGAGAGAAAACCCTTCCGCTTCTAGTAACCTTACTGGTCCCAACGATATTGTTAATGTTGGAATCAATAGCTTCGGTAACTTCATCTCCAGTAGTTGGTAAATCTTTCTTGACGCCATGGTAGTAGACGTCGGAGCCATAGTTCCAAGGAATAGCTTTATCCAAAGAATATGGGATAGGTTCGGGTGTAATGATTATCAGAGGAGTAGCTTTTGGATTGGCAGTAATTCTTACAAGACCTTTGGAGGTAATCCTGATATGAGTTCCGGATATTACAGATAAGTCTTGAAATAAGTTGTTAGTAGACGAAACCTTATCAACCAGAATTATGTGATTGTCCATTAGGAATTGAATGCCTTTTTTTAGTAACTTGCAGCCATTGGGTTGGACTGCGCAACAATAACATCTTTCGATACAACCCGAAAATAAGCCGGCCTGCAACAGATTCTTCTTGATAATTGGTAGGGGAGTAACCAATTCACTTAAAGTAGCAACATAAAGAATATCGTCAATAGCACTTATGCCTTTGTCATGCTTCGGAATAGGTACAGTAATTATGTTAGGGGTCCCCGGAGGATCAAACTCAATCTCTTTGTTGTCAATCATATCTTGAATCTTGTTTTTCAGAGCCCAACAATTGTTGGTATCATGCCCAAGACTATTGGAATGATAGGCATACTTTGCATTAGGATTGTAGCGAGGAGAGGAGGTGTTGGGATTTTGAGGAGGATCCCTTAAAGTTATCAGCTTCGCTTTTAGTAAATGTTGTAATGCCTGAGATAATGGCATACTGATCTTTATAAACTGTCTTCTCAGAGCGTCTGGCCTATGTTGATTTCCCTGTTGTTGCTGTTATTGTTGAACAGGAACATGATTAGAAATTAGCATCGCTCCTACAGATTGATTGCAGTCACATTTAAAATGGCCCTTCTATCCATAAATAACATTGGTATCCTTCTTACCACTGAATGTCTTCTTCACAACACTTGACGATGCAGTCCCTAGAATTTTTCCGCTCTTGATACCACTTTCGACACGTTCTCTAATTAGAATCTACTCAGTGAAACCAGATGAGGAGCTTCCAATCGGATGGTTAAAGAATGGCCTTGTCAAAATTCCCATAAACATATCCACTAGCTCCCTATCAGATAAGGGAGGTTGCACTTTTCTGACCGGATCTCTCCATTTTTGGGCATACTCTTTGAACCCTTCATTCGAGCCCATAGTCATGTTTTGTAATTGCATGCGAGTTGGTGAAGGTCAACATTATATTGCTACTACTTGTAAAAATTAGTAGCCATGTCTTCCCAAGTACAGATGTTAGTTCCCTCCAGTTGATAAAACCACTCGAGTTGTGTACCAGACAAACTTTCTTGAAATAAGTGAACCCATAACTTTCTGTTAGCAGTATGGGGTTGGATCTTCCGAACATAGGACCTTAGATGAAGTTTGGGACAAGAAACACCATCATATTTAGCAAAATCCTGGACCTTGAACTTGTGAGGGATAACTACCCCTGAAATAAGACCCAACTCTTCAAAATCCAATCCAGGCACTTTCTAGATTTCCACGGCCTTGAGGCAATCTTCCAACTGTTTGTATCTATCATCCGCGGGAGGATCCTATTCATCCGAACAATCTTCATCCTCAAAATTTTTCCCAGAACCTTGAATGCTTCCACCTTGAGCCTTAACATTTCTACCATCTTCCTCTTGATTCTCATCTTCATCAAAGGAGATATCAGCAGTTTGAACCAGTTTAGTGGGACCCTTGAACCTTCTCCCCATATTGAGGATAGAAACTGGCTTCTGAGTCTTCTTATTTTTGGCAAAGAGTGCCATCATATCTTTCAGCCCCTGGGTTAAGTTCAAGAGTGTTTCCTAGAATTGGGCATTCTGTGCTTGCAGTTCCTTGATAGTTTGTTCTAGAGCCATCTTTTACTGAAATAAACAACAAGAAGATGAGAAAACCTGCTTATATAGTACCTGCTATGTGATGATGTGCATGATATGCAAATTCAAGTGCAATGTTTTCAAGGACCGTTGTGGAATTTAAATTTGTTTAAACAAAAGGAAACAAGATAAATTTTAGTAACAAACTCAAATTATAATTTCTTTCAATAAAAGAGTTACAAAACAACAAAATATGAATTCAAGTCTCCCATGGATGCTTCCTCTTGGTGTTGACATATGTGTTAAGGCTTTGTTCTTCATGGAGTCGTTTCTTCAGCTCTAGTACCTTCTTCTCACTAGCATAGAACTAAGCCTCGAAGGTATCTCTTTCTGCCTTAAGCTGAATCCAGGACTTCTATAGTTCTTCAAAATCAGTAGGCATATTGGGATGAAGAATGGTATGAGAAACATCCCCTTCAACAAAAGGCTCTACGATCACTGGTAAGATAGAAGGATATGGCATTTTAAGATTCTGAGCACGAGACTGCACCCATCTGAGGTAAGGCTCTAGAGGAATGGAATTCTTGTGTCCCAAAGTATTACTATCAATCTTGTTGATTGTGCCCCAAGCACGTATAAACCTTTGATGGTAATTTTGAGGATCATTCTCATAGTCAAACATAATAACCTGGATGAGCATATCATGAGGACCGTCCCTTCGAGCATAACTAAACTGACGTAGAGCTAGAGAAGGGTTGTAAGTGATTCCCCCTCTTATACCAAGGAGTGGTACATTAGGGAATTCCCCACAACGATCAATAATAGTGACATCTACCTTAGATAGAGAACACCAATGGATATTTGCATGAGTGAGTGACATCAACCTTTGAGACCACCTCAAACCTTATTCGTTATTTATCACTGATCGAGGCAGGTGCGAAATAAACCACCTGGACAGCTGAGGTATGCAACACATAAGAGTTCCTCGCCTCTTCATAGTATGAGTGTAGATAGAATGCAGGATATATTCGAGCAAAGTAGGTATCGAATTATGAGTGAGAAATATTTTGATAACATTCACATTTATGAATTAGTTTGGATTAGGGAATAGTACCAACCCATAAATAAACAAAGCCAACATATCCTTAAAAGCATGAAAATTCATGGCATATAGACACCACCGAGACTTCTCTATCAGAAATTTAGGAGAAAAACCCTTGACCCCATTCCTTGTTTCCCAATTAGACACAATGTATGATCATTTCAGATGTAAGGCTACTGCAACGTCTTCAGTTTTCAGAACTTGCTCTAAACTGGTGAAGGGTATCTGGTCAATAATAGGAACTTCGAGCAACTTAGAGAATTCTTCCATCGTGGGCACCAATTGATAATCCAGGAAGGTAAAACAGTTGTGCTTCGGATCAAAGAACTGGAAAAGAATGCTCATCATGTCTTCCTGGAAGCCAGTAGTAACCAAATTGAGTAGGTGACCATGTCTCTTGGTTAATGAGAATTATCGGGAACCTTTGAGACTAATTCCTCAAGCTTGGAAGGTATCCTTACGAAGTTGATCCGAATGGTATTCCTACGACTGGAAGCCAAGACCCTGCAACATAAAACAAAAATAAATCCCCTAGATCATTGAAATGGTTAGTCATGATATGATGTTACGATGTTATGATGTCATGTTCAAATAGATAATCAAACACAAGTAAAGCACGCAAAGGCCTTAGGTTTAAGCCTTTAACGGGGTTTGTAGGTAAGTACCCTCTTGAAGTTTAGTTGGATTAACCTGTCCTAAAGAAGTAACCGGGTTCTAGGGATCTCAATATCATTGATTTTTCCCACAAATTTTGTCTAGCACGACAATTGACTTGACACAAAACAAAACCCAAGAGTCGAATCTCAATGAGTGTAGTATCGAGTATCAACCAAATTCGGACTGCACCAAAGACAACTATCTCACTACCTTCTAATGGATAAGTTGGGTCAATTAAGGTTCTAAAAGTCAGTTAGTGCTTATGACACCACACGACAACCTAGTATTCTCCCTGACTGACTCGAGGGACACCAGTACCAACCAATGCGTCGCACTAACGTATCCATCACTTCAACCATATCGGTATACACCGTATAGTTTACATGGTCTATTTCTACTTATCTAAAATGCCCCCAGATCTGGGTGTAGGATCTTTGCAATAAAATAAACCTGAGCAAACCTCAAAATGTAAAGCACACAAGACAAACAAGGAAAGCATTTAAAAATGATCTAACTCTAAAGGTAACCCCACTTTTAGTAGTTGTCCTCAGCAAATTTGTCATTTCTATAATACGGTGAGAGAACTGAGTTGGTTTTGCATTTTATCGCAAATGTCGCAGATAGAAAGAGTCGCCACCGACTTTTCTTTTATCCAATAAGGAAAAGGTGAAAATAACAGGAAAGACCTTCGAGATATTTTGAGTTCGGGGGGTAGGTTATGAAAAGGGAAGGTGTTAGCACCCTTTTCATCCGTAGTTGTCTACGGGCTCTTAATCGCTAGATCACTTTGCTTGAAAATGCTTTATGTTTGTATGTTTGAAAATATTTTGAAATTTGGAAATAGTTAGGCAACTTTGTAATGATTCCTGTATTGGTTAACAACGCGTACAAAGTGTTCATTTTTAAAAATATTTCAGAAAAGTGTTTTTGTGTGAAAAAGATGTTTTAAAATGTCCGCGAGCAATCAATTAAGAACTATCTACCTACTCAAAGTATTTCATTTTATTTTCCTCCTCCTTTAGATAGTTCTATCCTACCATTAATTAGTAGGAAGCCCTATCGTTGGATGTGAATGGACAGACACGAGCCATCGTACAATCATAAAGGCAACTCGTAGGGGAGCTTTAGCAATTTTATCGTAAGGGAATAAGATCGTTTACCAAAGGCATCATTGAAGGGTCATCGAGGGACTACGATATTTTTAACCGAGGGTCTTTACTAAAGCGTCCCCATGTTCGAGGGACATGACTGTTTTCTGTGGCAACGAGTAAGGTTACCTTAGAGGTGCGTGTGTGAAAAGTGATTCATGTTCAGTTATTTAGTCTTGTAATTAGGTTTTCTACGATTGTTTTTATGTCTTGCCATACAAATCCTAATTACTAGCAAAATAATATAACAATAATGAAAAGCAGTAAAGTGCAGAAAATAAAATTCTACGCTATTACAAAGCTTCGGGAGTGGGGGTACAAAATAGTAAAAACAGGGGGAAAATAGCAAAACCCTAATTAAAATATTAGAAACAATTAGCAGATACATAATTGGAAAAAATAATAAAACACACAACAGTAATAAAATAGGCGAACCAGTGAGAAGAAAGTGTTGGAGCTCACAAAGCAACTTCACGAGAAGCAGAGCCTTAATGCATATATCAGTACAAAGAGGAAGCGTCCATGGGAGACTTGATTCTTATATTTTAGGAGTTTATTTTGTTGTCTCTTTGAGACCTTATTGTAAGCCTAAAAGGCCATATGTAATTTGAATTCACTAATAAAAACTTTGTTTCTGTTTCCTCTTGGTTAGCAAATTTAAATTTCCTAAGGTCCTTGAAATCATTGCATTTACATATCATGCATAATTTCATAATAGGTTTTTCATACATGTTTCTCATTTTCTCGCTGTTTATTTTAGCAGAAAAATGGCCCTCAAACAAACTGTTAAGGATCTTCAGGCTCAACTTGTACAATTCCAAGAAAATCTCATGAATCTGGAACAGGGGCAGAAAGAGTTGTTGGCGATCGTCACCAAGAAAAAGAATACCAAGAAGCCGACTGCTATCCTCAATATGGGGAGAAGGTTCAAAGGTCCTACTCAACCCATCCAGGTGGAAGATATCTCCTCTGAAGTATACGACATCCATGATGAAGATGGTAGAAGCATAAAAAATGAGGGCCAGAACAATCAGGGTTATGAGAATACTCCAGAGGATGAAGACTTTTTCGGCGAACAATATCCTCCTGCAGACAAAAAATATAAGCAACTGGAGGACATACTCAAGGCAATGGAAATCCAGAAGGTGTCTGGACTGGATTTTGGTGAATTAGCCCTGGTTCCGGGGGTGGTCATCCCACCTAAGTTCAAGGTCCTTGTCTTTGCTAAGCACGATAGATTCTCTTGTCCTAAACTCCATTTGAGGTCATATGTTCGGAAGATACAACCTCACACTACTGACCGGAAGTTATGGGTCCATTTCTTCCTGGAAAGTTTGGCTGGCACTCAATTGGAATGGTTTTATCAGCTAGAGGGAACCAACATTCATACATGGGAAGACTTAGTTGCTGCTTTCTATAAGCAATATTAATATAACACCGACCTGGAACCAACTCGAGTGCAATTGCAGAATATGTCCATGGGCTCTAATGAAGGGTTCAAGAAATATGCACAGAAATGGAGGGACTTGGCTGGAAGGGTGCAACCTCCCTTGACTGATTGAGAACCTCCCTTGACTGATTGAGAAATGGTGGATATGTTCATGGGCACTCTGACATGCCCATTCTTTAATTTGTTGATTGGAAGCTCGTCATTTGGTTTTACAGAGATGATTTTTTACAGAGGAAAGAATTGAAAATGGTATCAAGAGTGGGAAGATCCCGATGGCTACATCTTCAAATGATGTGAAGAAGACATTTGGAGGTAAAAAGGAAATCAATGTTGTCTATGGCCAGAAGATGCATAGTAAAATTAACTACCATCAATCAGTGGGAGTGGTGTTGATTTCCAATCTGGCGCCTGCTCAACAACAACAGCAAGGTAACCAACGAAGACCAGATGCTCCGCCAAGGAAGTTTACTAAAATTGGCATGCCTTTATCTCAGGCGCTACAACATTTGTTGAAGGCTGAACTCATTTTGCTATGGGATCCTTTTCAGAATCCCAACACCTCCTCTCCAAAGTATAATCCAAATAGGAGGTGTGCTTATCATTCAAATAGTCCTGGTCATGACACCAACAATTGTTGGGCCCTGAAGAGCAAGATTCAGGACATGATTGATAATAAAGAAATTGAGTTTAACCCTCCAGAGACTCCAATCGTAATCACCTCACCTACTCCAAAGCATGACAAGGACATAAGTGATGTTGAAGATGTGTTGTATATTACCTCTGTAGATGATATGGTTACTCCTCTTTCTATAATTAAGAAAAATTTGTTACAAGCTGGTTCAATCCCAGGTTGTGCTGAAGAATGTTATTGTTGTGCGGTGCAACCCAATGGATGTGGGTTACTGAAGGAAGGAGTTCAACACCTGATGGACGAACATGTTATTCTGATTGAGAAGTGTGATACGGTGGCAGAACCGACTGTTTAATACTGGTTTGCGTTTTTTGTTCGCAAATATCGCAATAAGCAAGATTCGCCACCGAATTTTCTTTTAGGAAACAAAGGAAAGGGTGAAAA
Source organism: Vicia faba (assembly GCA_948472305.1). NCBI lineage: Eukaryota > Viridiplantae > Streptophyta > Magnoliopsida > Fabales > Fabaceae > Vicia > Vicia faba. Next base: position 689,136,957 of record OX451739.1, read on the forward strand.
GAACAAAAAAAAGACCTTTTTCGAGAATTTCTGAGTAAGGGGGTAGATTATGGAAAGGGAAGGTATTAGCACCCTTTCCATCTGTGGTTTTCCACGGGCTCTTAGTTACTTGCTCATTTTGAAAATTGCTTGTGCTTTGTGTGTTTTGAAAGTTTTTGTTAGCTTTATGATAACTCTTGTATCAGTCCTCAAGAGTGTGATAAAGCATTTTTTAAAAGATTTTTGAAAGTGCGCAAGTGTGAAAAATTTCAGGTTTGAGCAAGTACTTAAGAGTCATCTACCTACTCGAAAAAAGGGTGTTCTTTTCCTCCTACCCTTTAGATAGTGTTATCCTACTATTAGTGAGTAGGTATCCCTATCGCCGGATGTTAAGGGACTATCGAAAGGGACGCTATGGTCATTCAAGGCAAGTGGTAAGGATATCTTAGCATTCGAAGGGACTGTCATCATATAGGAAACATCGAGGGACAAGATCATTTCTTATAGGCAACTCGAGGGACGTTTTGGGACCATGATCTTTTATGATGACTTTTATACCGAGGGTCTTTGCTAAGATACCCCTACGTTCGAGGGACATGATCATTATTTTATGAGGCAACCAATTGAGGTATACCCTAAAGGTGCAAGTGTACAACAATGTGTTTTTTCAGTTATGTTTATCTTGTAATTAGTGATCTACTGATTAATTGATTCTTGTCATGCACGCCTAAATTTCTAACAATTATATACAAGCATGTAAAGAAAAAGCAAGAAATAAGGTCCTACGCTATTACAGGGCTTTGGTGTAGATACATAAGTAATGGACTAAAAAGTAAAAATGCGAAAATAAAAACCTAGTTAACTATTACAAATCGGGCGCAGTTACATAAGTGGTAAAAAATAAATCGTATGGAAAAGATAATAGCATGCAAGATTAAGACGGGAAAAAAGTTCTAAACCCTAAAGAAAAAAATCCTAATTGCTCATTAAAAATATTTTTGTATTTTATGAAAAAATATTTAAATTTTAACCTAATTCTCTAATTAATTTTAATTAATGAAATAAGATTAAAATTAAATTAAATTAATTAAATTCCAAAAAAATATTTTTAGTAAAAAAACTCTAAATCCTAATTTATGATTTTCTGATTTTTTTATGATTTTTATGATTAAATAGAAAAATGGTTTTTTGAAATAATTAAAAATAACAAAGGAATTAAATAAAAAGAAAAGACGAATGGGCCTGAAGGGGGGTGTGAACCCAATCTAGAGGGGGTGTTGCTGAATTTTGGCCAAGCCCAAGTCTACTTAGCCCACTACTAGCACTTGATCCCATGTTGTTGTAGTATGGAGGTCCATGGTGCTCCTACAAATTTGGGGCGCTGGATCTGGACGCCTGGGATCTCATGGCTGGAGAATTGATGGTGTATGGTGCATGTAGGGGAGTGAGACCTACTGGATCTGAAAGCAACAAGTTAGAAAATATAAAATGTTGGACCTGGGACTCGAACCCAGGTCCTTCCCTTTGCCAAGCGCTTCCTCTACCATCACACCAGCCTGTTCATTCATTATATGATATAAACATAAAATAATATAACTCAAATAAATTCCCATAATTCTTTTTTTATAAAAAGCGTGCACTGTTTCAAATGGCCTAATCAGGTCATGCCACACCTTCATCTTCTTCAGCTATCCATCATTTTAGCTTAAGGATTTTTACCTACGAACTAAATTTATCACTAAAAACCTGTGCATTTCAAAAATTCACACCAAGCAATATAAATTCAATTCAAATACATGAATCAATTGGGTTTGATCCCCTGAGCATGATGGTATCCATTGTTTGGTCCAATTTTTCCTGCATCTTAAAACCCTAAAATGAAGGTTAAAACCCTAACCATGGCAGTTTGTCATATATGTATCAAAACTGGAAATTAAGTATTCAAATACATTCTAAATGCTCATACAAACAGTAATGCATAATCAAAACCTATTTATAATGCGTGTATGATCAAAATCGAGTTTAGAAAAATATGTGCAAACTGTGATGATGTATGGGGTGATTCTGGATTCTTTGATGCGTGAGAATGATGTTGTTAGCTTCAGAACGTCCCCAGGAATGGATTGCAAATGTCAAATCTCCCTGAAACCTTCTGTAATTATCAATCCGATTGTCACTTTTTGTCAAAAATTTGGAACTTCTTATGTGTATTCTATGCGGCAAAACCTCCTCTTTGTGGTCTGGAAATGTTGTACATATATACGAGAATGCATTAGGTTAACAAAATTGGATAGAATCTTGAAGATTTATGAAAGGAAGATTTGATTTGCAATTTGGATTTTTTGTTTCTAAACTTGGACAAAACATGCTTTTTTTCCTTCCAATCAGCCCTTGCACGAAATCTTGACTTGATCATCTGATTCTAGACCTATGATATGATCCTAAAACAAATCTTTGGATTTTATTTCATTATTTCACTATTTTATTTGATTTATTTTGATTTAAATGAATAAAAATTCAAATAAATAAAAACAAATCTCATAAAAATAAAATAATGGATTTAAATATCCTAAATAAGTTCATGGATATGCTCGAGATCCAAAACCCACGCACATTAGTCCAAAAGATCCAATTTGCTCACATTGACTTTTGTGCATTTTCATAAAATTGGTCAACTTTAGCAATGCATATTTTTCTCAATTTTAACACTATGAGGGTGTTCTTAGAATTTTTAGGGATCTTAGGATGTCCTCTAAATAACCCTTTTGGTTTCATCTCAATTGGATCTTCCATGTTCATGTAAGGAGCTTTGACCCAAAAGGTGTTTTTGTTAACTTTTTGAAATGACCTATAATGTCTGAGCTTGTATCTTTTGATTGAGTAATTTCTTGAACTTGAGGGTTGGAGAGAAGTTGTAGGGAATTGGATTATCTTCAAAATGAGCCTTGGAGGAAAAATTTCTGATAAAGTATGAGAAATTTATGCCTGGTCAAAGCTTGGTTGACTTTTCTTATAGAAACCCTAATTTGCCATTTTTGACTTTTGATGAGTTAGGAGAATTTCTTGAGGAATCATGATCAAACCTTAATAAAATGATGGATAATACTTCAAAATATTGATGTTGACCAAAAATATTGAAGTTTGACTGTATTTGGGCCACAATTAACTTTTGACCTAGTATAGTTGATTTCCAGGCATTTGAGTAGTTGACTGAGTAAACTTATTGCTAAAGGCATGAAATTTAACATGGATGATCTTGGGGACATATAAGGACAATGGGGAACATTTGGTATCCTTGGGACCCACACATCTTGATTAAAAATGAAACCCTAGTTGAGGCTTGTTGCCTTAGGAATTGAATTTGTCAGGTCCATTCTTGGTCATCCTTGGGCAATTGAGGACCTCTAGAGGCATGTCTTGAGTGACAGTGGGAGGGCAAATTTTGGGGTACAACAAGAAGATTATGAATCTGTGCCAAGACTTATCTGTTATCTTTGGTACTCCTTTTAGGATACCTTCTAAAGGTCCTATAAGGATTACCACCAATCTGAAAGCTGCTCCTTTGGTTATTACAACACTCAGGCCTATCCCATATTCCTTGAAGAAATCTATTCTGTGGCATTATGGGTCTGACTTCTATTACCGTGGCGTTAAGCAAGAGTTGTCTGATGAAGATAATGAACAAGCTGATCTCGATATTATCAATATTGCAGGGACCAGCAAAATTACAAGAAGCAGAAGTATTTTCTCCCCGGAAATCTCTCCACCTGGTCAGGATACAATTACTAAGACAACTGCTGGGGCTCGGGGTGAAGAGCCGATGATAGAGCCCGCCCGGACAGATGCGCCAAAGGAAGCTCCCATCGAAGATACCTCTGCACAATATTTGGAAGAGGTTTTGAAGATCATTCGCCGAAGTGATTATAAAATTGTTGAACAACGGGGGCATACCCCATCCAAAATATCTATGTCGTCACTACTACTGTGTTCTAAAGCCCATGCGAAGGCTTTGGTAAAGTTTTTGAAGACTGCCCATATGCCATAAGAAATTTTGGCCGATCAATTTGGAAGCTACGTGGCTAGTCTGATAACTGACAATGGTTTAGGTTTCTCCGATGCTGACTTAACTCCAGAGGAAAGAAATCACAATAGGGCCCCATATGTCTCCATTGAATGTAGGGGCACTACATTGACACATGTATTAATTGATACGAGATCTTATCTAAATGTTCTACCAAAGGGCACTCTTGACCGACTAGACTGTGAAGGAGTTATGCTAAAACCCATCAATATCATAGTTCGAGCCTTTGACGGATCAAAAAGAATGGTGCATGGAGAGGTGGGCCTCCCAATCAAGGTGGATTCACGGATTTTTGAGTCCACCTTCTATGTGATGGACATCTGGCCGACTTACTCTTGTTTATTAGGCCGTCCATGGATCCATGGGGCAGGTGCTGTCACCTCCACCTTGCACCAGAAACTGAAATATCTGTTAAAAGGGAAAATTGTTACTGTTTGTTGGGAAGAAGAATATATGGTCAGCCACCTTTGTTCGTTCCGATACATGGAGATGGACGGAGAATTTATTGAAACACCCTGTCAAACCTTTGAAGTGATTTCTCCTGCTGTTGTTGAAGATGTTTCTGCCATTCCGAAGATCACCAAAACTCCACACAATATGGCCTCCTTGAAAGATGCTAAGGTTGCTATAGAAGAAGGTGGTAATACTATTTGGAGTCAGCTCCCTGATATCCCTTATAAATATAACAAGTTTGGTCTGGGATTTACTACAGAAGGTCAGAGGACTGTTCGTCGCACTCGTGCTGGGAGACCCTCGTTCTGCATCAGCAACAACAGGGTCAATGCTATAGAGGATACAAACAGTGATTGTGACTTCAACAGTTGGACATTCCCCACCGTTGCTGATGGATTGGATAACTGGAAGGTAGAAGACATCTTTCTGATCTCCTTTAGTTAAGAGTAATAACTATATTCTGGTCTTATTGTTTTCAAAAGTTTTTGGTTATGTAATAAACAATGACTTTAAAACCTTGTGCCTTACTCGGGGCATAATGGTTCATTTGTTAAAGGGTTGATGATTCATAAACATTTGTTCATTCAATAAAAACATTGGACGTTTTGCATGCAAATTTTGTGATCTCTGTATTTCTTTTGTCTTATTTCTTTTTCAAATAGCTATGTGTTCTATTGTACCCCAAAATTTTCCCTCTCATTTATCAAGATTTTTCTCACAAGACTTCTTGGACTCAAGACAAGATTAGGGTTTTGTTCAGCTCTGGGCATCACCTTGCACTGATAACCTGAAATTAGGGTTTGAGTTTGCACAAGTATTTTTGAACCATCAATTCTTCATGTGACTTTCATACACCATCTTGGACCCCTAAGATTGCTCATGACAAGTTTCAAGCCTTGAATCACATTTTTGCCCAGTCAATTGGACAATTGACCTAAAAATCAGCTATATTGGGGAAAAAGTAAACCATGGCCAATTTACAGTCAAACTTCATAATTTTTTATCCACAACCACATTTTAGACTCATATTTACCATTTGATCAAGTTTGGATCACAACTCCACAAGAAATTTGACCAGATCATCAAAAGGGCAAAATGGTCAAAATTAAGGTTTTGACTGAGGAAGGGAAATTTCTGATTTTTAACCTAGCCAATGACCAATTGGGTTCAAATATGGTTTCAAGGACTCAATGGAATCATATTGACCTAATTGCATAGTTCAAAAGATCTCAAATGCATAGGATTGACATATGAATTTTCTAGTCAACTGATCAAAAGTCAACTGTGCACTAAAAACCAATTTTGAAAATTAGGGTTTTGAATTTGAAAATTTTCATAACTTAGAAATTTTCTAAGTATGAAAATTTTCTTATTTTTTCCCAACTTTTCACCACTTTTTCACCATGATGCAATTGGATTCAAAGAAAACTTCCAACATGAAAGTTGTAGTCCTCCATGAAACTACAACTTTTATTCACAAAGTTTTCCCAAAAGATGCTTGGATCTCAAGTTATGAATTTGTGAATAAGGTTCCATGAACTAAAAGACTTAATGAAAATTTGCCCTAATTTAGGCAGGTTTTTGACCCAACTTCATGGACATTTTTCACATAGTTCCAAGAGATATCTCAAAATTAATTTCAAATATGGATTTTAGATCACATTTCAAGCTTTCTAAAATGTCCAAGAACTCTCCAAGATCATTTGTTGTTAGGGAGAATCGAAGAAGAGAAAATGGAATTTTGTCACTTTTGTTCAAGCCATTTTCACAATGCACCAAGTTGCAAATCTGATCAAGCATGCTTGTACCTTGCATTACAGGTCCTAATCCACTTCTACACTCCATAATTAAATGATAACTCAATGGATAATGGCTTTATTTTGACTTTTGGAGCATTGTACAAGAAATAAATCCATAAATGGCATAAAGGCACATTGCCATTTTCATAAAGCAAGCTTTTCCAACTTTACAAACATTGAGCCTTGGACCTGTTCTTTTGTTACAAGTAATGTCCACAGATATCAAGCATGGTTTACCAACTCTCATCAGCTAAAGAACTAGCCAGTACAGGCCTTTGGCACAAGTCACTTCACTTTTCTTCAAAAGCAAGAAAAGTTGCAAAAGTCCAAAGAACTTGTACATATGATAAAGGGTGGACTTGGCATAATTATATACACCTTCACAAACTTATCTCAAGCTAACACACGAATACTTGACCCCTGAAACATTCCAAATCTCCAAAACACAAATTTTTGCCCAAAACTGCCAGTTTTTGTAAAACACTGGCCACTTCATTTTTGGCTCGTGCGTTTCTGGTTTCAACACTTCAAACACCTTCCATACATCCTACCAAAGCTATCCAAGCATTCATCTTGCAACTTTGAGCTCTGTTTCAAACATCACCATTTTCAAACTTGAAGGTTGTAGATTGACTCGTGCAGGAAGTTCTGGCCATCCACAAAGCCCCATAAGCATTGGAATAACTTGAAGGAACTTCAAGGAAGCTCACACGATCCTCAGGCCTCACTCAAAGTCCCCACATTGCCATATCCAAATCCAGCTGAAGGAGGTATTTTTCAAAACTTTATCTCTCTATTTAGGCATCCTCAAGCCACAATTTGTGAAGCAAAAATGTAGTCTCTAGCATGGTGAAGCTGTACATATGCATAATTGTCATTTATATTAAATGAGCTAAGAGAATTCGATTGTTGAACATGCTGAAAAAATTAGGTCAGAAATTAGGGGTGATTAAATTCTCTCTGATATTTGAGAGTTAGTTTACAAAATTTATATCATTGGAATCGTGAGATGAAATGCTACATTTTTTGTGTTATAAGTTTTTGTTTTTATGCAAAGAATAGAGAGTTACAGGTTTGAAGCAAATACGCGCGCAAATTGAAGAAGTTGGAGGACATGGATGACTGTCCTGGGCCTGGCGTGCCTTGGGCTTGTTGTTTTGACTTTCCACACCCCCTGATCCACTATTTGCACCCCCTGCTTCATATTTTTTATTTTTGCATATTTTCTCATTTTTTTTATGTTTATTGATTTTAATAATTTTTTCTGAACATTAAAAAATCACAAAAATATTTTCTTAATTTTTTGCAATTTTATTTTTTTTTATTATTTTTTTCCACATATAAAAATAGTTTTATTTTAAGAAAAAGAATCTATTTTCTTATAAAAAATTGTAAATACATTAAAATACTATACATTTTATTTTTATTATTTAACACATAAAAATAATTATTTTCACACATATTTAATTTTTAATATTGTATATAATATTACTTATATTTTCTTATACAAAAAATAGACAAACTAATAATAGAAAACATTATTTTCTTTTAAATCAAAATTAGGGTTTCCCCTTTCAAAAATAATAATAATATTTTTCTCTTATTTCTAGGGTAAATAATTTATTTTCTCAAATAAAAAATCAAATACAAAACATTTTTGCATAAATACATTTGCATTGCACTTTAATTATTTGTTTATTTATTTAATTTGCACTTAATTCAATTGGGTTGTAATAGTTATTTTAGGGTTTATTTTATGCAATATCCCCATTCAAAAACTCGTATCCCCCTCCCATAATAATTGTTGTAATAGTTTAGTTTACTTTTATGCAATTTATCGCATTTTATACCATGTTAGTAAATTAGGGTTTTGCATGATAAGACCAAAAACAAACAAATAGCATGACCTAATACAAGACAAATGCATGTAAAATGACACACATTGCACACAAGCACCCTTAGGGTTTCACCCACTTGGTTGCCTAAACAAAAATGGCCATGGTATGCATACAAAGTATCTTGGCAAAACAATACAAAATAAGATCATAGTCCCTCGATGATGCTATACAAAAAGTTGCCTAAAACAAAATGATCTTGGTCCCTCAAACATGCTAAGATACTTGGCACCATTGCTATCATGGTCGTACGATGACCCACGCCCGTCCTGTTTAACATCCAAAGATAGGGTTGTTTACCAAATCAATGGTAAATCAACAATGTCAAAGGAATAAAAATGCACAAGAAAGACTTTGAGTGAGTAGATAGCTTCTAGTTACTTGATCAATCTCAAAACAATCCTTGCTACTTTCAAAAAACAAACACACATATTTCAAAACATTTCCAAACATCTTACAAAACATTGAAACATTTTTCAAGAGACAAACATCTTTGTATACATTCTTACGAACGAGAATCATTACAAACAATTTCAAAGCAAAAGCAAGTGATCTAAACAAGTAACTAAGATCCCATGGAAAACCATGGATGAAAATGGTGCTAGCACCTTCCCTTTTCATAATCTACCCCCCGAACTCAAGAAAACATCTCAAAGGTCTTTCCTGTGCTTTTTTACCTTTCCTTTTGGATAAAAGAAAAGTCGGTGGCGACTCTTGCTAACCGCAACATTTGCAAACACAAACACAAAACCTCAAGTCAGTTCTCCCACCGCATCACAGAACTGGCGACTCTGCTGGGGAAGCTTTTTAAAAGTGGGGTTACCCTAGGGTTTAGACCACCTTTACATGCTTACCTTGTTTGACTTGTTTTCTCTACACTTTGGTTCTATTGTTTGGGTTTGAATCCTCTACCCGGATTTGGGAAACATTATAGGTAAATAGCAATACGTTGTGGAAACTGTGCAGGGTATACCAACATGGTCTAAGCAATAGCTATATTAGTGTGACATATTTTTGGGTACCGGTAGCCTTTGAGTCAATTAAAGAGAATACGGGGCCACTGAGTGATGTCATGAAGCACTAATGAACTTCTAGAACCTTTACTTGACCAACTTGGCCTTTTAGGATGTAGTGAGATGACCGGCTTTAGTGCAGTCCGAAGTTGGTAGATACTTGATACTACACTCATTGAGGGTTGGTTCCTTGGAATATTTCGGTCGCCAGTAAAGAGGCTGAATTGAAACAATGAACAAGGAAATAATCCAGTGATATTGAGCTCCTTAGAACCCGGTTACTTTTACTAGGACAGGTTGAGCCAACTAAACTTCAAGAGGGTACTTACCTATGAAACCCCATGCAAGCCTAAACTAGGAACTTGTGTGATTTTCTTGTACATATATACTTGTGCATAACATCATGGACATCATATGCATCCACTAACCATTTCAAGGATTTTGGAGATTCATCTTTGTTCTTGTTTTGTAGGTTATGGATTCACTTCACAGGAAAACTATCCAAATCAACCTTGTAAGAATTCCTCCACAACTCAAGGAGCTAGCTTCAAGGATTCCTGAGAATTCTCCATTCACCGAGAGGCATGGTTGTCTATTCAACTTGGTCACCACCAACACAGAGGAAGATATGCTGAAATTTCTCTTCCAGTTCTTTGACCCTTTGCATCATTGCTTCACATTTCCTGACTACCAACTTGTGCCCACTTTGGAGGAATTTTCTCAACTCTTGAGGATTCCTATTCTCAATCAACTACCCTTTAACGGTACGGAAATAGATCCAAATCCAGAAGAGATTGCTCAAGCCCTACACTTGCACACATCTGATGTCACAACACATTGGGAAACTAGAAGTGGTGTCAAATGCTTCTTGTTAAAGTTTCTGTTTGAGAAGGCCCAAAGCTGTTGGAATTCTCTAGACTTGCAAGATTTTGAGGCGATTGTATCTCTTCTCATCTATGGGATGGTCTTATTCCCTAATCCTGACCAACTCATAGATGTAAGCACTGTCAAAATCTTCATGTCTCGCAACCCGGTGCCTACATTGCTTGGGGATATCCTCCACTCTTTTCACACTCATACAATAAGGAAAAGAGGTGTTCTCATGTGTTGTACTCCTCTACTGGCAAGATAGTTTATTTCCCATCTTCCCCAATCAGTCTTGAAGAATGAGCAAGGTTTGAGGTGGTCACAACGATTGATGACTCTTACACATTCAGATATTCATTGGTGCTCTCGATCCAGCGAGAATGTCATCATTGTTCACCGTTGTGGGGAATTCCCTAATGTCCCTCTACTAGGCATTAGGGGAGGCATCACCTACAACCCTTGTTTGGCTCTAAGACAGTATGGCTATGCCCAAACGGATGGCCCACATGACATGCTGATTCGAGGATTGGTTTTCGACTACGACAACAACGACCAAGGACTCCGTCAGAGATTCATCAGAGCTTGAAGGATGCCCAACAAGGTGGATACCAAGACTCTGGGACACAAGAATTCCATCCCTCTTGAGCCTTACCTCAAGTGGTTATGAACCCGCGCCCAAAGTCTTATGATGCCTTACCCCTCCATTCTCCCAGTGATTATAGAGCCTGTTAAGGAAGGAGAGGTCCCATACACCATCCTACATCCTGACATGCCAACATCACTCAAAGATCTGCAAAGAAGTTGGATACAACTCAAGGGAGAGCGCGATACTTTCGAAGCCCAATTCTACGCAAGCGAGAAGAAGGTTTTGGAACTCACTCGGCTATTTCATGAAGAGAAGACTCTCAACACCTACATTGCACCAAAGAGGATGTGCAACATCTTTTTACCTTAGAATTTTGTATTATTTTGCCCAAGGGGCATTGATGTACTAACAATTCTATCTTATTAATATGACGTGTGTTTCTTTTTTATTTAAAACAAATTTGAATTTCTGAATCCTTGAAAGCATTGCATGAATACATATCATTCATCATATGCATAAACAGGTCTTCACACTAAGTTTCCTCATCTCTCTGTTGTTTATTTCAGCAAGATGGATATTAAACAAATGGTCAAAGATCTGCAAGCTCAGAATTCACAATTTCAACAGTTACTCATGACCTTAGCCAAGGGGCAAGAGGAACTGAAGACCCTGCTAGAGAAAGAGAAAGAGAAAGAGAAAAAGAAGAAGAAGCCAACTGGTGTGATTCTCATGGGCAGAAGATTTCAGGGACAAGCCAGAAGGACCCTAGAATTCCCAATAACAGCTGAGGAAGGGGGAAGAAAAGGAAAAGAAACTGCAGTACCATCAGATTCTGAAGAAGAAGAGGAAGAGGAAGAGGGGGACTACTCTGAACAACAATACCCTCCTGCTGATGACAAATACAAACACCTTGAAGAGCGACTAAGTGCTATGGAAATCTAGAGAGTACCGGGACTAGATTTTGAGGAGTTGGGGTTGGTGTCAGGAATTGTAATCCCTCCAAAGTTTAAAGTCCCACTGTTTTCCAAGTATGATGGGGTGTCTTGCCCTAAAATGCATCTCAGATCCTATGTCAGGAAGATTCAACCATATTCTGCTGACAAAGACCCGTGGGTCCACTTTTTCCAAGACAGTTTATCAGGAACGCAGCTTGACTGGTACTACCAGTTGGAGAGGGAATATGTCCATAATTGGGAAGACTTAGCAGCAGCCTTCTATAAACAGTATCAATACAACGCCGACTTGGCGCCAACCTGTACTCAGCTACAGAGTATGGCTATAACTACCAATGAGGGCTTTAAAGACTACGCCTAAAAGTGGAGGGATCTAGCCGGAAGGGTGCAACCACCTTTATCTGAAAGAGAGCTAGTGGACATGTTCCTGGGGACTCTATCAGGCCCTTTCTTTAATCATCTGATTGGAAGTTCTTCTGCATGGTTTACCGAATTGATTCTAACTGGAGAAAGAGTAGAGGCTGGTATAAGAAATGGGAAGATTCAGAAGGACGTGTCTGCCTCAGCTGCTGTAAAAAAGCCCTTCACTGGAAGAAAGGAAGTATCTGTTGTCTATTCACAGAGAAATCAGGGAAGAACCGAGCGCCGACCAACAGTGGGGGCCGTTATGATTCTGAAGCCTGCATCAGACCAGCCGAGAACTAATCAGCAAAGGGTAGAAAGGCCAGTTCGGCAGTTTACCAAGATTAACATGACTCCAGCCCAAGTACTACCACATCTCTTGAAGTTGAATCTGGCCACTTTGAAAGAGGCACCAAAAAATCCTAATACTGCTTCTCCACATTACCATCCCAACGCCAGATGCGCGTACCATTCTGAAAGTCCAGGGCACGACACTAACAACTGTTGGGCTCTGAAGAATAAGATTCAAGATCTAATAGACGCGAAAGAAGTTGAATTTGAAGCGCCTGAGAAACCGAATGTTATTTCCGCTCCGATGCCGAGGCATGGTCACAATTCCAACGCTATTGAAGAAGATCTATTTGTTGCTACCGTGGATGAACTGTTAACTCCGCTCCTGACCATCAAGTTGAATATGTTAAAAGCTGGCATCTTCCCAGGTTGTGACCAAGACTGCCATGTTTGCCTGTCCTCCTCATTTGACTGCCCTATGTTAAAGAGAGGAATCCAACAACTGATTGATAACCAAGAAATTTTGTTTGAGAAAGTTCATGTTTCACCCATTCTAGTGAAAGAAGTTTCAATAATAACCATCTACGCCAATCCTTCTAGGGCCCCTAAAAGACCCGTTAGGATTACATCTGCTCCGAAGACTGCTCCGCTTAAGATAACAATGCCTGAGCCTGCCCCATACAAATCAGATAAATCAGTACCATGGAACTATGGTGGAGAAATCTACTACCATGGTATTAAACAGATTGAACAAACTGTCGAAGAAGAAAGCTCCGAAGAAGGCAATTCCGACATCACTAACATTGCTGGAACAAGCAAGGTTACCCGTAGTGGAAGAATCTTTTCTCCAGAGATTGCTCCTCCAACAGCAGTCTTTGGACCCGTGGCCGTTCCGAAGATTACATTTGTACCAGTGATTGTACCTACAAGTGTACCTACCAACAAAGACAATACAATTCCTATCCCTACTTCCGCTGCTGAGAATAAAGGAAAGAATGTTCAAGAGGATCCTGTCTAGACGTAGGCTCAGTCACTAGCTATTCCTGAAACATCCAAGAAGGAGATGGAAGAAATCCTGAGGATCATTAAGAAGAGTGATTATGATGTGGTTGAACAATTGGGGCAAACCCCTTCCAAGATCTCTATGCTAGCCCTGTTGTTGTGCTTTGAAGCACATGCCAAAGCACTGGTAAAATTTCTGAAGACAGCTCATGTGCTGCAAGAGACGTCTGTTGACCAGTTCGAGGACTGTGTGGCCAGTTTGACAACTGATAATGGCCTGGGCTTCTCCGATGCTGACTTGACGCCCAGAGGGAGAAAACACAACGATGCGCTACATGTCTCAATGGAGTGTAGAGGAACAACCCTAACTCATGTCTTGGTTGATACTGGGTCATCTTTGAATGTCTTTCTAAAGAAAGCCCTTGATAGGTTGGATTGCGAGGGGCTGACTCTAAAACCCAATAACATAGTGGTGCGAGCTTTTGATGGTTCTAAGAGGATGGTCCATGGGGAGGTGGACATACCAATCAAGGTGGGAACTCAGGTTTTCAATTTAACATTCTACGTGATGGACATCCGTCCTTTTTATTCCTGTCTGTTGGGACGCCTCTGAATCCACAACATCGGCGCTGTCACCTCCACCTTGCATCAGATGCTCAAATACCCCGTCCAAGGGAAGATCATAACTATTCATGGGGAAGAGGAATATATGATTAGTCATCTGAATTCCTTCCGTTATGTGGAGTTGGATGGCGAATTCATAGAAACCCCTTTTCAACATTTTGAAGAAGTCTCTGAAGAAATAACAGCGACCAAGGCGGTATCCTCGATTCCTCAAATCACAAGACCTCCATCCCGGATGTCATCTCTCAAGGATGCAAGGGCACTAGTGGAAGAAGGGGGTTGCACAATCTGGGGTCAACTTCCAGACATTCCTTACAAATCAGACAAGTTCGGCTTGGGGTTTACTTCGACTAGTCAGAAGGCTGTGCGCCGCACCCGTGCCGGAGGGCCACCTGTGAAGATCAGTCACCAAGGGGTTAATGGACTAGAGGACAGTGAAGAAGATAGCAGCTTGGAAGACTGGATATTTCCTACTGTCAGCGGAGGACTGTGCAACTGGGAAGCAAAAGACTTTGTTCCGATTACTTTCATATCTCAGTAATTTATCTTTTCCATTTCTGTTGGACTGTAATAATTCACAAACAATTCGTACTTTAAAAACCTTTGTGTCATACCCGAGGCACAACGGTCCATTTGTAAGGGTTTTTATTTTCATTTCATATGTCATTCAATGAATCATGGACGCTTTTTCACATATAAACCTTTTATGCTCATTGTCTTTCTTTTACATTTTATTGTTTTAAGATGGCTATACCTTACACACACCCACACTCACAAATGCAGGTACCCTTCCATTCCGGATCCCATGGGTAACGATACTGCTATAGCCTTCAGTGACTCTGAAGATCTGATCTATCAATCCGAATACGTAGGTGAGGAAGATTGTGAGGTGCCAAGGGAATTGTCCAGACTACTACAACAAGAGGAAAGAGCAATTCAGCCTCATGAGGAGCATTTGAATATAATTAACTTCGGCACTGAGGATGATAAAAAGGAAATCAAGATAGGTGTCGATCTAGAGCCGAGTGTCAAGGAGCGCCTAATTCAGCTATTACATGATTATGTTAAGATCTTCGCCTGGTCATACGAAGACATGTCGAGACTCGATACAGACATTGTGGTACATCGTCTACCCACAAGAGAGGATTGTCCACCAGTGAAACAAAAGGTCCGCCGCATGAGACCTGACATGTCAGAGAAGATCAAAGTAGAAGTTATGAAACAGTTCAATGCTGGATTTTTGGCTGTTACTTCCTATCCATAATGGGTTGCTAACATTGTGCCCGTGCCAAAAAAGGATGGCAAAGTCAGAATATGCGTGGATTATAGAGATTTAAACAGGGCCAGCCCTAAAGATGACTTTCCACTGCCACACATTGACATCCTGGTTGATAACACAAATCAACATAAAGTATTTTCTTTCATGGACGGATTCTCAAGCTATAACCAGATCAAAATGGCACCTGAGGACATGGAGAAAACTACATTTGTCACATAGTGGGGTACGTTCTGCTACAAAGTGATGCCATTCGGACTGAAGAATGTCGGGGCAACCTATCAATGTGCCATGGTAGCTTTGTTTCTTGACATGATACATCATGAGATAGAGGTCTACGTAGATGACATGATAGCCCAATCACAAACTGAAGAGGAACACCTTGATGACTTGCAAAAGCTGTTTATCAGGTTGAAGGAGTACAAGCTCAGATTGAACCCAAACAAGTGTACATTCGGAGTCCGGTCCGGTAAACTCTTAGGTTTCTTTGTCAGCAACAAAGGCATCGAGGTTGATCCTGTCAAAGTCAAAGCTATACAAGAAATGCCTGCTCCTCACACTGAGAAGGAGGTCAGAGGTTTTTTGGGACGCCTAAACTACATTGCTAGATTCATTTCTCACCTAACGTCTACTTGCGAACCAATCTTCAAGCTGTTGAAGAAAGATCAGGTAGTTAGATGGAACGACGAATGTCAAGTTTCTTTCGATAGAATCAAGGAGTATTTGCTAGAACCTCCTGTCTTGATGTCACCTGTGATACGGTGGGAGAACTGACTTGAGGTTTTGCGTTTGTGTTTGTAATTGTTCGGTTTCGCAAGAGTCGCCATCGACTTTTTATTTTATCCAAAGGAAAGGTCAAAAAGCACAGGAAAGACCTTTGAGATGTTTTCTTGGGTTCGGGGGGTAGATTATGAAAAGGGAAGGTGCAAGCACCCTTTTCATCAATGGTTTTCTATGGGATCTTAGTTACTTGTTTTAGATCACTTGCTTTTGCTTTTCAATTGTTTGAAATGGTGCTTTATGTGTGGTTTTGAAAATGCTTTGAAAAAGAGGTCATTGTTGTGGCAACCTTTGTAATGATTCTTGTTTGAATATATACAAAGGTGTTTGTCTTTTTGAAAAGATATTTCAATGTTTTGAAAGTTTGTTTTTGGGAAATGTTTTGAATTGTCTTGTGAGGTGTGTTTGAAAATAGCAAGGATGTTTTGCAAGTTTTTGATCAAGTAACTAAGAGTTGTCTACCCTATTTTACTCAAAGATCTTTCCTATATGTTTTTAACCCTTTTGACAGTGTTATTCACCATTGCATTTGGTGAACAACCTTGTGTTAGGATGTTAAACGGGACAGGCGCGGGACATCGCATACAATCATTTAAGGCAACTTGTGAGACGCTCTAGCAATTTTGTAAGGGACGAGATCATTTTATCAAAGGAAACATCGAGGGACTACGATCTTTGTTTATCGAAGGGGCATTTGTTAGAGTGTCTCATATTCGAGGGACATGATTGCATTTCCGAGGCAACAAGCGAGGTTACCCTAGAGGTGCACGTGTGCATTGTGTTTGTCATTTTACATGCTTTTTGTCTTGTATTAGGTCATCTAGCGATTGATTTTAGATTTTCGCACACAAACCCTAATCTCTAGTCATGGCATATTTGAAAGCATAAAGTGCGAGAATTAAAATTCTAAGCTATTACAAAAGTATCTGAGAATGGGGGTACAAATTGTTACAAATGGGGATGAATCTCACAAGGATGACAATGTCCAAATATCAAGTGTTACAACCAAATCGAACTGTCAAAATTCAATATAAAGCTATAACAAAACATAAAAATAAAGAGAATAAATTTATGAAATGCATGTATTTATTAACTTGAAAATAAATAAAAATCTATTCTAACAAAGAAATATTAAATATTATTATTATTCCTTTTGTATTTTCATTGATTGTGTGGATAAAAAGTTTAAAGAAGAAAATTTAATTAAACAAAAATTCTATTTTTTTTTTGTGTTTTCATGGTGAAACAAAATTAATTAATAAAGAAGAAAATAAAACTAACTAACTAAAAAAAGTTCAATATATTATTTAACAAAAATAAAACAAATTAATTGAAATTAAAACAAAACAATAGTATTTTGTTTAATCAAAAGAAAGGAAAAGAAATTAAAAAAGGGTGATGGGCTAAGGATTTATGTGTTAGGCCCAAAGCAAAATTTAAAAGAAAAATGGGCAGAATGGAGGGAGAATGGGGGTACGAGCCAGTAGAAACATTGTGGGCTCATGCACTTGGGTGGCCCAATACAAAGTTTACACAGTTTTTGTTAGGGTCATCAGCATTTTAGGGTTTGCATGTTTTAGGTTTCACAGCGGCGCTTGCTTCGTTCTTCCTCTCCATCCTTCTCACGCTTTCTGATTCGATACTCCCTCCAAGCCCTAGCCACCGGAGCGTCACCCCCTCACTCTCTATCCTCTTTGCAACGATCCAACGTTTGTTTGAACGGTACGATTCGTTTCTTGGTGCGTTTTTACAGTTTCGTTGTGTGATTGATTTTTACATTTTGTTTTGCGTGTTTGCTTCGTTTTAACCCATGGTGTTTACATGCTTGAGATGCAGTAAGGGTTTGAAAAAAACATACCTTGGGGATTTTCTTGGAAAATGGAGGGAGAGAGAGGTTGGACTGGCGCTTCCTTGGCGGCTAGAGGCGGAGGAGGGAGAAGATGATGGACACGCTTTCTTTTGGTAACTTTTTTCTTTCCTCTTTGAATGTCGATGATGAGTTCTTTCTGAGACCTTTTTTGTTGATGGATTTGCTGTTGATGATGGATATGATTCTGAAACTTTGTTATTTGTTACTTCTGAACCTCTTTTCCTCTCTTCTTGGCTTTGATGTTGATGATGATGTGTTCTGAAACTGTTACTGTTGTTGATTGCTCTTCTGATTTTCTCTTCCTCTTTCTTGGAATGTTGATGATAATAATATCTCTGAAACCTGTTGCCTTTGAATGATGATTTCTTGTTTTTTGTTAATGATGATAGCAGTTCTGAAACCTTGTTGCCTTTGAAACTCTTTTCCTCTTTTCTTGATTTTGAATGTTGGTTGATGTTTTGTTAATGATGAACCTTGTTCTGAAACTTGTGTTGGTTGTTACTGCTTCTTGTTGAAACTTGGTTGATTGGTTTGGATTTGTTTATGATGGTGATTCTGGAACTGATTTGCAGGTTAGTAACAGGTTTGGATACCTGTTTGGCCAGCTAGCTTTGTGGTTTGGCAGATTGTTGCAGGTTTTTGTTTTTTGGTTTGCAGTTTAGATTTGGTTGTGCACAGTTTGGATTTGGTTGTGCACAGTTTGGCCAAACAGGTTTACAGCTTGTATTTGTTTTTGTTATGTTTGCAGTTTTGCTATAGGTTGATTGTTTTTTGGTTTGCAGTTTGGGACTGCAGTTTGGCAAGTTTGCAGGTTTTGTGGTTTCACAGTTTGGTTGTTTTGTGTAGCTTGCAGTTTTGGCAAGCTGGTTTGCAGTTTGTGGTGTTTGATAGCAGGTTTGCTGGCTTGTTTGCACAGGCCTGGGAGTTTTGATTGATATGCAGTTTGGAGATTTTTGAGATTTCTGGCTGGGCTCTAATGTTTTCTCTCTCCTAAATTGTTATGCAGTATGATAGTTTTATATTTAGCTTTTGTTAACTTATGACAGCCTGTTCTTTTGCCAAACTGTAAAACTTCACCCAAGGTGATATCTTTCTCTCTTTCTCTCTCCATGAAACAAGCATTTTTGCTTTTTTTTATTATATTCTGAAAAATTGCCTCTGGAAAATGATGATGGCTTCTGACAAGTCTTTTGCTTGTCAATTGGTTTTCCTCTGCATTATTTGCTGCATTTGTCTGCTGTATTTTCTGTACTTGTACAATTTGCATCTAGTTGGCTTACTTGACCGTTTTTTTGCATTCAGTTTGGTTACTGCAGTTTAGTGCAGTTTGCTGCAAGTTTACTTTGTATGCCATTTTTAGCAATGCATCTTGACTTGTTTTACAACTCAGTTTGGTTTTGCTTTAGTATGCTTGGTTGCTTGACAGTTTATGTTGCCTTGGTTTGCCTTAGTATGCTGCCATGTTTTGGTTGAGTTGCAATGGTATAGTTTGGCTTATGTTTGACAGTTTTGGCGCCTGTTGCATTTGAAACTCAGCTTGCTTTGTATGCTTGCATTTTTCAATTTGTATTTTTAATTTTCTCTTTGTGAACCAAGAAGAGCAATCTTTTTGTGATTTTCAAAGAGAAAAATAAAACGTGATGAAAAATAAGCATTCTGATTCCAGACGGCAAATTTTAATGATGACTTTTTTCTTTCTTTTTCACTTGAGAATTCTTTTCAATTAACTGTACTAATCTTCTTTTCTTTTGTCTTTTTCAGGTGAGCACCAATTGGATGATAGAAGAAGCTGAGGAAGCAAGAGACCTTGAGCATGGGGAAATGGAGTTTAGGAGGCTTAGGTTTAGATTAGATATATTTCCATTAATTGTAACATTTATTTTTTCAAATACTGTAAGTTGTAAAATATACAGTATTCCAATAATAAATTATTTTTGTAACAATATTTGGAATGAATGAAAAAATCTTTTCCCAGTAAAACTCTTCTACTGTCAATAATTTGCAACTCTCTCTCTGCATCTTCACTGAATTATTTAAGATTCTCATATCAGAATGATTGAAATTGCATTCCAACAATTCTAATCCAGATAACTTAAATTCCAAATAATCCAAAAACTTTGCAGTCTCGTAACCTTGCAACAACATTCCAATCAGCATACGCATTGTGTTCCAATAAACAAGCAAGCATCTCATTCCATTAACAAGAAAACGTTTCATTCCATTAACAAGAAGATGTCTTAATAGACGCACATTATCTGGTTAACCCGGATCAGATAAAACCTGAATATTCTAAATGATAGTCTCAGCTCCCATTTTTTTTGTCCCAGATGAACAGACCTTGAGAACAACCAGTAAACTTGAACAAGTGTGAAACATGTAGCAGCTAATTGAATTTCTGAGAATTTTGTTTCTTCTAAGAAATGCGAGAGAAACCTTAATTCTTGATCTGTTGCCAAAGAAAAGTCTGTTTGATCGATTCCTGAGCCAATCGTAAAAATCAGAGAAAACCCTAGGGTTGTGATTTCTTGTGAAAAAGGGAGGGCAAATTTTGGGGTACAACACCACCCGTCGAAGGAAGACCGCTAATCATGTATCTGACTGCCTTAGAGAATTCAATGGGGTGCGTACTGGGGCAGCATGACGAGTCTAGTCGAAAAGAGCATGCCATTTATTACCTTAGCAAAAAGTTTACCGACTGTGAAACCAGATATTCACTGCTCGAGAAAACTTGCTGCGCTTTGGTATGGCCTGCTCTCCCGCTAAGGCAGTATATGTTGACTCATACGACTTTGCTAATATCTAAGATGGATCCGATAAAGTACATCTTTGAGAAGCCTTCTCTGTCTGGGAGGATAGCTAGATGGCAGATGATCCTAACGGAATACGACATATAATACACGACCCAAAAAGCTATAAAGGGGAGTGTGCTAGCTGACTATCTGGCCCATCAAGCTGTCGAAGATTATCAATCCATGAAGTTTGACTTCCCTGATGAAGACATCATGACATTGGACAATGTTGAAGAAATCAGACCATATGACGGACCTGAACAAGGATCCCGATGGACCCTATACTTTGATAGGGCATCCAATGCACTTGGCAATGGTATCAGCGCAGTACTCATATCCCCAGAAGGTTGCCATACTCCTTTCACCGCCAGACTTTGCTTCAACTGTACGAACAACATGGCAGAGTACGAGGCATGCATCTTTGGACTCAAGGCTGCCATAGACTTTGGGATCAAATCCTTAGATGTGTTTGGGGACTCAAATTTGGTCATCAGTCAGATCAAAGGAGAGTGGGACACTAAGCATCCAAACCTCATCCCTTACAAAGAACATGTTTTGACATTGTTACCACATTTCGAGCAGATTACCTTCGAGCACTTCCCGCGAGAAGAAAATCAGCTAGCAGATGCTCTAGCTACAATGTCATCTATGTTTAAACTTGATTGGGATAATGAGGCTCCCCAAATCACTATTGAACGGATGGACGAACCAGCACATTGTCATGAGATTAATACCGAAGAAGTAGTGGACCAGCCCTGGTTTCATGAAGTCAAAAGGTATCTCGAGACCCAAGAATATCCCGAAGGAGCTTCAGTCAACGACAAAAAGTTCTTAAGGATATTCTCAGCTAAGTTCTTCCTAAGTAATGGCATCCTGTACAAGCGCAATCATGATTCTATTTTGCTCCATTGTGCGGACAAGGCTGAAGCTGAAAAGATCATGGCTGAATTGCATGAGGGCACCTTTGGCACTCACTCTAGCGGGCATACGATGGGTAAGAAGATTCTGCGGGCAGGCTATTTATGGTCTACCATGGAAGTTGACTTCTATCAACACTCCCGGACTTGTCATAAATGTCAAATCTATGCAGACAAGGTCCACGTGCCTCATGTTCCTCTAAATGTCTTAACAGCTCCTTGGCCATTCGCTATGTGGGAAATCGACATGATTGGAGAGATCAAGCCTACAGCATCCAATGGACACCGCTTCATTCTCGTGGCCATTGACTACTTCACCAAGTGGGTTGAAGCAGCTTCCTTCGCATCCGTAACTAAGAATGTTGTTGCCCGCTTCATCAGGCAGAACCTTATTTGCCGGTACGGTATCCCCGAAAGGATCATCACCGATAATGGTACAAACCTTAAGAATACTATGATCACCGCCTTATGCGAGCAGTTCAAGATTCCACATCACAATTCATCCCTCTATCGGCCAAAGATGAATGGTGCAGTCGAAGCTGCTAACAAAAACATTAAGATGATCATACAAAAGATGACAGTCACTTACAAGGACTGGCATGAGATGCTACCGTTTGCTCTTCACGGGTACCGTACCACGGCTTGCACATAAACTAGGGCAACACCCTATTCTTTGGTTTATGGCATGGAGGCTATTTTACCTGTCGAGATTCAGATTCCCTCTTTGAGAATCATGAAGGATGCTGGTTTGAGTGAAGACGATTGGATCCAAACCCGACTTGATCAACTAAACTTAATTGACGAGAAAAGACTTACTACTGTTTCCCACGGTCAGACGTATCAAAAGCGGATGATCAAGGCTTTCAACAAGAAAGTCAGACGCCAAGTATATCAAGTTGGAGATCTAGTGATCAAGCGCATTATCTTGCCACAAAGCGATCCCAGTGGCAAATGGACTCCTACCTATGAAGGGCCATTTGTAATCAAGAACATCTTTTCTGGTGGGGCAATAATTTTAACCACCATGGACGGCGACGACCTGCCGCACCCTGCGAATGTAGACATAGTCAAAAGATACTACGCATAAATGACCCGCTAGGTTGACACACCTAGGCAAAACAAGGGCATCCCGGCGAACCAAAAAGGTTCGGGCAAAAATTAGGGATAAAATAAAAAAAACTGTACACCCGGCAAGTTGAAAACCCGAAAGGGAGACTTGGGCAAAAAAGGGTTTCCCGGTGGACTGAAAACCCGAAAGGGCGGTCCAGGCAAAAGTTAGGGAATTAAAGCGTATGACTATGTCCCGTCGGATCACTTCGAGGACAATCTCTTCACAAACAGACGCCGAGCTTCTGATCAATTCAATCATCTTTGGACGAAGCAACGGATGGACAAGATATTCAGAGACACGAAGGCTATAGCGGAATGGGAACCCCATGGGATTTTTACATATAGCCATCTTCCTTTGTATAAACTTTTCTTACTTTTATGACACCATCCTCTTACTAGGATGTCTGTCTCCTTTGTACAAATGCTTATTCAAAGTAAATACAGAGATGTCTCTTTCAAAGTACAAAAACTATTTGCCTTTTTCTTTTACACTTGTGTTTTTATTTCCAAAAACGTCCAATGATTCATTGATGAACATATGCATTTGAACATAATTACTGTTTACAAATAAACAGGATGGAAGAGAACAATTACTGACAGACTGAAAGGATATTCCAGGAGAAATCCCTATAGTACATCATCTAGATCCCCAACGGAGCTAAAATTTCAAACTTTTAATCCCCATCAAAGTTAAAACTTCAAACTCCCAATCCCCAGCGGAAACCATTCAGTTTCTCTGAATTCCCCAGCAAGTTATCTTGAAGCCTGAAAATCAACCGGCTAACAGTTAACTTTTGTCTCTTCCCAACCTAGGATAATTCCCCAGTAGAGTGGAAGACAATCCAAACTCTTGAACCTACTCCCCAGCAATAAGCCTTCTTCCCCACAGAGTTTTTATCCTTCAACAGAATGAAGATTCTCATTCTTAATTCCCTAGTGAAGTCGCCAAAGTTTTCATTGCTCCCCAACGGAATGAAGATTATCCTTATTAATTCCCCGTAGAAGTAATCAGAGTATTCCCTATTCCCCAGCAGAATAAGGATTCCCATTGTGTAACCCCCAGTGGAAGTCATCAAAATTTTCTGGATTCCCCAAGCAGATTACTCAGGCAATATTTGGCTTTGCTCGCAACATAATTTTTGTCAATACTCCAACTTCAAGACATAAAGGATCCTCACATCCCCACAGAAGTTGCCAAGGATTTCTTATCCTCAGTAGTCAAGGATTTATTTTCTCCGGCAACAGTCAAAGATTTTCTTATCCCCAGCTGTCAAGGTTTTATTTTCTTCAGCAATATAGCATATCAACTTACATGCACATACATTAGATCCATATATCATAAACATTTATAAATACATATATTGCATCATACATTTCATGCAACATAACTTTGTGCTTCAGCTAACATTTTACCCTTTTTCAGGATAAGATTAACAGCTATCATTAACAATGTTCAAAGATTTCAGATACAGTTCAGATATGCTCCAGATATAGACGCCATCCTGATACTCATTCAGATCTCAGCATCTTTCAGATACAATCCAGATGCGCTCCAGACTAGGATGCCATTCTGTCACTCATTCAGATTTCAACTTCAAGTTACAGTACAGATACACTCCAGACACGGAAGTTATTCTATTACTTATTCAATTTCTAGTTCAGATACACTCCAGACACGAAAGTTATTCTGTTAATTATTCAATTTCTAGTTCAGATACGCTCCAAACATGGAAGCCATTCTGGCACTCATTCAGATCCGGAGTTCAGATACAGTTCAGATACGCTCCAGACACGGGTGCCATTCTGTCACTTATTCTAATTTTCCCCAGCTTAGATACGCTCCAGACGCGGAAGCCATTCTATTTCTCATTCAAATCAAACCTTCAGATACAGTTCAGATACACTCATGACACGGAAGTCATTCTGTTACTTATTTAGATTCACAACTTGGATACACTCTAAACACGACTGCTTTTCCCTTGCTCATTCAGATTCAGTCCCTAGATACAGTACATATACGTTCCAGATACGGACACCATTCTGATACTCATTCTTCTGACTTACAACTTACAACTCAGCAAACATTCTTGGATGGCATCTACAAGCCCATCTCCAACAAGAGTCTATCACCTCTCCAAATGGAATCTTTAAGCTCATTCCCTCAACTACACTTTGTCGAGTGCAAATTTATGGGCACTCTAGTGTCCAATCATCTTTTACCTTCGAGTCACGAACGACAAACTCACCAATCTAACTCTTCAGGTTCAAGAAGATTGAACAGGGGCAGCTGTTGTACCCCAAAATTTTCCCTCTCATTTATCAAGATTTTGCTCACAAGACTTCTTGGACTCAAGACAAGATTAGGGTTTTGTTCAGCTCAGGGCATCACCTTGCACTAATAACCTGAAATTAGGGTTTGAGTTTTCACAAGTATTTTTGGACCATCAATGCTTCATGTGACTTTCATACACCATCTTGGACCCCTAAGATTTCTCATGACAAGTTTCAGGCCTTGAATCACATTTTTCCCCAGTCAATTGGACAGTTGACATAAAAATCAGATGTATTAGGGAAAAAGTCAACCATGGCCAATTTACAGTCAAACTTCATAATTTTTTATCCACAACCACATTTTATACTCATATGTACCATTTGATCAAGTTTGGATCACAACTCCACAAGAAATTTGATCAGATCATCAAAAGGGCAAAATGGTCAAAATTAGGGTTTTGACTAAGGAAGGGCGATTTCTGATTTTTAACCTAGCCAATGACCAATTGGGTTCAAACATGGTTTCAAGGACTCAATGGCATCATCTTGACCTAATTGCATAGTTCAAAAGATCTCAAATGCATAGGATTGACAGATGAATTTTCCAGTCAACTGATCAAAAGTCAACTGTGCACTGAAAAGTCAAACTTTGACTTTTTAGTCAAAATCAAGTGCCAAGGGTCATAATTCATCAAGATATGTCAAAATATGAAACTTGTTGATCAAGAAAACCAATTTTGAAAATTAGGGTTTTGAATTTGAAAATTTTCATAACTTGGAAATTTTCTAAGTATGAAAATTTTCTTATTTTTTCCCAACTTTTCACCACTTTTTCACCATGATGCAATTGGATTCAAAGAAAACTTCCAACATGAAAGTTGTATTCCTCCATGAAATATACAAATTTTATTCACAAAGTTTTCCCAAAATATGCTTGGGTCTCAAGTTATGAATTTGTGAATAAGGGTCCATGAACTAAAAGACTTAATGAAAATTTGCCCTAATTTAGGCAGGTTTTTGACCCTACTTCATGGAAATTTTTCACATAGTTCCAAGAGATATCTCAAAATGAATTTCAAAGATGGATTTTAGAGCACATTGCAAGCTTTATAAAATGTCCAATAACTCTCCAAGATCATTTGTGGTTGGGATAATCGAAGAAGAGAAAATGGCATTTTGTCACTTTTGTTCAAGCCATTTTCACAATGCACCAAGTTGCAAATCTGATCAAGCATGCTTGTACTTTGCATTACAGGTCCTAAACCCCTTCTACACTCCATAATTAAATGCTAACTCAATGGATAAAGGCTTTATTTTGTGTTTTGGAGCATTGTACAAGAAATAAATCCATAAATGGCATAAAGGGCACATTGCCATTTTTCATAACGCAAGCTTTTCCAACTTTACAAACATTGAGCCTTGGAACTTTTCTTTTGTTACAAGCAATGTCCACAGATATCAAGCATGGTTTACCAACTCTCATCAGCTAAAGAACTAGCCAATACAGGCCTTTGACACAAGTCACTTTACTTTTCTTCAAAAGAAAGAAAATTTGCAAAAGTCCAAAGAACTTATACATCTGATAAAGGGTGGACTTGGCATCATTATATACACCTTCACAAACTTATCTCAAGCTAACACATGAATGCTTGACCCCTGAAACATTCCAAATCTCCAAAACACAAATTTCTGCCCAAAACTGCCAGTTTCTACAAAACACTAGCCACTTCATTTTTGGCTCGTGCGTTTCTGGTTTCAACACTTCAAACACCTTACATACATCCTACCAAAGCTATCCAAGCATTCATCTTGCAACTGTGAGCTTTGTTTCATACATCACCATTTTCAAACTTGAAGGTTGTAGATTGACTCGTGCAGGAAGTTCTGGCCATCCACAAAGCCCCATAAGCATTGGAATAGCTTGAAGGAACTTCAAGGAAGCTCACACGATCCTCAGGCCTCACTCAAAGTCCCCACATTGCCATATCCAAATCCAGCTGAAGGAGGTATTTTTCAAAACTTTATCTCTCTATTTAGGCATCCTCAAGCCACGATTTGTGAAGCAAAAATGTAGTCTCTAGCATGGTGAAGTTGTACATATGCATAGTTGTCATTTATATTAACTGAGCTAAGAGAATTTGATTGTTGAAAATGCTGGAAAAATTAGGTCAGAAATTAGGGGTGATTAAATTCTCTCTGATCTTTGAGAGTTATTTTACAAATTTTATATCATTGGAATCGTGAGATGAAATGCTACATTTTTTGTGTTATAAGTTTTTGTTTTTGTGCAAAGAATAGAGAGTTACAGGTTTGAAGCAAATACGCGTGCAAATGGAAGAAGCTGGAGGACATGGATGACTGTCCTGGGCTTGGCGCGCCTTGGGCTTGTTGTTTTGACTTTTCACACCCCCTGATCCACTATTTGCACCCCCTACTTCATATTTTTTATTTTTGAATATTTTCTCATATTTTTTATGTTTATTGATTTTAATAATTTTTCTGAACATTAAAAAATCACAAAAATATTTTCTTAATTTTTTGCAATTTTATTTTTATTTTTATTATTTTTTTCCCACATATAAAAATAGTTTTATTTTAAGAAAAAGAATATATTTTCTTATAAAAAATTGTAAATACATTAAAATACTATACATTTTTATTTTTATTATTTAACACATAAAAATAATTATTTTCACACATATTTAATTTTTAATATTGTATATAATAGTGCTTATATTTTCTTATACAAAAAATAGACAAAATAATAATAGAAAACATAATTTTCTTTTAAATAAAAATTAGGGTTTCCCCTTTCAAAAATAATAATAATATTTT
The DNA here is from genome assembly GCA_948472305.1 of Vicia faba. Taxonomy (NCBI): domain Eukaryota; kingdom Viridiplantae; phylum Streptophyta; class Magnoliopsida; order Fabales; family Fabaceae; genus Vicia; species Vicia faba. The sequence goes on from OX451739.1 coordinate 689,164,750, forward strand.
TCTCTTATTTATAGGGTAAATAATTTATTTTCTCAAATAAAAAATCAAATACAAAACATTTTTGCATAAATACATTTGCATTGCACTTTAATTATTTGTTTATTTATTTAATTTGCACTTAATTCAATTGGGTTGTAATAGTTATTTTAGGGTTTATTTTTTGTAATATCCCCATTCAAAAACTTGTATCCCCCCTCCCATAATAATTGTTGTAATAGTTTAGTTTACTTTTACGCTATTTACCGCATTTTATACCATGTTAGTAAATTAGGGTTTTGCATGATAAGACCAAAAACAAACAAATAGCATGACCTAATACAAGACAAATGCGTGTAAAATGACACACATTACACACAAGCACCCTTAGGGTTTCACCCACTTGGTTTCCTAAACAAAAATGGCCATGGTATGCATGCAAAGTATCTTGGCAAAATAATACAAAATAAGATCATAGTCCCTCGATGACGCTATACAAAAAGTTGCCTAAAACAAAATGATCTTGGTCCCTTAAACATGCTAAGATACTTGGCACCATTGCTATCATGGTCGTACGATGACCCACGCCCGTCCCGTTTAACATCCAAAGATAGGGTTGTTTACTAAATCAATGGTAAATCAACAATGTCAAAGGAATAAAAATGCACAAGAAAGACTTTGAGTGAGTAGATAGCTTCTAGTTACTTGATCAATCTCAAAACAATCCTTGCTACTTTCAAACAACAAACACACACATTTAAAAACATTTCCAAACATCTTACAAAACATTGAAACATTTTTCAATAGACAAATATCTTTGTATACATTCTTACAAACGAGAATCATTACAAAGATTGCCTAAACGATGGCCTCTTTTCAAAATACTTTCAAAACCACACAAAGCACCATTTCAAACAATTTCAAAGCAAAATCAAGTGATCTAAACAAGTAACTAAGATCCCATGGAAAACCATGGATGAAAAGGGTGCTAGCACCTTCCCTTTTCATAATCTACCCCCCGAACTCAAGAAAACATCTCAAAGGTCTTTCCTGTGCTTTTTTACCTTTCCTTTTGGATAAAAGAAAAGTTGGTGGCGACTCTTGCTAACCGCAACATTTGCGAACACAAACGCAAAACCTCAAGTCAGTTCTCCCACCGCATCACATGTTCTTACACACACGCACTACATTGCAGATCCTCGTCCACTCTGGATCTCGTTGATAACGACTCTACTATTGCCGCTTATGACTTCGAAAATTCGATCTACCAAGCTGAGGACAAAGGTGAGGAAGATTGTGAAATACCTGGAGAACTTGGCAGACTCTTAATACAAGAAGAAAAAGCTATCCAACCACATGAAAAGCCGGTCGAAGTTTTAAACTTGGGTACCGAGATTGACAGGAAAAAGGTCAAGATTGGCGCCAACTTAGAGAGCAGTGTCATGATCAGGTTAATCCAGATGTTGCATGAATATGTTGAAATCTTTGTATGGTCATACAAAGACATGCCATGGCTCAATATCAATATTATGGTTCACAGTATGCCGATGAAAGAGGGTTGTGCTCCGATAAAACAAAAGGTTCGTCCTATGCGTCCTGAAATGTCAAAAAAGATCAAAGTCGAGGTTATGAAGAAATTCAACACAGGTTTCTCAGCAGTGACTTCATATCCTCAGTGGGTTGCTAATGTTGTTCTGGTGCCAAACAAAGACGACAAGGTGCATATGTGCATATATTATAGAGATCTGAATAGGGCAAGCCCCAAAGATGACTTTTCATTTCCACATATCGATGTTCTGGTCGACAACACTGCTCAGCACAAAGTATTCTCCTTCATGGATGGCTTCTCAGGTTACAATCAAATCAAGATGGCACATGAAGATAGGGAGAAAACTACCTTCGTCACACAGTGGGGCACTTTCTATTACAAGGTTATGCTTTTTGGGTTGAAAAATGTCGGGGTAACTTATCAGTGTTCCATGGTAGCCTTATTTCATGATATGATTCACCACGAGATATAGGTCTACATTGACGACATGATGGCAAGGTCACAGACTGAAGAAGAGCACCTTGATCATCTGCATAAACTATTTGAAAGACTGAGGAAGTATAAACTGAGGTTAAACCCGAACAAGTTCACCTTTGGGATGAGATCCGGTAAACTCCCGAATTTCGTCGTCAGTGGCAAGGGTATCGAGGTTTATCCACCAAAAGTTAAAGCCATTCAAGATATGCCAGCTCCTCGTACCGAGAAGGAAGTCAGAGGTTTCTTAGGACGGCTGAATTACATTGGCCGTTTCATTTCTCATTTGACTGCTACTTGTGAGCCAATCTTCAAGCTACTAAAGAAAGATCAAGTAGTAAAATGGAACGACAACTGTCAAATAGCCTTTGATAAAATTAAGGAGTACCTACAAGAACCTTCTATTCTAATGCCACCAGTTGAAGGAAGACCTCTAATCATGTACTTAACAGTGTTATAGAACTCAATGGAGTGTGCACTGGGGCAGCATGACGAGTCTGGTCGAAAAGAGCATGCAATATACTACCTTAGCAAAAAGTTTACCGACTATGAAACAAGATATTCACTGCTCGAGAAAAATTGTTGCGCTTTGGCATGGGATGCTCGTCGACTAAGACAGTATATGTTGACCCATACTACCTTGTTAATCTCTAAAATGGATCCCATCAAGTACATATTTGAGAAACCAGCACTCTCCGGAAGAATAGCCCGATGGCAGATGGTTTTAACATAATATGATATCCAGTACACCACCCAAAAAGCCATCAAAGTAAGTGTACTGGCCGACCATTTGGCACATTAGGATGTAGACGACTATCAGTCTATGAATTTCGAATTCCCATATGAGAACATTATGCTAGTAACAGATTATGAAGAACCTGGGCCGTATAAAGGACATGAGCCAGGATCCTGATAGACTATGGTCTTCGATGGAGCTTCCAATGCACTTCGTAATGGAATTGATGTTGTGATCGTCTCCCCCCCCCCCCCCCCGGATTGCCTTATGCCCTTCACCGCCAAACTATGCTTTGATTGCACCAATAATATAGTGGAATACGAAGCATGCATAATGGGTCTTATGGCTGCTATTGACCTGAGAATCAAGTTCTTAAGCATGTATGGAGACTCAGCCTTGGTGATCACTCAAGTTAAGGGAGATTGAGAGACGAAACACCCGAATCTCATTCCTTATAAAGAGCATGTGTTAACCTTGATCATGTATTTCAAAGAAATTACTTTTGAGTACATACCAAGAGAAGAGAATCAGTTGGCGGACGCATTGGCTACCATGTAATCCATGTTCAAGGTCAGATGGGACAATGAGGCTCCCGAGATTACCATTAAAAGATTCGACGACCGGCGCACTGCTGTGAAATTGACACTGATGGAGTAGAGGAAAAACCTTGGTTTCTTAAGGTAAAAAGGTATCTGGAGGCTCAAGAATATCTTGAAGGTGCATTCATCAATGACAAGAAATTCCTACGGAGGTTCTCGGCCAAGTTCTTCCTAAGAAATGGAATTCTATACAAGCGCAATCATGATTCGACTCTGCTTCCTTGTGTGGACAAGAAAGAAGTAGAAGAGATTATGCAAGATATGCATGAAGGTGTCATTGGGACTCACGCCAGTGGGCATACTATGGCTAAAAAGATTTTGAGAGTTGGTTACAATTGGCCGACTATGGAAACTAACTGTCACCACAACTCGAGAACTTATCATAAATGCCAAATTTATGCGGATAAAGTTCATGTGCCTCTAGTACCTTTGAATATCATGACTGCTCCTTGGCCTTTCGCAATACGGGGCATTGATATGATCAAAGAAATCAAGCCTACCGCCTCTAATGGACATCACTTCATCCTCATCGCCATTGATTACTTTACAAAATTGGTTGAAGCAGCTTCGTTCGCCCATGTTACTAAGAATGTGGTTACCGGTTTCATCAAGCACAACCTTATTTGTCAGTATGTCATCCCTGAGAGAATTATCACAAACAATAGTACCAATCTCAATAATATGATGATCATTGAGCTCTGCACACAGTTCAAAATCAAGCATCACAACTCTTCTCCATATCGACCTAAGATGAATGGCACAGTGGAAGCCGCCAATAAGAACATAAAAAAGATCATACAAAAGATGGTTGTGACATACAAAGATTGGCACGAGTTGCTACCGTTCACTCTTCATGGCTACTGCACTTCGGCTAGAACATCAACTGGGGAAATCCCTTTCTCTATGGTTTACAGAATGGAAGCCGTCCTACCTGTCAAGGTTCAGATTCCTTCTGTAAGGATCATGAAAGATGCGGACTTGGACGAAGACGAGTGGGTTCAGACCAGGTTATATCATTTAAATCTAATTGACAATAAAAGGCTTGCGGCCGTCTGTCACGGCCAGATGTATCAGAAACACATGATTAAAGCATTCAACAAGAAGATCAAGCATCGGGTACATCAGGCTGGTGACTTGGTAGTAAAGCATTTCATTCACCGTAGGGTGATCCTAGGGGAAAATGGACCCTCACGTACGAAGGGCCATTTGTAATCAAGAAGATATTTTCTGGCAGAGCTATGATACTGACCACCATGGAGGGTGAAGATTTCCCATATCCTATAAATGCAGACGTAGTCAAAAAATATTACGCATAAAAATGACCCGCTAGGTTGACTGACCTAGGCAAAAATAAGGGAATCCCGGCGAACCAAAAAGGTTCGGGTAAAAATTAGGGATATATATGAAAAGACTGTACACCTGGCAAGTCAAAAACCTGAAAAGGTGGCTTGGGCAAAAAGGGTATCCTAGTGGACTGAAAACCCGAAAGGGCAGTCTAGGCAAAATTAGGGATTAAAGTGTACGACTACGTCCTCATTGGATCACTTACATCAATATTTATTATCAAAGTCAAGGTTCAAATGGTACAGGTCAATCCAATCCACTTCTTCCGGCGGCAAGGGATGAGATGCTTGAAGACATAGGGACAATAGCATAATTGAAACCCGACGAGATCATTTCCACATAGCCGTTATCTTGTTTACACTTTGTATTCTTTTCATTTCATGACAATTTCCCGTTATTGGGATCTTTGTCTCTTTGTACAAAATCTCCCGTTTATGGGCAAACTATCAATAAAATTCAATTTCAAAATTCAAACTCTTTGTTTTACTTTTTTTGGTTTGTTTGCAAGACGCCCAATGATTAAAATTGAATGAACATATGCATATGAATATAATTGATTATTGACAAATATATATGCAAAAATAGGAATAAGCAGTTACTCGAGACTCTAGGAGTTGGGATAACATCCAAGCCATCCACAAATTTCCACAGAGCCACTTCCATGAGGTTATCCCTACAAAATAATCTTCGCAAGTTCATACATTCCCCACGATTTCCCCGACAGACCGCTCTGGCAGACAAAGGAGTATAGTCTTCTTCCCAGTAATATCACCCATCTACAGAATCCAAATCATTACAATTTATGGAAATACCTCTCTCTAGATGATCTTTCAAAACTATAAAATCCCCTACATACTACTTCTCTTCAGCGGAGCTCATTCTCCTCAACAAGGAGTTTCCCTCAGCAGAGTATTAATCTGTCAATAGGGTTTACTTCCCCAACAAAGTTCGGATTTCTGCCAACAGGGTTTATTTCCTCAACATGGTTTATTTCCCCAGCAAAGTCAATCTCCCCAGTTTAAGTCTGCTTCTACCACAAATTACCGACAAGATTCCTACCTCCAGCAAAGGGCATCCTGAATTACTATCCATAGAGATTAGCTGCTAACTTTATCCTCCCCAGATAATCCTAAAGGTTATCCATCTCTTTTATCCCCAGTCAGAGTATACAAGAATTATAATCCCCAGTAAAACAAGGAACAACCAAAGTTTTGAACTCTTCTCTCCCAAGCAGAAACCAACATTCCCCGGTGGAGTTTCCTCAAACAGAGAACATGAATCCCCGGCAGAAACAATTCCCAGAAGGTCGAAGATACACATACTCTTCATCCCCAGCAACAGTTAGGGATTTATTTTCCCAGACAAAGATGTTGTCCGAGTTTACAAATACATTGCAATAATATTTCATACTTATACGCCATTTACGAGCAAATAGCATATGCATACAAAATGCATATAACACAGTCTCATTTATTTTGAGAACAACATTACACAATGAAGACGGTCGTAGACATTTTATGGCTCAGTCAAACAGACAAACATCATCAACTACTTGTATAATCAGACAATCTTCTCAAAAGACAGCTTCTTCTGGCTCTGTTTAAATCAACCATAGATTTATTCTGATACTTCTTCCAGTTGAAGACGGTCGTAGACATTTTATGGCTCATATTAAATCAAGCATGGATTTATTTTGATACTTCTTCTAGATTAAGTCAAACATAAATATTTGCTGGCTCAGTCTAAATCAACCATAAGATTTATTCTGATACTTCTTCCAGTAGAAATTCTTTTGGATCAACTTAGATCGAGCGTAGATCTATCTTGATACTTCTTCCAGTTGAAGACATTTTTTTGACTCAGATTAAATCGACCAAAGATTTATTTTGATACTTCTTCCAGTAGACATTCTTCTGGCTCAACTTAAATCGACCAAAGATTTATTCTGATACTTCTTCCAGTTGAAGACATTTTCTGGCTCAGATTAATTCGATCAAAGAGTTATTGTGATACTTCTTCCAGTCTAAAGTCAAACATATACATCTTTCGGCTCAGATGGATCAACCATAGATCTATTCTGATACTTCTCCCAGTGGAAATCAGTCGTAAAAATATCCTGGCTCAGTTTAAATTAAGTGTGTATTTATTCTGATACTCCTTCTAGTAGATATTTTCTGGCTCAGATGAAACCGAACATAGGTTTAGTCTGATACTTCTTCTAGATAAACATAAATATAGACCTTTCCTGGCTCAGATTAAATCGACCATATATTTATTCTGATACTTCTTCCAGTTGAAGATGGTCGCAGATAGCTTCTAGCTCAGATTAGATCAACCATAGATTTATTCTGATACTCCTTCCAGTTGCAGACAAACACAGACATCTTCTGGCTCAGATTAAATCGACCATAGATTTATTCTGATACTTCTTCCAGTTGAAGTCAACAAGTTACTTCGGATGGCATCTATAAGCCCATCTCCGATGAATCTCAGTCATCTCTCTAAATGGCATCTATAAGCCCATTCCCGGTATAATCAACCAACATCATCACTTCTTGCACAAGCGAGTGCAAATTTCTGGGCACTTAAGTGTTCAATCATCTTCTACCTTCAAGTCACGAATGGAGGACAAACAAATTTAACTCTTTAGGTTTAAGAAGATTGAACAGGGGCATCTGTTGTACCCCAAAACTTTCCCTCCCATTTTCTTCAAGACATTCTTCCAAAGCTTCTCAAAATGCTCAAGAATCTCAAGGGATGACCAGTTAACTCACCTCCTAAGCCAAGAGCCTACAACTAGGGTTTTGAGTTTCTCAAGCAAATTTGGGTTGAAAAGATCTCAAGTGGTTTCCATGGTTCATCATAGGTACCCAACAAGGTTCATGTCAAGTTTCAGGTCCTACATCACAAGTTTGCTCAGTCAATGGCTCAGATGATTGAAAATCAACTACATTGGTAAAAAAGTCAACTATGGTCAATATGCAGTCAAACTTCAAGATTTTTGGTCAACATAAAACATTTTGAAGTTATATTCATCATTTGATCAAGGGTTGATCATGATTCCTCAAGGAAAGCCCTCAAATCATCAAAAGTCAAGAATTGTCAAATTAGGGTTTCCTAAGGAGAAGTCAACTGAACTTTGACCAGGCATAACTTTCACATACTTCATCAAATTTTCCCAACCAAAGCTTATTTTGAAGAAAATTCAATTCTGTACAACTTTTTTTTATGTTCAAGTCCAAAAAATGCTTCATTTGAAAGATATAAACTAATATATTATAGGTCATTTTTAAAGGTCAACAAAAGACACTTTTTGTCAAGGCAACTTACATCAAGGGAAAGTTTTCAAAAGAAAAAATTATCAACATAGAGATTGTAGAGGAGATCTTGTGCTTTCCAAAAAGTCCAATATCATCTTCAAAAGATGAAAATTGAGCAAGTTATGAGTTGCACACATTAGAAAATTTTGAGGAAATTCATGAAATGCAAAATGAACAAACTTGAGATTTTGAATTTATGGCCTAACTTTTTGAGCTTCATACATCCATGACCTTATGAGAGACTCTTAAATCCAATCACACCTTGCCATATATTTTCTCATCATTTTATTTTTATTTTATTTTGTTTTTATTCAAGTAAACTCAAAATAAATAAATAAAATAGAAAATAAATGGGCCAAGCATGTGATGAGCCATTTTTCAAGCCCATGTAGCTCATACCAGCCTGTCACAAGCTTGCCAAGTTCGTACAAGACCAATAAGGGAAGAAATATGACAAAAATGGGAAATTTTCAAATTTTGATCCTTGATTTATCATAACCATCATTGTTTGATATCCTTCCATCTTTGCTAGCCCATTCACTCCCTCTATAAAAAGTGAACAAAAGCAGCTCAAAAGGACACGAAAACATTGCATAACAAAGCTCTACAAAATTCTCAAAATTTCTCAAAGCTAGGGCAATAGAAAAACCCAACTTTCAGCCACGACCAATCAGTTTCAAGCTTTCAAACACGTTCCAGGAGTTCCCAGGAGCCTATTCAGACCTTTTGCTAAGTCAAAATGCAGCCAAAATAAGTAACCCAGATCTCACCGATTGGTAAAAATGTTCAAAACTGAATCTCTTAATTTACACCATGTTAGCTAATTCCATGTATTCACATGTGTTTGTATGCATCTTCAGAATTGATCTAACGTATAACATGTGAATCTTCGAATCTTCGTGTAGAGACATTTTCAGATCTAAAAGACCACACCATTAGACTCACAGGGCTTGGTTTAGTAGGATAGGATGCTTCTGGATTTTTAAAATGGATGTTTTTACAGGTTCGATGTCTTAAATGGCTGGAGAAGACAACCAGAAGGTTGACTCCGGCGGCTTGAGTGTCATCACTTGGTTGGCTTGTTCAAATCCACTTGGGCGCGTGCGTGTCTGAAATAAAAATGATTGAGTTTTGTAATATATTTATTTATTTATTTGTATTTGAATTAACAAATGAACAGCCAACCCAGTGGTGGCATGCGCAATCTTAAGGCACACCCTTGCTAGGTCCTAAGTTCGACCCATGAAGGGAGCAATTTTCATTTTTTATAACATTTATTTTACAGATCCAATGCATGCAAGGTTAACGCGCGCATGATGCATCCCACGCCTGGATCATCATATCTCAAAGCTTCAAATCTAATGCTCCTGGATTAGCAGGCACACCATAGGACGCATGGGTCCAGATGCACTGAATCGTGTGTAGCTCCTGGTTTATTTATTGTTGGGCCTAACAAATTCTGAAACTCACCCCCTATTTTCCTTCTTGCAACACAAGCCCATTATTCTTTTTTTATTTATTCTATTCAATTAACATTTTTAATCCTTTTTTTAATCAACAAAAAAAATCAGAAAATCACCAAAAAAATATATTTAATTTTTATTAATTAGTTTAATTTTTGTTAAATTTAATGAATTAATTTAATCACTTCAAGTTTATTTTGTTAATTAAAATTTAATTAGAATTAGGTTTATAATCCAATTATCTTTCCAAATAAAAATAACAAAAACATTTTCCCTCTTCCGTCTCCATGCATTTATTTACATTTTCGAACTTTTATTTTTCACAATTTTTTGCAACTGTCCATAGTTTGTAATAGTTAATTAGGACCTTTACATTTTATCCCTAAATTTTGGTTTGTATTCCCCCATCCCCGAAGCGATGTAATAACTTAGACTTTACTTCCCGCATTTTTATTTTCTGCCCTTATGTATATATTTAACTGCTAGATGTATGTTAATAGGTTTGCATGATAATATTTAAAAGTAAATGATAGAAAACCTAACATCTAAGATAAATATAACTGAAACACAACACACTTTATACACGCGCACCTCTAAGGTACCTCCAATTGTTACCTTCAGAAAATAAACAGTCACGTCTCTCGAACGTGAGAAATTTTAGCAAAGACCCTCTGGTTAAAAGATCATAGTCCCTCGATGACCCTTTGATGCTACCTCAGTAAATGATATTGATACCTTAGGGTAATTGCTAAAATATCCTAGGAGTTGCCTTCGTGACTGTATGATGACCCGCGCCTGTCCCTTAAAACATCCAATGATAGGGATATCTGCCAACTAATGATAGGATATCACTATCTAAAGGAAAAGAGGAAAAGAATAAAGATCTTTAGAGTAGGTAGATAGCTTGTAGTTGCTTGCTAAAAAAAAAAACAAATTTCTCGCACATACACTTCTTTTCTAAATATTTTAAAAGACAAAAACACTTTGTGTGCATTCTCAACGATATGAGAATCATTACAAAGTTTGTCGCACTAAGGTATCTTTTCAAAATATTTTCAAATACACTTACACAAAAAGAATTTTCAAAGTGACCTAGCAACTAAGAGCCCGTAGATAACTGCAGATGGAAAGGGTGCTAACACCTTCACTTTCCATAACCTACCCCCTTACTCAGAAAAATTCTCGAAAGGTATTTCCTGTTCTTTTCACCCTTTCCTTTGTTTGATAAAAGAAAAGTTGGTGGCGACTCTTGCTAACCGCAACATTTGCGATAAAACACAAAACCAGTAAAGTCAGTTCTCATACCGTATTACATTGGATTTTCTATATCTAGAAGATGATTCAGAATGATTCCCTGTTCTTCTGGGAGTTCTAAACTTCCTCTGCCTTTGCTTCCATAATTGGTTGACTCTTCTGGAGAGAAGGGATAGTTCGTCTTCTTCTGACGAGGATCCACCATAGTTTTCTTCTTTTTCATGAAAAAATTTAGGTTCATATTTTTATTAGATTTGAGAGGTAGAGACTTACCTTGCTTCTGGGGCTCATCTTCTTCTAGTTCTATCTCATGACTTCTAAATGAGTTGATCAGTTCTTCAAGAGATATTTTGTTCAGATATTTGGCTAGTTTTAAGGCTGCGACCATAGGTCTCCATTTCTTGGGTAAGCTTCTGATGATTTTCTTTACATGATCTACTATTGAGTACCCTTTGTCCAGAACTTTTAGCCCAACAACAAGAATTTGAAACCTTGAGAACATTATTTCAACTGTTTCATCTTCTTTCATTTTAAAAGCCTCATACTTCTGAATAAGAGCAAGAGCTTTGGTTTCTTTGACTTGCATGTTTCCTTCATGCGTCATTCACAAGGAGTCAAACATATTTTTGGCTGATTCTCTATTTGTGATCTTCTCATACTCAGTGTAAGAGATATCACTTAAGAGGATTGTTTTGGCTTTGTGATGATTTCTGAATTCTTTCTTTTGTTGGTTTGTCATTCTCTTTCTGTCAATCTTCTGACCATTTTCGTAAACGGGATGTGTGTATCCATCAGTCACCATATCCCAGAGATCAACATCATGAACCAGAAAGAAACTTTTGATTTTGTCTTTCCAATAATTAAAGTTCTCAGTGTAATACGGTGGCAGAACCGATTGTTTAATACTGGTTTGCATTTGTGTTTGCAAATTTCGCGGTAAGCAAGAGTCTCCATCGAATTTTCTTTTATCCAACAAAGGAAAGGGTGAAAAGAACAGAAAAAGACCTTTTTTCGAGATTTTCTGAGTAAGGGGGGTAGATTATGGAAAGGGAAGGTGTTAGTATCCTTTCCATCCGTGGTTTTCCAATGGCTCTTAGGTACTTACTCATGTTGAAAATTGTTTGTGTGTTTGTGTGTTTTGAAAGTTTTTTGTTTGCTTTATGGTAACTCTTGTATCAATCCTAAAGAGTGTGATAAAGCGTTTTGAAAATAGTTTTTGAAAAGTGTGTAAGTGTGAAAATTTCAGATTTGAGCAAGTACTTAAGAGCAGCCTACCTACTTGAAAAGCATATTCTTTTCCTCCTTTCCTTTAGATAGTGATATCCTACTATTAGTGAGTAGATAGCCCTATCGTCGGATGTTGAGGGACTATCAAAAGGGACGTTATGGTCATTGAAGGCAACATGTAAGGATATCTTAGAATTCAAAGGGACGGTCATCATATAGGCATCATCGAGGGACAAGATCATTTTCTCGTAGGCAACTCGAGGGATGTTAGGGACCATGATCTTTTTGATGACTTTAGTACCGAGGGTCTTTGCTAAGATATCCCTACGTTCAAGGGACATGAACATTATTTTCCGAGGCAACCAAGTGAGGAATACCCTAAGGATGCAAGTGTGAGAAGTGTGTTTTTTCAGTTATATTATCTTGAGGTTAGTGACCTAACGGTTAATTGACTTTATCTTGCCATGCACGCCTAAGTTACTAACAATTATATATACAGAAAAATAAAATGAGGAAAGTATAAATCTAGACTATTACATGGCTTCGGGGAGGGGCATTTACATTCCAAAGCAATTGGGGAAAAGAAAATAACGCAATAAGAAGAGTCTACTTATCATCTATTACATCCCATACAGCAATTACAATAATATAAATAATGCGAAAGAAAATAAATACGCAAAAATAAATATTACGTCTAAGAACTTAGTAAATAAAAATAAATAACAAGAAAATCTTTTTTGTTTTTGTTTTTTATGCTAAGAGAATGATTAATTTTAAACTTATTTTTAATTAAGAAAATAAAAGTTGAAAGAAATGAACTCAAATTCTAATATATATTTTTGGTTTTTTTGTTAATAAAATAATTTAAATTAAATAAAGAACCTAAGTCTAATTTGATTTTAAATTGATAAAATTGCATTAAAAATAATTAATTAATTAATTAATAATTTTAGGAAGAAACTAATCCTAATTATTTTATTTTTATTTTTTATGATATATTAAAATAAAGACTTTTAAAAATGATAAACAAAATAAAATAAAAAAAGAGAAAATAGACAACATGGGCCTGGTCATCAAAACAAAAATGGGGGGTGTTGAGTTGAATTTGCGTTAGGCCCAAGATGTGAAGGCCCAAACCAGCGCTTGATCCTGTGTGGGCACGTCTGGAGAGTCCATGATGGATACTACTTGTTGGAGGCACCAGATCCAGGTTGAGTATGATCTGATGGTGCTGATGGTAGGGTGCATGGTAAACCCCTGGCTAATGCATGCACCAAATCTGCATTTGATAATTATTATAAAAATAATATGTTAGACCTGGGACTCGAATCCAAGTCCTCTCCCTTATATACACGCCTCATCATCATCTGAGCTGCCTTGCCATTCGTTATACAAAACAAAACCAAAATGTTATATACAAAAACAAGTCATTATCTGGGAAATAAAAAAAACGCGCGCCATTATTCAAACTGGCCAATCAGAGGCTGACACACTTCATCTCCTACTTCCCTCCGTCGTCTTAGGTAAAACATCTATAGTGACAGTTTTTCACTTGTCACTATAGCACCTATAATTTCAAAAAATCCTTAATACGTAACAAAAATGAATTTGGAGGCCATGGGTTGATTGCTCTCTACCTCCTGAGCAAGATGATGTCCTTAGTTTGGGCTAATTTTAGCCATTGTGAAAAATCCCAATTTAGAGGTTCAAACCCTAAAAATGATAATATATGATTTCGGCTCCCAAACTGCAATCAAACTAAACCAAAAGCTTGCAAATGCTCAAAAGGTTAAATTTGTATGGTTAAAACACATTGATATTGTATGAATTGTATAAAAGGAATTTTGAAAAATGAGGCAAACTGTGATGAATGTAGAATGCATTTGGCGAGGCTTCAAGGCTTGGTAATGGTTGGGACAGCTTCAGGGAACCTCCAGGAAGTGATTGGGATCCTTGGTTTGGACTGAGGGAGGGTAGAACTCAAAATTCGAATTTGACAACTTTGAACTTTTTTGCAATATGTGCAGGGGTTCTCCAGGCTCTGTGTGCTTGTTTGGAGTTGGCCAATGGCTTGTTTATATAGAGAGTGATGAGGAGACACGAAAAAACAAGTTTGTAACAGTCATAATCAATTGCTTGAATGCCATGAATATCCATTTGTAACCTTGGCCAAAATTATGGGATTTTGTCTATTTTTCAAACTTGCATTAATGTGGACATGCTTGCCTTGCTATACACGAAAATTGGGCCCCCTCCATGCATTAAAATAAGCCTTAACCATAGAATTTGTAATGATTTTGATTTATTTGATTTTTAATTAATTAAAATTAATATAAAATGAAAATAAAACCAATACTATGAAAAATGGTTTTAGGAGTCCTCTATACTCTTAGGAAGGTGTTTAAAGTCCAAGAAAATGAGCCATTGCCTTAAAAGCTCAAATTTGCTCAATGCATATTTTTTGAAATTTCCCAAATCTTCCTAACTTGGGAAAGCCATAACTTACTCAATTTTTATCTCAAGATAATGATCTTTGACTTTTTGGAAAGCCCAAGATGTCTACTTCAATCCCCGTGTTTATCAATTTTGCATTTGAAGATGTTATCTTGATGTTAAAGGTCTTGGGAAAAAGTGGCTTTTATTGACTTTCTAAAATGACCTGTAATGTATGCACTTGTATATTTCAAATGGTGAATTTATTGAACTTTAGGGATGAAGAGAAGTTGTAGGTAATTGAGTTCTCTTCAAAATAAGCTTTGGTTGGGGGGAAATGGATGAAGTGTGAGAAAGTTATGCTTGGTCAAAGTTTGGTTGACTTTTCCTATAGAAACCCTAATTTGCCATTTTTGACTTTTGATGGGTTAGGAGCATTTCTTGAGGAATCATGATCAACCCTTGATCAAATGATGGATATCACTTAAAAATGTTGATGTTGACCAAAAATCTTGAAGTTTGACTGTACATGGGCCACAATTAACTTTTGACCTAGCATAGTTAATTTTCCAATACTTGAGCAATTGACTGAGCAAACATGTTGTTCAAGGCATGAAATTTGCCATGGGTGATCTTGAGGACATATTAGGACAATGGAGAACATTTTGGATCCTTGGAGCTCAACCATCTTGATGAAAATTGGAACCCTAGTTAGGGGTTCATTTCCTTAGGAGGAAAATTGTCTGGTCAATTCTTGGTCAACCTTGAGAAATTGAGGACCTCTAGAGGCATGTCTTGAGTGAAAATGGGAGGGAAAATTTTGGGGTACAACATTTTCCCCTATTCAATCCTGTTAAACCTGAATATTTAGATTGGCTTGTTTGCCTTTCGTGATCTGAAGGTGGAAGATGATTGAACACTAGAGTGCCCAGAAATTTGCACTCATTCGAAGTGAGACTGTTGGTGAATAATATCGGGAATGGGATTACAGATTCCATTTGGAAAAGATGACAAAAGAATGTCAAATATGATCTTAAAGATTCCATCCAAGGAAAATGACGGAGAGTCGTTGTAGATGGGCTTAAAGATGCCATCCAAGGAATATGACGGAGAGTCGTCGGAGATGGGCTTAAATATGCCATCTAAAATAGATGTTGACTTCATAAGGAGTCTCTTTATGGGTATTCTTGTTCCTGTTGTCCGAGGAGGAGTCCGCTGAGGAATGTTTTTTAGGGGAATAGATTCTAGGAGTTTCGGTTGTCCATTACTCTATTGAGGAGTCATCCCTTGACTGAAGAGACGAAAGTGAATTGCTATCTGGTCAGGATCAAGGCTTCGCAGTGACTTGTTAAGGATGATAAGGCTGACTGCTATCTGGTCATATTCCAGGCATTACAACGACTTACTGGGGAAACGAGATTAAACTATTGTCTAGTCATACTCTATGCTTGGCAGTTTCTCAAACTGGAATGGAAATCAGAAAAATCTTAGTGTCGATTTAACTGAACCAGAGAAAGGATCTACCGGAAAAGAATTAGTAACAAATCAATGGTCGATTTTAACTGACCCAGCAGAGGTCTTGGTTTATCTTTGACTGGATAGGAATCAGAAGAATCTTAATGTCGATTTAACTGTACCATAAAAAGGGCTTGGATTATCTTCAACTGGAATAGGAATCAAAGAGATCTTAGTATCGATCTAACTGAACCAAAGGAAATGTGTTGGGTTATCTTCAACTGGAATAGGAATCAGAGAGATCTTAGTATTGATCTAACTGAACTAGAGGAAAATCTTGAATTAACTTTGACTGGATAAGAATCAGAAAAATCTTAGTGTCGATTTAATTGAACCAGACAAAAGTCTTGGAATATCTTCAACTGGAATAGAAATCAGAGAGATCTTAGTGTCGATCTAACGGAACCAGAGAAGGTCTTGGATCAACTTTGACTAGAATGGAAATTAGGAGAATCTTAGTATCGATTCAACTGAACCAGACAAAAGTCTTGGGATATCTTCAACTGGAATAGAAATTAGAGAGATCTTAGTGTCGATCTAACTGAACTAGAGAAGGTCTTGGATCAACTTTGACTGCAATGGAAATCAGAAGAATCTTAGTATCGATTCAACTGAACCAGACAAAAGTCTTGGGATATCTTCAACTAGAATAGAAATCAGAGAGATCTTAGTGTCGATCTGACTGAACCAGAGAAGGTCTTGGATTAACTTTGACTGGAATGGAAATCAGAAGAATCTTAGTATCGATTCGACTAAACCAGACAAAAGTCTTGGGATATCTTCAACTGGAATAGAAATCAGAGAGTTCTTAGTGTCGATCTGACTGAACCAAAGAAGGTCTTGAATCAACTTTGACTGGAATAGAAATTAAAAGAATCTTAGTATCGATTCTACTGAACCATACAAAAGTATTGAAATATCTTCAACTGGAATAGAAATCAGAGAGATCTTAGTGTCGATCTGACTGAACCAGAGAAGGTCTTGTAAGGACATCTTTATGAGTAAGATCCTGAGATAACCCTTTGTTATACGTAGCTTTTGAGAAGACTACCAAGTCACATAAGTAGTCAATGGTGTTTGTTGATTTGATCTTTTTCCTGAAAAAGGTAAAGAGTTAATCATATGCAATGTCATGATGTATGAAATGCATTGTGATGTTGTTCTCAAAATAAATGGGATTATGTTATATGCGATGTGTATGTGCATGCCATGATGTATGAATATGAGATGCTATCATGATATTTCTTAGTCTGGGAAAATAAATCCCGGACTACTGATGAAGAGTATTGAGAGGCTGAATCCTTCACTCCCGCTAAGGATGATGAATGGATATGATTTTCTGGGGATTTCCTCTTTCTATTTAAGGACATTCTGCCGAGGATTGACTCTTCTTGAGAATAATTCTGTGGAGAGAGATAATGTTTTGTTGGAAGATTTTGCCGCTGTAGAGACATAAACTCTATTGGGGAATAAGCTTCCATAGTTAGAGAAATAAACTCTACCTAGGAGGAGGTTTTATGACCTGTTTGAAATTATAAAACTCGGTTGGGGAATACAGATATGAAGGAACTTTGCTGGAGGAAGTAATTCATGCTTGGGGAAGGAGAAGACCAGAACTTGGTTGTTTCTACTCTGTGGGGAAAATAGACATCACAGGGTCGCATTGTAATGGCGACTTCGTCTCAAACTGTCTCTGCCCCTGTACCTGCTGGAAGGGGTAATTGTCGGGACTGCAAATTGTTTCTTAGACTTTGCCCCATTTCTTAAAATCATTAGTAATTATCTTTCGGCTTTTTATGCAAATATTTGTGGACATTGATCATATTTAAATGCATATGTCAAAAATAAGTCATTGGACATTTTTGCAAAACAAAACAGAAAAAGAAAAATAAATAGTTTTGTACTTTCAAGAAATGATTTTTATTGATTTTTTAGAAGTTCGCCTATAACAGGCATTTTGTACAAAGAGACTGACGTTCTAGTAGGAGAACACCGTCGTAAGAAATGAAAATTACACAATAGTGTACAAAGAGAAAATAGCTATGTGTAATAATCCCATTGAGTTTCAAATCTGCTATTGCCCTTATGTCTTCGAGCGTCTCATCACATTGCTACTTGTCCGAAGCTGATTGGATTGATCGGTACCGTTTGAGTCTTGGTAGTTGATACTGAAGTCTGATTGCAAGGTGATTGTGATCGGTGGATCTGGAACTGACTGTTTAAAGCTGGTTCGCGAAATGTCGCGGAAGCAAGAGTCGCCACCGTCTTTTATTTTCTCCAAATGGAAAGGACAAAAGCACAGAAAAATTCCTTAAAGAGATTGCTCTCGGTTCGGGAGGTAGATTATAGAAAGGGAAGGTGTTAGCACCCTTTCTATCCATGGTTATCCATGGGATCTTAGATACTTGCTCATTTGTGTTTTCAAAATTGGTTTGTTTGCTTTTCAACTGTGGGTTTTAAAAAAGTTTCTTTGAAAATTCCAGTTCGACTCTTGTATCAGTCCTCAAGAGTGTTTGAAAAAAAATTGCTTTCGAAAGCTTTTTGAAAAGGTGTCGGTGTGAAAAGTATTTTTGAATTTGTTTTGAAATTAGAGCAAGTATCTAGAGTCGTCTACCTACCCTAAGGAATTCGTCTGTGTAAATGTCCTTTAAAGTAGTGCCATCCCACCATTGAGAGGTAGGTAGCACCACCGTTGGAGGTGTTCGGGTCAATTCGAGGTTCGGGACATGGTGATCACCAGAGCAATGGGAAGACACCTTAGAAGCTACCCTCATGCCAGGTTCCCGGATCATGAGGACTTACTAAGACATCCTCTACTCGACGATCACCTTTCGAGGCAAGGCAACAGTGAGGCGTACCCTAGGGGTGGTGTGTGCGATTTGTGTGTCGTTTTCATTTGCATTTTTCTTGTCATGTTATTGGTGTTCTACGCTTGTTTTTATTTTGTCCATACATTCTTTCATGCTTTTGATTAACAGTTAAAATATTTGCGGGAAAGGTAAATTCTAAGCTATTACAAAAGGCGCGGGTCCACATCGCCAAAATTAACCAGGACCCGATTTGACAGAAAAATAAAGAAAGGTAAAGAATTAAAAGTGCGAGCAATTATTTACATGGCTTTGGGAGAATTACATAAATATTTAAGCGGAAGAGAAATAAATAAATACGCGAATAAATAAGAAATTAAGAACGAGGGCGTAGGACCCTTTTGCAAAAATTAAATTAATGATGAATTAATTAATTAAAAAGGAAAAAACTTATTTTTTTGATATTTTTTAGTATTTTATGTTTTTAATGGAAAAAGAATTAATTGAAATTAAACGCTAACCCTAATTCTATTTTATTTTAATTTATTAAGAAAACATTAGAATTTAACCTAAATTAAACCTAATTTTTATATACAAATTTAATTATAAAAATAAATAAAATAAATAAGATTATTATAAGAAAGAAAAATTAAAAAGGAATAAAAACATTAATTAAACCTAATTCTATGTTTTTTTTAGATTTTATTAAAAGAATTAAGATTGCAAACCTAATCTAAACTAATTAATTACATGCAAATTTATTTTTTTTAAAAAAATACTAAACTTATTTATTGTTTTTTTTTCTTTTTTTGATTTTTTATGGGTTTTTTATAATTTATGAAAATAATTAATTAATTCAAAACAATAAAGAAAATAGACAATAATAAAAAATATAAGGAAAATATAGAGAATTGCAAACCAGGGGAGTAGTAGTCCCAAATTAGGAGGTATGGCCTTTAGCAATCTGGCCCATTTAGCAAAGCCTGGGGGACTTTTTTGAGTAACATGTGGCGCATTGACTGGGACTCACCGTGCATTTCAATCCTTGGCCTTGGATCTGATGAAGCTGGACGCGTGTACGCTTGGTTGTGAGAGCGCATCATGGTCCTCAACGTAAGCGCTGCACGTGAACATGAATTGGAAAATGATAATGAAAGTGTGAAGACCTGGGGTTCGAACCCAGGTCATGGACATTGCCAGCACGTGTACCTGCCACTGAACCATCCCAAACACGTTTGATATATAATAGCAAATAAACATTATAAAAGAAATAATGGTCAGGGTCCACCAACGCGCGCGAATTTTTGAATCAACCTATCACCGTGTGCCACGATATCGTCTTCTCCACATTCCTGAAACACAAAACATTAAGCCACGGTTTTATACGCGTTCTGTTAGGTAGCTTTAGGGAAAATAGCGATTAGCCCTCAGTCACTCATAAATTGAGCGCGAGGGTGGTCTTAAGATCGCCTGAGTGTGCTGAGTTGGATGGTGGTGGTCTTGAGGGCCAATTTTTCCCCAGTCAAAAACCCCTAATTTAAAACTCTGCAAACCCTAAAACTTAGCAATGGTGAAATCGTCTATAATGCATAATAATCCAATCAAACGTATGGGTTAGCTTCAGAATATCATAAGGAACGTAAATCACATGTTAAAACTTGTAAAAAACGCATGAATTGATATGCACGATCATGAATTTTATTTGATACAGTCTGCACTCGTGTTACCAATTCTTGAGGTTCTGATGAGTATTCTTGATTGAGAATCGTTCAGTGGACCTTGAGGAAGCTAATGGAAGAAGTCTTGAGACCTGAATCGCCTTGCAAAGGTGTTTTCAGATTTTAGTTTTTTGCAATTTTTTTCAAGTTTGATAATGGCTTTCTGGAGCAGCTGTGCGTGTATTATGATTAGGGTTGTGTTCCATACTTATGCAAGAGTGAATTAGGTTAAAAATATGGATCCAAATATCTTGCATTCATGATTTTGGAAATTTGATTTTCTAAGATTTTTCCAATCTTTTTCCATGTGCTTTTTGTTCTCAATCAAGCCAATCAATCCAAATCTTTCCATATTGGTACAAGCACGAAATCTTGAGAGTGAAACATGCACAAAAAGATTTAAAACTTTAGGTTAGCATTTTTCATACATTTATTTTGATTTAAATGAATTATTATAAATAAAAATTCAAATAAATAAATAAAAAATGAATAAAGACTTCCCTTTGGGCCAAGTAGTCGTGCATATGTCATGGATGATGAATTATGGAATAAAAATGGGCCCATTAGCAATTTTAGGTCATTTGAATCAATGTTGACTTTTCAAAATACCCAAAAATTTCCCAAATTCTACAAGGCATAACTTGCTCAATTTTTAAGCTTTTCTCATGTTCTTGGACATTTTGGAAGGGTCTTTGAGTCCTCTAACCAATGCCTTTGGTCCCATGTCATTTTGATTTACCAATCTCAAGTTATGGCCATTGACTTAAAGTCCCTTTTTGTTGACTTTTGAAAATGACCTATAATGTTGAAATTGATAACTTTTTGTGAGAGCATTTCTTGGACTTGAAGTATGAAGATGAGTTGTAGGAAATGTCTTTCTCTTCAAAATGAGCTTTGGATGGAATTTTTCTGATAATCCATGTGAAAGTTATGCTCTAGTCAATTTCAGTTGACTTTTTTCAACTGTCCAAATAAGGAAACTTTTGCATCTTGATGATTTCTGAGCCAAACTTTGAGAATCATGATCAAGCATTGATCAAATGATGTTTGTGGCTTCAAAATGATATGTTGACCAAAAATTTGAACTTTTGACTGTCAAATGACCATTTTGCCCCTACAGTTGACTGTAGTGCAATTAGGGTTTTTGACTGTGCAATTTTGAGCTGAATGTCTTGAAACTTGATATGAGGATGCTTGACCATATTTGTAGGCACATGAGACTTGATTGGACCTTTGGAAACTTCATTTTCTTGATCAGAACACAAACCCTAATTTTGACTGCTTAGGAGGTCTTTGCACTGTGTAACCCTTGGGGAATTTTGCAGCTTGACTTGGCAATTTCTTGGAGAATATGGGAGGGCAAATTTTGGGGTACAACAGTTGCCCCTGTTCAATCTTCTTAGACCTGAGGATGCAGATTGGCTGACGTGCCTTTCGTAATCCGAGGGTAGAAGATGATTGAACACTAGAGTGCCCAGAAATTTGCGCTCACATAGTAGCAGTGTGATGGAAATGGGCTTACAGATGCCATTTAGAGGTTGATGAAACAGGATGATGGGCTTATAGATGCCATCTGGATGTTGATCGCGTAAGAGATTCCTTAGCGAGAACCTGCATACCTGCAAAACAGAAAAATGAGTACCTGACACGTTGCAGGAGCTGATTTTCAGATGCTTTGTATAAATGTGTCCTGACTGGTTACAGGAGCTGAGTCTGGAACTTCACAAGATGATGAATGAACCAGGGATGGTTACTACCTTAGCGTGAACGGTAAGAGAACCTTGGGTGATTTTAACTTCGACAACGCTCGTTGAGAAAACTTTGGTGGGAATTACCATCTTCGCAGGATCGGGAAGAGAACCATAGGCAATTATAATCTGAAAAGGAATTATCACCTCACTCACCGTCGGAGAGGGAACCATTAGGAAATTATAATCTGAAAGGAATTATCACCTCACTCACCGTCGGAGAGGGAACCATTAGGAAAGGAATTATCATCTCACTCACCGTCGGAGAGGGAACCATTCGGAAAGGAATTATCACCTCACTCACCGTCGGAGAGGGAACCATTAGGAAAGGAATTACCACCTCACTCACCGTCGGAGAGGGAACCATAAGGAAAGGAATTACCACCTCACTCACCGTCGGAGAGGGAACCATAAGGAAAGGAATTACCACCTCACTCACCGTCGGAGAGGGAACCATAAGGAAAGGAATTACCACCTCACTCACCGTCGGAGAGGGAACCATCTGAAAAGGAATTATCACCTCACTCACCGTCGGAGAGGGAACCATAGGAAAAGGAATTATCACCTCACTCACCGTCGGAGAGGGAACCATAGGAAAAGGAATTATCACCTCACTCACCGTCGGAGAGGGAACCATAGAAAAAGGAATTATCACCTCACTCACCGTCGGAGAGGGAACCATAAGGAAAGGAATTACCACCTCACTCACCGTCGGAGAGGGAACCATAAGGAAAGGAATTACCACCTCACTCACCGTCGGAGAGGGAACCATAAGGAAAGGAATTACCATCTCACTCACCGTCGGAGAGGGAACCATAAGGAAAGGAATTACCACCTCACTCACCGTCGGAGAGGGAACCATAAGGAAAGGAATTACCACCTCACTCACCGTCGGAGAGGGAACCATGAGGAAAGGAATTACCACCTCACTCACCGTCGGAGAGGGAACCATAAGGAAAGGAATTACCACCTCACTCACCGTCGGAGAGGGAACCATAAGGAAAGGAATTACCACCTCACTCACCGTCGGAGAGGGAACCATAAGGAAAGGAATTACCACCTCACTCACCGTCGGAGAGGGAACCATCTGAAAAGGAATTATCACCTCACTCACCGTCGGAGAGGGAACCATAGGAAAAGGAATTATCACCTCACTCATCGTCGGAGAGGGAACCATAGGAAAAGGAATTATCACCTCACTCACCGTCGGAGAGGGAACCATAAGGAAAGGAATTACCACCTCACTCACCGTCGGAGAGGGAACCATAAGGAAAGGAATTACCACCTCACTCACCGTCGGAGAGGGAACCATAAGGAAAGGAATTACCACCTCACTCACCGTCGGAGAGGGAACCATAGAAAAAGGAATTATCACCTCACTCACCGTCGGAGAGGGAACCATAAGGAAAGGAATTACCACCTCACTCACCGTCGGAGAGGGAACCATAAGGAAAGGAATTACCACCTCACTCTCAGTCGGAGAGGGAACCATAAGGAAAGGAATTACCACCTCACTCACCGTCGGAGAGGGAACCATAAGGAAAGGAATTACCACCTCACTCACCGTTGGAGAGGGAACCATAAGGAAAAGGAATTATCACCTCACTCACCGTCGGAGAGGGAACCACAGGAAAAGGAATTATCACCTCACTCACCGTCGGAGAGGGAACCATAGGAAATTATAATCTGGGATAACTTCTACTGAGTCTTTATCAGAAAAATCTGTTAGGAGTCGATTTAGCTGGACTAGAGAAGGCCTGGGACTGGATAAGAAATCTTTGGAGTCGATTAACTGAACCGGTCTAGGTCTTGAAATATGATTGAGAATTTCAACTGCATCTTTCCTGAAGGGTAAAGGTCAGTCATATGCAATGCATGATATGGATCAAGCAATGATGTTCTCAACATAAATGAGATTTGTATGATATAATGCGTCTATGCATGCTATAATGATGTATGTGATGTTTTATGAATGTATGTTTTTCGTCTAGGAAAGTAAATCCTTGACGGGTGTCGGGAAGTCATATCCTGGGCTGATGTTGAAGAATAGATTTCGCTTCCGCTGGGGATGATAACTGCAAGAATACCGGTAGGAGAAGATGACTCCTTTGAGGAATAAACTTGACAAATGGAAGATTCTGCAGGGAGAAAAGATACTCTAGCGACCATGCTGGGAAGCAATACTCTGTGGGGGGAGAGATGCTTTGCTGAGTGTTGATGATAATTTGCTGGGGATACCCTTGTTGTTGGAAGTGTTGATGGACTTCGCTGGGGTAAGAAGACTTCGTCGAGGACGCTCTTTCCGTGGCTTTTGGCTGAGGATAACCCAGTTATATCATGTTAAGGAAATAACTCTTTAAATAAAGCCGGGCGACGCGTTCGTGCTCTGCGAGGGGATAAGCTTCCAGAATCTACTGGGGATAAGCTTACTGCTTGGGGAGATGAGTTCCAACTTTCCTGGGGAAACTGGATTGGACTTTCTGGGAGGTTTTGATATACGGGGGAAGTGGTTCCTTTGAATGTTGATATGCCGCCGGGGAACAATCTTTAGACCAAGACTGCCGGGGATGCTTGTTAAGAATATATGTATTGCTGCTGGGGAATGTTGAGATCTACTGGAGGATACCCAATTTCCTTGAGATTTGATACTCTGCTTGGAGAGGAATGCACTGGCTGCTGACTTACTCTCTGGGGAATTAAGACATCTGGTTATGCTTTTCAGCTGAACATCCCTTATATCTTGTGGACAGAGCAATTAGATCGCTTAGACCATTCTTTATTGCCCCTGTTTCTGAGGTATGAGAGGAAGACCTGTGAGGTGCTGATAGTTGTTGATGGACAAACCTTCTTCTGGTAGGCAAGTGACGAGATGACAGGACATAGTCGTACGCTTTAATCCCTAACTTTTGCCTGGACCGCCCTTTCGGGTTTTCAGTCCACCGGGATACCCATTTTTGCCCAAGCCGCCTTTTCAGGTTTTCGACTTGCCGGGTGTACAGATTTTTTCATTTCATCCCTTCATTTTGCCCGAACCCTTTTGGTTCGCCGGGAAGCCCTAAATTTTGCCTAGGCATGTCAGCCTAGCGGGTCTTTGATTTTGCGTAGTATTTTTTTCGACTATGTCCATGCTCTCAAAATGCAGGGAGTTGCCCCTGTTAGAATTGTTTTGTCGTACCACCAGAAGGTGTTTGATCAGGCAAGATTCATTGTTGAAATGCCCCAAGTGACTCAGGCGGAGATTTGCCCCAGGCTATTTGACCTTTGAGAGATTCTCCGAATCTTGATTGGATTGCCCCAGATAATGGACCATGATCATGTCATGCCCCTTGATTGGAAGTACTTCTGTTCATTAGGCATTCGTCGTGCGAACTTCTGCGGTTCAAACAAAAGGTCATATACAAACAAAGTTATGTTAAAAATGCAAAGCTTATGTCTGTCTTGAAGATTTTTAAAAATGCATTCTTTTTCATAAAATAAGTGATTGTTTGTAAAACGTGATGTCAACTCCGTGTTTTACCGTAGGCCTTAAGGAGTCAGGATACCTTTTCGTAACAGTATGCTTTCGAACTAACCCATGCTTCAGCTAGGACTTTTAAGGGTTATAACGTGGCTTGGTTCACGGTTTAAGAAACAAAGGATAAAGGCTCAAATTATTTGTACCCACCCGCTCTTCGTGGTGTTCTCCAAACCTAAACTCAGTTGATCATACGTTAGACCTTGTTTGAGTCTTTGCTCTGATGTTCCAATGATGATTCAGATATTGACAGTATATTTTGATTAGGCAGTCATTTCCTTTTTTGTTGAGGGTTTGTAGGACCTCTTTCTTTTTTGACTTCGTTATCCCTATTTTTTGCCTGAGCTGTTTCCTTTTTTGGAATTACAGTCAGCGGGATGCCCCAGTTTGGTAAGTCTCCTTCATTGGTTTTGACTTTTTGGGCTTTTCATTTATGATTTTTTTGATAATGACTGCCTTTCTTTATTGATTGTTCGGAACCATCACTGTCTTTTGTTTTTGGAAAAACTCATTTGGTGCCATTCATTGTGCACTTGGATCAACTGAGAAGACTACCCTGCCCCAGGTTATGATTAAGGGTTTTGAATTTCGAAAAGAAAAACTCCTACTTCTTTGGCTCAGAGGGGTTGACGAGGGATTATCATCCTTATAACTCCAGTGTTTAGGGATTGAAACAATGCCTGTACCTCATCAGCGGGGTCTGTTCAAAAGCATACTGTAAAGATAGCGGTATCGTTTTCGTCATCCTCCCTCAAGAGGCTTAGAATTTTCAATTAAGAGTTGATTATTAGAAAAAATATGAAAATAATTTGCGTATAGTGAATACGAATATATTGCTTCAAAACAGACATGAGCGATGCATTAATGTGATAACAATGTTTAACATGAATAAATGTTTGAACAAACAGAAAATTACAACTTGAACATTCGAATGAACAAAAGTTTTTTTTTTCTTTCTCAGGGCCTGTTACTTCAAATGGTGCCTCCTGTAGGGATGGTAAAAGCACTCAGCCTGGCCGTCTTAGGTGAATTCCACAGCTCCTTCCTCAATCAGATCTTGGATTTTATTCTTCAAAGTCCAACAATCCTCTGTAGCATGCCCCGGGCTGTCAGAATGATAAGCGCAGTGAGCATTGGGGTCATACCTTGAGGGTGTCCTGTTGGGATTCTTAGGAGGATCCTTTCGAGTTACCAAGTTCAACCCCAGCAGTTGTTGTAAGGCTTGAGGCAGCGACACGTTGAGCTTGGTGAATTGCCTTTTGGGCTTGCCTGGCTGAAGCTGGTGAGGTTGATACTGAACTGGTGATACTGAAGCCATATGAGGAGCTTTCTCCTTGCCTCTTTGTCTCAAAGATGGTCGAATGATGGCTGGCTTTTTACCCTTAGCCGCTTGCCCCAGTTGGTTACTCTGAAGCAGTTGGTTGACGAGAAACCGGAGCTCATCTTGTCTTTGAGCTAAACCTTGAATGGCATTCCTCTGCCCCAGCATTTGGACTTTCAATGCATCCATCTCAGCTTGCAGGTGTTTCAACCTTTCATCCTCAACATTGTTCTTGACAAAAGTCCCCATTAGAAGTGTCCTTAGCTCCTCCTGTCCCTCGGATAGATTCAGGAGGATTCCCCTGAACTGAGTCTCTTGAGCGAGAAGGTCCTGGTTGTCTTGTTGAGCCATTGCTGAAATAAACAGCGGGAAAGGTAAGTGACCTGCAACAAAGATGCATGTTATGTAATGATGTGTATGACATGCATGCAATGTTTTCAAGGACCTCGCGGGGTAAACAAGAAAATTGGTTAGCATCTGGATCCAGTAGCTTGATTGAAAGAACTTCATATTTGTTGAGAGTCCTTCTTCAAGGGTCAAAGGCTCACCATATCCAGTGGGTCATAGCCCCTGACTTTAGTCATCCATGTCTGGTTTTGATTTCCAAACAATCTTAGTTAAGGGAACCTTCTTCAAGAGTCAGAGCTCACCAAATCAAGTGGGTCATAGCCCCTGACTTTAGTCATCATATATGGTTTTGGTTTTCGAACAACCTTGGTTATGGGAACCTTCTTCAAGAGTCAGAGCTCACCATATCAAGTGGGTCATAGCCCCTAACTTTAGTCATCATGTCTGATTTTGATTTCCAAACAACCTTGGTTAAGGGAACCTCCTTCAAGAGTCAGAGCTCACCATATCAAGTGGGTCATAGCCCCTGACAACCTTATCTAGAGGAAAATAAATCCTCTTTGCCCCTTGCTGGGTGTTTGATTCACCGTGACCTGCATCACAAGCCCTTGAGATCCTTGAAATGGATTAGGATGTATGCAATGGTATGATGTTATGGTATGCATGGGGTAATGTAGGTAACCCTGTTATGAGTCCTAATTAAGGACTGCAAACCAAATCCTGCAAGAAACTCAAGTAAAACCTGTCATGAGTCCCAATTGAGGACTATAAACAGAACCTGCAAGTAGTTAGTACGCCCTGTTATGAGTCCCTATTAAGGACTATAAACAAAACTTGCAAGGAATTCAATAAACCCTGTTATAAGTCCTAATTAAGGACTATAAACAAAACCTGCAGGAAACTCAAGTGTCAGACAACAAGCATGCAAATAGTCAAGTACGAAGGCACACAAGTCACACAAGAGAGAGCCCTTAGAGTTTAGGCCAGCATGAAGTTTGGGGTACTACCCTCTTGAAGTTGGTGGGTTCAACCTGTCCTATTAAAGTAACCGGGTTCTAAGGTTCCCAATATCACGGGATTGCTTTCATTGTTCATCGTTTCGATTTAGCCACTGAACTGGCGACCGAAATATTCCAGGAAAGCAACCCTCAATTGAGTGTAGTATCGAGTATCAACCAACCTCGGACTGCACCAAAGTCAGTTATCTCACTACCCTAAAGAGGCCAAGATAGTTCAATTAAGGTTCCTAAGGTCTGTTGATGCTTCACGACACCACGCGGAGGCCCCGTACTCTCCTTGACTGAACTCAAGGGTTACCGGTACACCCCAAAATGCCACATCAACGTAGCAGACTGTTTCAACCATGTCGGTATACCCCGCACAGTTCCCTCACAGCCTTGTTGCTACTTTCTAAGAAAGGTATCCCCCAGATCCGAGTTAGGATCTATAGAACTCCCAAGCAACCCACAATAATAAAGCACACAAGGAAAACAATTGAAAACACAGTTATGAACTAGCCCTAAGGTACACCTCACTTTATAAGATAGTCCCCAACAGAGTCGCCAGTTCTGTGATCGGTGGATCTGGAACTGACTGTTTAAAGCTGGTTCGCGAAATGTCGCGGAAGCAAGAGTCGCCACCGTCTTTTATTTTCTCCAAATGGAAAGGACAAAAGCACAGAAAAATTCCTTAAAGAGATTGCTCTCGGTTCGGGAGGTAGATTATAGAAAGGGAAGGTGTTAGCACCCTTTCTATCCATGGTTATCCATGGGCTCTTAGATACTTGCTCATTTGTGTTTTCAAAATTGGTTTGTTTGCTTTTCAACTGTGGGTTTTAAAAAAGTTTCTTTGAAAATTCCAGTTCGACTCTTGTATCGGTCCTCAAGAGTGTTTCAAAAAAAATTTCTTTCGAAAGCTTTTTGAAAAGGTGTCGGTGTGAAAAGTATTTTTTGAATTTGTTTTGAAATTAGAGCAAGTATCTAGAGTCGTCTACCTACCCTAAGGAATTCGTCTGTGTAAATGTCCTTTAAAGTAGTGCCATCCCACCATTGAGAGGTAGGTAGCACCACCGTTGGAGGTATTCGGGTCAATTCGAGGTTCGGGACATGGTGATCACCAGAGCAATGGGAAGACACCTTAGAAGCTACCCTCATGCCAGGTTCCCGGATCATGAGGACTTACTAAGACATCCTCTACTCGACGATCACCTTTCGAGGCAAGGCAACAGTGAGGCGTACCCTAGGGGTGGTGTGTGCGATTTGTGTGTCGTTTTCATTTGCATTTTTCTTGTCATGTTATTGGTGTTCTACGCTTGTTTTTATTTTGTCCATACATTCTTTCATGCTTTTGATTAACAGTTAAAATATTTGCGGGAAAGGTAAATTCTAAGCTATTACAAAAGGCGCGGGTCCACATCGCCAAAATTAACCAGGACCCGATTTGACAAAAAAATAAAGAAAGGTAAAGAATTAAAAGTGCGAGCAATTATTTACATGGCTTTGGGAGAATTACATAAATATTTAAGCGGAAGAGAAATAAATAAATACGCGAATAAATAAGAAATTAAGAACGAGGGCGTTGGACCCTTTTGCAAAAATTAAATTAATGATGAATTAATTAATTAAAAAGGAAAAAACTTATTTTTTTGATATTTTTTAGTATTTTATGTTTTTAATGGAAAAAGAATTAATTGAAATTAAACACTAACCCTAATTCTATTTTATTTTAATTTATTAAGAAAACATTAGAATTTAACCTAAATTAAACCTAATTTTTATATACAAATTTAATTATAAAAATAAATAAAATAAATAAGATTATTATAAGAAAGAAAAATTAAAAAGGAATAAAAACATTAATTAAACATAATTCTATGTTTTTTTTAGATTTTATTAAAAGAATTAAGATTGCAAACCTAATCTAAACTAATTAATTACATGCAAATTTATTTTTTTAAAAAAATACTAAACTTATTTATTGTTTTTTTTCTTTTTTTGATTTTTTATGGGTTTTTTATAATTTATGAAAATAATTAATTAATTCAAAACAATAAAGAAAATAGACAATAATAAAAAATATAAGGAAAATATAGAGAATTGCAAACCAGGGGAGTAGTAGTCCCAAATTAGGAGGTATGGCCTTTAGCAATCTGGCCCATTTAGCAAAGCCTGGGGGACTTTTTTGAGTAACATGTGGCGCATTGACTGGGACTCACCGTGCATTTCAATCCTTGGCCTTGGATCTGATGAAGCTGGACGCGTGTACGCTTGGTTGTGAGAGCGCATCATGGTCCTCAACGTAAGCGCTGCACGTGAACATGAATTGGAAAATGATAATGAAAGTGTGAAGACCTGGGGTTCGAACCCAGGTCATGGACATTGCCAGCACGTGTACCTGCCACTGAACCATCCCAAACACGTTTGATATATAATAGCAAATAAACATTATAAAAGAAATAATGGTCAGGGTCCACCAACGCGCGCGAATTTTTGAATCAACCTATCACCGTGTGCCACGATATCGTCTTCTCCACATTCCTGAAACACAAAACATTAAGCCACGGTTTTATACGCGTTCTGTTAGGTAGCTTTAGGGAAAATAGCGATTAGCCCTCAGTCACTCATAAATTGAGCGCGAGGGTGGTCTTAAGATCGCCTGAGTGTGCTGAGTTGGATGGTGGTGGTCTTGAGGGCCAATTTTCCCCAGTCAAAAACCCCTAATTTAAAACTCTGCAAACCCTAAAACTTAGCAATGGTGAAATCGTCTATAATGCATAATAATCCAATCAAACGCATGGGTTAGCTTCAGAATATCATAAGGAACGTAAATCACATGTTAAAACTTGTAAAAAACGCATGAATTGATATGCACGATCATGAATTTTATTTGATACAGTCTGCACTCGTGTTACCAATTCTTGAGGTTCTGATGAGTATTCTTGATTGAGAATCGTTCAGTGGACCTTGAGGAAGCTAATGGAAGAAGTCTCGAGACCTGAATCGCCTTGCAAAGGTGTTTTCAGATTTTAGTTTTTTTCAATTTTTTTCAAGTTTGATAATGGCTTTCTGGAGCAGCTGTGCGTGTATTATGATTAGGGTTGTGTTCCATACTTATGCAAGAGTGAATTAGGTTAAAAATATGGATCCAAATATCTTGCATTCATGATTTTGGAAATTTGATTTTCTAAGATTTTTCCAATCTTTTTCCATGTGCTTTTTGTTCTCAATCAAGCCAATCAATCCAAATCTTTCCATATTGGTACAAGCACGAAATCTTGAGAGTGAAACATGCACAAAAAGATTTAAAACTTTAGGTTAGCATTTTTCATACATTTATTTTGATTTAAATGAATTATTATAAATAAAAATTCAAATAAATAAATAAAAAATGAATAAAGACTTCCCTTTGGGCCAAGTAGTCGTGCATATGTCATGGATGATGAATTATGGAAGAAAAATGGGCCCATTAGCAATTTTAGGTCATTTGAATCAATGTTGACTTTTCAAAATACCCAAAAATTTCCCAAATTCTACAAGGCATAACTTGCTCAATTTTTAAGCTTTTCTCATGTTCTTGGACATTTTGGAAGGGTCTTTGAGTCCTCTAACCAATGCCTTTGGTCCCATGTCATTTTTATTTACCAATCTCAAGTTATGGCCTTTGACTTAAAGTCCCTTTTTGTTGACTTTTGAAAATGACCTATAATGTTGAAATTGATAACTTTTTGTGAGAGCATTTCTTGGACTTAAAGTATGAAGATGAGTTGTAGGAAATGTCTTTCTCTTCAAAATGAGCTTTGGATGGAATTTTTCTGATAATCCATGTGAAAGTTATGCTCTGGTCAATTTCAGTTGACTTTTTTCAGTTGTCCAAATAAGGAAACTTTTGCATCTTGATGATTTCTGAGCCAAACTTTGAGAATCATGATCAAGCATTGATCAAATGATGTTTGTGGCTTCAAAATGATATGTTGACCAAAAATTTGAACTTTTGACTGTCAAATGACCATTTTGCCCCTACAGTTGACTGTAGTGCAATTAGGGTTTTTGACTGTGCAATTTTGAGCTGAATGTCTTGAAACTTGATATGAGGATGCTTGACCATATTTGTAGGCACATGAGACTTGATTGGACCTTTGGAAACTTCATTTTCTTGATCAGAACACAAACCCTAATTTTGACTGCTTAGGAGGTTTTTGCACTGTGTAACCCTTGGGGAATTTTGCAGCTTGACTTGGCAATTTCTTGGAGAATATGGGAGGGCAAATTTTGGGGTACAACAGTGATCTAATGGGACATAGTGATACGCTTCAAATCCCTAATTTTTTTCCTGGACCGCCCTTTCGGGTTTTCAGTCCACCGGGATACCCTTTTTTGCCCAATCTGCCTTTGCAGGTTTTCGACTTGTCGGGTGTACAAATTTTTTTTTATTTATCCCTAACTTTTGCCCGAAGCCTCTTGGTTCGCCAGGACGCCCTTATTTTTTCCTAGGCCAGTCAACCTAGCAGGTCTTTATTCATGCATAGTATCTTTTCACTATGTCTGCATTAACAGAGTGAGGAAGGTCGTCACCATCCATGGTGGTTAGAATCATGGCTCCACTGGAAAATATGCTTTTGATCACAAATGGCCCTTCGTATGTGGGAGTCCATTTTCCCCTGGGATCACCTTGTGGCAATATGATGCACTTGATTACCAGATCACCCACTTGATACACTTGACGTTTAACCTTTTTATCGAAAGCCTTGATTATCCGCTTTTGATACATTTGACCATGACAGACAGCAGTAAGCCTTTTCTCATCAATCAGATTCAATTGATCAAGTCAAGTCTGGATCTAATCATCTTCATTCAAGCATGCATCCTTCATGATCCTCAAAGAAGGGATCTGGACCTCAATAGGTAGGACAACCTTCATACCATACACCAGAGAATAAGGCGTTGCCCTTGTTGACGTACGTGATGAGGTGCGGTAACCATGAATAGAAAATGGTAACATCTTGTCCCAGTCTTTGTATGTCACCGTCATCTTCTGTATGATTTTCTTAATATTCTTTTTAGTAGCCTCCACAATGCCATTCATCTTCCGACGGTAAGGGGAAGAATTATGACGCTGGATCTTGAATTGTTTACAGAGTTTGGTGATCATTGTATTGTTAATATTTGTACCATTGTCTGTGATGATTCTCTCTGGCACACTATACCAAAAAATTAGGTTATGCTTGATAAACCGCGCCATAACATTCTTGGTAATGGTAGCGAAAGAGGCGGCCTTAACCCACTTCATGAAGTAATCAATGGCAACTAGGATGAAATGATGCCCATTAGAAGTGGTAGGTCTGATCTCTCTGATCATGTCAATGCCCCACATTGCAAAGGGCTAGGAGTCGTAAAGAAATTCAAAGGAACCAGAGGTACATGTACTTTATTAGCGTAGATCTAGCATTTGTGACAAGTTCGGGAATGCTGATAACAGTCGGCTTCCATAGTGGACCAATAGTATCCTACCCGTAGGATCGTTTTAGCCATGGTGTGTCCACTAGAATGGGTGCCAAAGATACCTTCGTATAAATTGGCCATAATCCTTTCTGCTTCGTTTTTATCTACGCATCGAAGTAAAGTGCAGTCATGGTTGCGCTTGTAGAGGATTCCACTATTGAGGAAGAACTTTATGGAGAACCTTCTCAGAAACTTCTTATCATTGACAAACGCCCCCTCAAGATACTCTTGAGCCTCAAGATACCTTTTCATCTCGTGGAACCAAGGTTTTTCTGCTACCTCTTCAGTGTCAATCTCATAGAAGTATACTGGTTCATCCAACCTCTCAATAGTGATCCGAGGAGCTTCGTTGTCCCACTTGACCTTGAACATAGACGACATAGTAGCTAGCGCGTCCGCTAACTGATTCTCTTCTCATGGGTAATGTTCAAAGGTGACCTCTTCAAAGTGTGGAAGCAATGTCAGCACATGTTCTTTATAAGGGATGATATTCGAGTACTTCGTGTCCCACTCCCCTTTGATTTGACTTACTACCATGGCTGAATCCCCGAAAATGCTCAAGAACTTGATCCTTAGATCAATAGCAGCTTTGAGACCCATGATGCATACTTCATACACCGCCATGTTGTTGGCATAATTGAAACATAATCTGGTTGTGAAAGGAGTATGACAGCCCTTGGGGGATATGATTACAGCACCGATGCTATTGCCGAGTGTGTTGGAAGCTCCATCAAAAACCATATTCCATTGGGATCCTTCCTCAGGTCCTTCATCCGGTCCATGTTCTTCACAGTCAGTCACTAGCATGATGTTCTCGTCTGGGAACTCAAAATTCGTGGATTGGTAGTCATCCTCGGCCTAATGAGCCAAATGATCAGCTAGTACACTTCCCTTGATTTCTTTCTGGGTCGTGTACTGGATATCGTATTCGGTCAAGATCATTTTCCATCTTGCTATTCTTCCGGAGAGAGCGGGCTTCTCGCAGGTGTACTTGATCAGATCCATCTTAGATATCAACAAAGTAGTGTGGGTCAACATATACTGTCTCATTCGGCGAGCAGCCCATGCCAAAGTGTATCAAGTTTTCTCGAGCAGTGAATATCTTGTTTCACAGTCGGTAAACTTTTTGCTAAGGTAGTATATTGCATGCTCTTTTCGACCGGACTCGTCATGCTGCCCCAACACACACCCCATTGAATTATCTAACATTGTTAAGTACATTATCAAAGGTCTTCCTTCAATCGGAGGCATCAGAATTGGAGGTGGTCTGGCATTCGTCATTCCACTTTACCACTTGATCTTTCTTCAGGAGTTTGAAGATTGGCTCACAAGTAGCAGTTAAATGGGAAATGAACCTGGAAATGTAATTCAGGCGTCCTAAGAAGCCTCTGACCTCCTTTTCAGTGCGAGGAGCCGACATCTCTTGTATAGCCTTCACTTTTGCAGGGTCTACTTGAATACCCTTGTTACTGATAATGAAACCTAGGAGTTTACCAGACCATTCCCCAAAGGTGCACTTGTTCGGATTTAACCTCAGCTTGTACGTCTTCAACCTATCAAACAACTTTTGTATATGATCAAGGTGTTCTTCCTCAATTTGAGACCTGGCTATCATGTCATAAACATAAACCTTTATCTCATGGTGATTATGTCATGAAACAGAGCTACCATGGCTCGCTGATAGGTTTCCCCAACATTCTTCAACCCAAACGCCATCACTTTGTACCAGAAAGTTCCCCATTGTGTGATGAAGGTTATCTTCTACATGTCTTCGGGTGCCATCTTGATCTGATTGTAACTAGAAAAACCGTCCATGAAGGAAAAGATCTTGTGTTGCGCGGTGTTGTTAACCAGAACATCAATGTGGGGGGAGCGGAAAGTCATCCTTGGGGATTGCCTTATTCAAATCTAGGTAGTCCACACACATTTGTACCTTGCCATCCTTCTTAGGCACCGGGACCACATTAGCAACCCACTGTGGATAAGAGGCGACGGTTAAGAACCCAGCGTTGAACTGCTTCATAACCTCTGCTTTGATCTTCTCTGACATTTCGGGGCACATACGACGGACCTTCTGCTTTACCAAAGGGAAATCTTCTTTAGTTGGTAGACGTTGAACCACAATATTCGTGTCTAGTCTTGGCATGCCTTCATATGGCCAGGCAAAAATCTCAACATAATCATGCAACATCTGAATCAAACACTGTTTGACACGAAGCTCCAAATTTGCACCTATCTTGAACTCTTTTATGTTCTCTTATGTGCTCAAATTCACTGTCTCAACTGGCTCTTCATGAGGCTGTATAGCCCT
The DNA here is from genome assembly GCA_948472305.1 of Vicia faba. Classification (NCBI taxonomy): domain Eukaryota; kingdom Viridiplantae; phylum Streptophyta; class Magnoliopsida; order Fabales; family Fabaceae; genus Vicia; species Vicia faba. The sequence goes on from OX451739.1 coordinate 689,200,904, forward strand.
TTCTTCCTGCTGTAACAGTCTGGCAAGTTCTCTGGGTACCTCACAATCTTCCTCAACTTCGTCCTCGGCTTGGTTGATCGGATTTTCAAAGTCATAACTGGCAATAGCAGAACTGTTATCATTGGGATCCAGAGTGGATATGAATCTTTAGTTTGATACATGAGTGTGTGTAAGAGCATAACTGTATAGACAAAGTAAAGGTAGAAAAGAAAAACAGAGAGCACAAAATTTGTATGCATAAACGTCCAATGCTTTATTAATACCATATGAAATTAAACATGATAACCCTCACAAATGAAACCATTGTGCCCCGGGTAAGACACATGGCCGTAAAGTTTATAATGTTTATTACATATCCAAAAATAATAAAGACAATTACTTTTGAACAAAAGTAATCGGTACAAAGTCCCTTTCCGTCCAGTTACCGGATCCACCGTTGGTAGTAGGGAAGATCCAGCTATCCACATCATACTCATCATCACTGTCTTCAAAGGCGCTGACCCCATGATTACTGACGCGTAGGGGAGGTCTTCCAGCACGAGCACGACGGAAATCCCTTTGAGCCCCTGAAGATAAACCCAAACCAAATTTATCAGACTTGTATGGAATATCAGGGAGTTGGCCTCAGATGGTAGACCCACCTTCTTCAATAATTGCTTTTGTATCCTTGAGAGAAGCCATCTTCAAGGGAGGCCTGGTAATCTTTGGAAGATTGGTGACAGTTTCAATTGCAGCCATAGTCTGAGGTATCTCTTCAAAGTTTTGACACAGAGTCTCGATGAACTCGTCATCCATTTCCACGTACCTGAAGGAGTTCAGGTGAATGACCATGTATTCTTCTTCACTGTGTACCGTGACAATCTTTCCTCTTACCAGGTATTTCATCATCTGATGCAGAGTAGACGTGACAGCTCCCGCCCCATAGATCCAAGGGCGACCCAACAAATAAGAGTAAGATGGTCTGATATCCATCACGTAGAAGGTGGAGTCAAAGGTCTGAGAACCAACTTTGATAGGGATGTCCACCACCCCATGCACCATTCTCTTTGAACCGTCGAAAGCTCTCACTATTATGTTATTGGGCTTCAAGGCCAAACCTTCGCAGTCTAGTCTATCCAGAGCCTTCTTGGGCATCATATTCAATGATGAACCATTATCTACTAGAACTTGGGGCAAATTAGTGCCCCTACACTCGATGGAAACATGCAGCGCATCATTGTGTTTCCTCCCTCTGGGTGTTAGATCAGCATCATAAAAACCCAAACCGTTATCAGCCGTCAAGCTGGCCACACAATCTTCAAATTGATCAACAGAGGTTTCTTGTGGCACATGGGCAGTCTTAAGGAACTTCACCAAAGCTTTTGCATGAGCTTCAGAGCACAATAATAAGGCTAGCATAGAAATATTTGAAGGGGTCTGCCCCAGCTGTTCGACCACATTGTAGTCACTTTTCTTGATAATCATAAAAATTTCTTCCATCTCCTTCTTGGAAGCCTCTGGGATAGATACTGATTGCGCCTTCGTCTGGACAGGCTCAATCAATATGTATTTTCCCCGAGTCTCGGCCGACTCGGTGATAGGGGTGTCAGTGGGGGTAATCGTAGGAATTACAGTAGTGTTATCAGCAGGAACAAAAGTAGGAATGATCACAAGACCAGTAACAACTTTTGGAGGAGAAATCTCAGGGGATAACACTCTTCCACTTCTTGTTATTTTGCTGGTTCCAATAATGTTGCCAGTGTCAGGATCAGAATTTTCAGAAACCTGGTCTTCAATAGCCAGCATGTCTTGCTTGACACCGTGGTAATAGACGTCACCCCCATAGTTCCAGGGGACAGTTTTGTCTGAGGAGTATGGAATTGTCCCTGGCATAGTGATAATCAGTGGAGCCATCTTTGGAGCATATGTAATCCTGACGGGTCTTTTGATGGAGAACCTGGGAGGATTGGCGGAAATGGTTATTATTGAAACATCCTTGCAAGAAATGGTTGGAACATGAGTCTTTTCAAACAAAATCACTCTATCATCCATCAGGCGCTGAACACATGCCTTCAACAAATGACAACAAATCAGTAGAGATAAACATGAGTGGAAACCTTCGCCACATCCCGAAAATAAACCGGCCTTCAATAAGTTCCACTTAACGGTCAAGAGAGGAGTAACAAGTTCCTCAACAGAAGTAACAAACACATCATGTTCAATAGCATTAACACCACGGTCGTGCTTGGGCATAGGAGCAGTGATAACATTGGGAATCTTGGGGGCGTCAAATTCAATTTCCTTTGCCTCGAGAAGGTCTTGCACCTTGTTTTTCAAAGCCCAGCAGTTGTTTGTATCATGACCTGGACTTTTTGAATGGTAATCACAATGAGCATTAAGATTGTAACAGGGAAAGGCGGTGTTGGGATTCTTCTAAGCTTCCCACAAGGTTACCAGATTAGATTTTAACAAACATGGTAAGACTTGAGACAACGTCATATTTATTCGGGTAAACTGTCTTACCGACCTTTCTTTTCTAGGGTGATTGTCCCTTTGTTGAGTAGGTGCAGGTTTAGGGATCATAACATCCCCTACCGCTGGATGGTGCTCAGTTCTGTCCTGATTCCTTTGAATGTACACAGCAGTAACCTCTTTCTTTCCAGCAAATGGCTTCCTTGCTGCACTGGAGGACGCATCCTTCTGGATCTTACCACTCCTAATTCCAGCTTCCACTCTTTCTCCCATCAAGATCAATTCAGTGAAGTCGGCTGAGGAGCTTCCAATCAGGTGATTGAAAACGAACCAGACATGGTACCTAGAAACATATCCACTAGCTCCCTATCAGACAGGGGGGGTTGGACTCTTCCTGCTACGTCGCTCCACTTCTGAGCATAGTCTTTAAAGCCCTCGCTCGAACCCATAGACATACTTTGGAGTTGTGTACGGGTGGGAGCAAGTTCTGCATTGTACTGATACTGCTTGTAGAAAGCAGCAGCCAGGTCTTCCCAATTACGGATGTTGGCCCTCTCCAGCTGGTAGAACCATTTTAGTTGAGTTCCGGATAGACTATCCTGAAATAAGTGGACCCATAAGTCCTTTTCAGCAGTGTGAGGTTGTATCTTCCTCACATAAGATCGGAGGTGCGTCTTGGGACATGAAACCCCATCATATTTGGCGAACAACGACACCTTGAAATTTTGCGGGATGACAACCCCAGAAACCAAACCCATTTCTTCAAAATCCAGACCCGGTACCTTCCGGACCTCCATTGCATTTAAATGATCCTCCAGCTGTTTGTATTTTTCATCAGCAGGAGGATAATGTTCCTCATTATAATCAGATTCATCATCGGATTTTTTTGGACTGGAGTCTTCCTCTCTTGTTTCCTCCTCTTGATTGTTTCCTTCCTTTGGTGAAGTTATCAGTTTAGAGTCTCGCTGCACTGGTCCTCTGATCCTTCTTCCCAAGTTCACCACACCAGCTGGTTTCCTTGGCTTCTTCTTTTCTTTAACAAGCATGGCTTTTAGTTCTTCTTTCCCCTTGGTCAGAGCCATAATCATCTGTTGAAACTTGACATTCTCAGTCTGTAGATCCTTCACTGTTTGTTCTAGAGCCATTGCTGAAATAAACAGCGAAGAGGATGAGAAACCTGCTTTGAAACCTGCTTATGCAATGATATGTATGATATATGTATGCAATGTTTTCAAGGATTTCTAAGACTCAAATTTTCTTAAACAGAAAGAGAACAAACGTTAATTGTATTAAGATGTTTTATTGATCACAATAATGCCTCTTGGGCTTACAAGGGAAATAAGAAAGCCAAAGTATAAACTCTTCAAGAAAAGAAATACTCGAGCTTCCCACAGGCGCATCCTCTTTGGTGCAATGTAGGCATTTATATTCCTCTCTTCGTGAAGTAACCGGGTGAGCTCTAGAACCTTCTTCTCGCTGGCGTATAATTGGGCTTCGAAAGTATCCCGTTCTTCTTTGAGTTGGATCCAGGATTTCCGTAGCTCCTCAAAATCAGTTGGCATATCAGGATGGAGAACAACGTAAGGAGTGTCTCCTTCAGCAATTGGCTCCACCATCACAGGTAAGATGACAGGGTAAGGCATCATAAAACATTGAGCACGAGCTCGTACCCATTTGAGGTAAGGCTCAAGAGGGATGGAATTCTTGTGCCCCAGTGTCTTGCTATCAACCCTGTTTATCATGCCCCAAGCTCGAATGAACCTCTTACGATAACCTTGAACATCATTCTCATAGTCAAATGTGATTCCTTAGATGAGCGTGTCGTGAGGACCATCCCTTCTAGCATAACAAAACTGTCGCAACGCCAAACAAGGATTATAAGTGATTCCTCCCCTAATGCCTAAGAGAGGGACATTAGGGAATTCCCCATAGGGATCAATGATGGTAACATTCTCTGAGGATCGCAAGCACCAATGAATATTTGAATATGCAAGGGACATCAGCCTATGAGACCATCTCATACCCTGCTCATTTCTTAGAATAGACCGGGGTAGGTGCAAAATAAACCACCTAGCCAATAGAGGAGTGCAACACATAAGGGTCCCTCTTCTCTTTAGAGTGCAAGTATGCATAGAGTGTAGAATATCCCTAAGTAAGGTAGGTACCGAATTATGAGACAGAAAAATATTAACCGCATTCACATCTATGAGTTGGTCCGTGTTAGGGAATAGTACCATCCCGTAGATGAGAAGGTCCAACACCTCTTTAAAAGCTTGTAAATCCAGGTTATCCTAAAAATAGTGAGCTTTCTCAAATAGAAATTTGACTGGAAATCCTTGGACACCTCTTTTGGTTTCCCAATTTGCCATTATGTCAGACCGTTGTAAAGACAGAGCTTGAGCAATTTCTTCAGACTTTGGGTCTCTTTCCGTACCGTTGAATGGTAGCTGATTAAGAATAGATACCCCTAATAACTGAGAAAACTCCTCCATAGCAAGCACTAACTGGTAATCAGGAAAAGTGAAACATTGGTGCAACGGGTCAAAGAACTGAAAGAGCACCTTTAACATTTCTTCATCAGGGTTTGAAGTGACCAAATTGAGAAGTCGACCATGTTTTTCAGTGAAGGGAGAACTTTTAGGAATCCTTGATGCTAATTCCTTGAGCTGAGGAGGTACTTTCACAAGGTTGATTTGGATAGTGTTCTTGGAAGCGGATGTCATGTCCTAAAAAACAAAGACAAAGATAAGCCCTAGAAAATCCTTGAAATGGTTAGTATGATATGCCATGTTATGACATCATGATTATGCTAACAAATCACAGATATAGCAAGCACAAGAAAATCACACAAGAGACCTTAAGTTCAAGGCTTGCATGGGTTTTAAGGTAGTACCCTCTTGAAGTTAGATTGGTTCAACCTATCCTATAAATAGTAATCGGGTTCTAAGGGATCTCAATATCACCGATCTTTCCCATAAATTTCGTTCGATAGGAAACTGACTTGCAACCAAACAAAACACAGGAGTCAAATCTCAAGGAGTGTAGCATCGAGTATCTTCCGACTTTGGGAATACACCAAAGACGACCATCTTGCTACGTCCTAATGGCCAAGTTGTTTAATTAAAGGTTCTAAGGTCAGTTGACGCTTCATGACACCACGCAGCAGCCCCGTATTCTCCTTGATTAACTCAAGGGCTACCGGTACCAACCAAAGTGTCGCATCAATGTAGACATCGTTCCAACCGTGTCAGTATACCCCACACAGTTTCCATGATCTATTGCTACTTACCTAAAAGGTATCCCCAGATCCGAGTGTAGGATCTATAGTAACCCGAACTGTACCCTTAAAATTAAAGCAATCAAGACAAAGAAAACATATTATAAATGATCTAGACCCTAAGGTAAACCCCACTTTTTATAAATTCCCCAGCAGAGTCGCCAGTTCTGTGATGCGGTGGTAGAACCGACTGTTTAATACTGGTTTGAGTTTGTGTTTGCAAATGTCGCGATAAGCAAGAGTCGCCATTGACTTTTCTTTTATCCATCAAAGGAAAGGGTGAAAAGAACAAAAAAAGACCTTTTTTCGAGATTTTCTGAGTAAGGGGGGTAGATTATGGAAAGGGAAGGTGTTAGCACCCTTTCTATCCGTGGTTTTCCACAATCTCTTAGGTGCTTGCTCATTTTGAAAATTGTTTGTGTGTTTGTGTGTTTTGAAAGTTTTTTTTTGCTTTATGGTAACTCTTGTATCAATCCTCAAGAGTGTGATAAAGCGTTTTGAAAATAGTTTTTGAAAAGTGTGTAAGTGTGAAAATTTCAGATTTGAGCAAGTAGTTAAGAACAATCTACCTACTCAAAAAAGGATGTTATTTTCCTCCTTTCCTTTAGATAGTGCTATCCTACTATTAGTGAGTAGGTAGCCCTATCGTCGAATATTGAGGGACTATCAAAAGGGACGTTATGGTCATTGAAGGTAACATGTAAGGATATCTTAGAATTCGAAGGGACGGTCATCATATAGGCAACATTGAGGGACAAGATCATTTTCTCGTAGGCAACTCGAGGGACGTTAGGGACCATGATCTTTTTGATAACTTTAGTACCGAGGGTCTTTGCTAAGATATCCCTACGTTCGAGGGAAATGACCATTATTTTTCGAGGCAACCAAGTGAGGAATACCCTAAGGATGCAAGTGTGAGAAGTGTGCTTTTTCAGTTATATTATCTTGAGGTTAGTGATCTAACTGTTAATTGACTTTATCTTGTCATGCACACCTAAGTTACTAACAATTATATATATGAAAAAATAAAATGAGGAAAGTATAAATCTAGACTATTAAATGGCTTCGGGGAGGGGGATTTGCATTCCAAAGCAATTGGGGAAAAGAAAATAAAGCAATAAGAAGAGTCTACTTATCATCGATTACATCCCATAGAACAATTACAACAATATAAATAATGCGAAAGGAAATAAACACGCGAAAAGAAATATTACGTCTAAAAGCTTAGTAAATAAAAATAAATAACTAGAAAATCTTTTTTTTTGTTTTTTTTTGCCAAGAGAATGATTAATTTTAAACTTATTTTAATTAAGAAAATGAAAGTTGAAGGAAATGAACCCTAGTTCTAATATATATTTTTGTTAAGAAAATAATTTAAATTAAATAAAGAACCTAAGTCTAATTTTATTTTAAATTGATAAAATTGCATTAAAAATAATTAATTAATTAATAATTTTAGGAAGAAACTAATCCTTTTTTATTTTTTTTTATTTTTTATGATTTATTAAAAAAAAGACTTTTGAAAATGATAAACAAAATAAAATAAAATAAAAAAGAGAAAATAGACAACATGGGCCTGGTCATCAAAACAAAAATGGGGAGTGTTGAGTTGAATTTGCGTTAGGCCCGAGATGTGAAGGCCCAAACCAGCACTTGATCCTGTGTGAGTACGTCTGGAGAATCCATGATGGGGACTACTTATTGGAGGCACTGGACACAGGTTTAGTATGATCTGATGGTGCTGATGGTAGGGTGCATGGTGAACCCCTGGCTAATGCATGCACCAAATCTGCATTTGATAATTGTTAGAAAAATAATATGTTGGACCTAGGACTCGAACTCAGGTCCTCTCTCTTATACACACGCCTCATCACGATCTGAGCTGCCTTACCATTCGTTATACAAAACAAAACCAAAATGTTATATACAAAAATAAGTCATTATCTGGGAAATAAAAAAAACGCGCGCAATTATTCAAACTGGCCAATTAGAGGCTGATACACTTCATCTCCTACCTCCATCCGTCGTCTTAGGTAAAACATCTATAGTGACAGTTTTCACTTGTCACTATAGCACCCGTAATTTGAAAAAATCCTTAATACGTAGCAAAAATGAATTTGGAGGCCATGGGTTGATTGCTCTCAACCTCCTGAGCAAGATGATGTCCTTAGTTTGGTCTAATTTTGGCCATTGTGAAAAATCCCAATTTAGAGGTTCAAACTCTAAAAATGGTAATATATGATTCCGGCTCCCAAACTACAATCAAAATAAACCAAAAGCTTGCAAATGCTCAAAAGGTTAAATTTGTATGGTTAAAACACATTGATATTGTATGAGTTGTATAAAATGAATTTTGAAAAATGAAGCAAACCATGATGAATGTAGAATGCATTTGGCGAGGCTTCAAGGCTTGATAATGGTTGGGACATCTTCAAGGAACCTCCAGGAAGTGATTAGGATCCTTGGTTTTGACTAAGGGAGGCTAGAACTCAAAATTCGAGTTTGACAACTTTGAACTTTTTTGCAAAATGTGTAAGGGTTCTCTAGGCTCTGTGTGCTTGTTTGGAGTTGGCCAATGGCTTATTTATATAGAGAGTGATGAGGAGACATGAAAAAACAAGTTTGTAACAGCCATAATCAATTGCTTGAATTCCATGAATATCCATTTGTAACCTTGGCCAAAGTTATGGGATTTTGTCTATTTTTCAAACTTGCATGAATGTGGACATGCTGGCCTTGCTATACACAAAAATTGGGGCCCCTCCATGCATTAAAACAAGCCTTAACCATATAATTTGTAATAATTTTGATTTATTTTATTTTTAATTAATTAAAATTAATATAAAATGCAAATAAAACCAAGAATATGCAAAAATGGTTTTAGGAGTCCTCTATACTCTTAGGAAGATGTTTGAAGTCCAAGAAAATGAGTCATTGCCTTAAAAGCACAAATTTGCTCAATGCATATTTCTTGAAATTTCCCAAAATTTTCCAACTTGGAAAAGCCATAACTCGCTCAATTTTTATCTCATGATGATGATCTTTGACTTTTTCGAAAGCCCAAGAAGGCTACTTCAATCCCTCTTTTGATCAACTTTGCATTTGAAGATGTTATCTTAAATGTAAATGTCTTGGAAAAAAGTGGCTTTTATTGACTTTCTAAAAATAACCTGTAATGTATGCACTTGTATCTTTCAAATGGTGTATTTCTTAAACTTGAGGGATGAATAGAAGTTGCAGGGAATTGAATTCTCTTCAAAATTATATTTGGTTGGGGAAAATGGATGAACTATGAGAAAGTTATGCTTGGTCAAAGTTTGGTTGACTTTTCCTATATAAACTCTAATTTGCCATTTTTGACTTTTGATGGGTTAGGAGCATTTCTTGAGGAATCATGATAAACCCATGATCAATTGATGGGTATCAATTCCAAATATTAATGTTGACCAAAAATCTTGAAGTTTTACTTTACATGGGCCACAATTGACTTTTGAACTAGCACAATTGATTTTCCAATACTTGAGCAATTGACTGAGAAAACGTGTTATTCAAGGCATGAAATTTGCCATGGATGATCTTGAGGACATATTAGGACAATGTAGAACATTTGGGATCCTTGGAGCTCAACCATCTTGATGAAAATTGGAACCCTAGTTGGGGGTTCATTGCCTTAGGAGGAAAATTGCCTGGTCAATTCTTGGTTAACCTTGAACAATTGAGGACCTCTAGAGGCATGTCTTGAGTGAAAATGGGAGGGAAAATTTTGGGGTACAACACTCTCCATCAAAGATTGGAGGCTTGCCGTTGATTTTGTATTTCTCATTATGATTATCATTGTTGATGATCTGACTTGGTCCCACCATAGTGTTTTTCTTGCTTGGATCTTTTTCTGAGACAATTAAGTGTTTGCACCCAGAACCAGGCGCTCTGATGCCAATTGAAGAATGAAAAAACACAAGAAATGGGGTTTTGAATTGGGGTTTTTAAAATTAAAGCAATAAACATGTTGGTTATACTGGTTCGTTTGAACTCAAACTAGTCCAGTCCACCCGCCAAGGTGATTTCGCCTCTCTCAAATGAGGTCTTAATCCACTAATCAAACTTGATTACACAGATACAATGACAACTGTCAAAGTCTTCTTGATATTACACCACAACTCATATTTTTCAAGGTTTTACACAATAATATAATTAAACGTGTGTACAAAGATGTTTTCTAGATAAAACAATATTATTATAGTGATGTATTACAAAATTGAAAAGCACAAGATAGAAAGGTAATGATATTTCTCGTTTCTAGTGCGCAATAATGTTGTGTGCAATTTCTCCTTCACGTCTTCTTTATATAGGAGATGCATGAGAGAAATGAGAAGATGAATTTGGAATGTTTATAAACAGTAGTTAATGTTCTTTCCAAACATAGAAATTCTTGTCTTTGATTCAGTCATTACTTTTGATTTGCAATGAATAAAATGTAATACTTCAGAACATTCCTTCTTTGAATTATATCAGAAGACGGGTGTTACCTTTGAGACTTCTTTAGTTCTTTCCAAAACTTTACTTTATCAGAATATCAGAGTTTGTTTAATTGTTCACAGCATTGGTGCATTCAGAAGTTGTAACGTTAGAACTTCTTCGTTTAAGCGTGTCATACGAATTTGCTTCTTAGTGTTGAATCATAGCTTCATAAATGTAACTCCCTCATCTTCTATGCTTCTTTCATCAGAGTTTCCCTGCATATTAAAATAATTTATTAGAGAGCATATTTGTTCTTTATAAATAACATGTGTTTGTTATCATCAAAACTCTTATAAGAATGTAGAACCAAACTATGTTCTTGTTAGACGATGTGATCGATCTAGAAGGGGGTTGAATAGATCATTTAAAATAATTTGTTCTTTTTAAAATTATTTTTCAGAAAAATATGCGAAAGCTCCCCAGAATCTTCAATCGTCTAAACGATCCTCTATTGAAAAGATCGGATATGCGTAACCGTATGGGATATAAAGAAAAAGTAAGAATCAATGCATTTTACTCAATTGATCAATCACTTATACATCCTCAATGAATATTAATTACTTCCAATGAGTTGAATGAGATAAGGCTAAACATAATGGATAATTTCTGGATCAGTCAATTTGTCAAACACCTTATGGGCAAAGCACCTTAGGTTTGATTTTATTAAATTGTAGTGGTGAGTTTTCTTAGGTATCAATCAAAAGGATTGTTACCAATGTTTTGAAATGAACTCAACACACCACAATTTCAGTATATGCAGATTTGACAAATTAATTTTCACACTGTATAGTAATCAAGTATAGAGATAAAGAAAAAGCAGAAGAACACACGATTTATTAAGGCAGTTCCCCTTGTTGTCCTCACGTAGGGTACGTCTGCCCCCAATTCTAGAATCTAGAATTGAGATACTTAATATTAAGTTGCAAATGTTACAAGAGAAGAGATAGTTCACAATACAAACAAACCAATGTTGTTGATGTAACCGTCTTCTTCCCTTTCCTTGGTTTGAGTAAAACCAAGTTCCAAATTCTTTGAACAAACCTCCGGTTACCGCTACTTGATTAAGCAAACCCACTGTTTCTTAATCCTTTCACTCAGTTGATTTCGATCGCAAGCAATTTGACCCCAAATCAATCTTCACAATCCTCCGGTTACCACTACTTGATTAAGAAAACCCACCATTTCTTAATCCTTTCACTCGATTGAATTCAATGAAGCAAATATTTGTGCAAAACCCCCGCACCAATAGGAATCTTAGAGGAGAAAATCCAAACGATTTTATTCAAGAGCAGCCCACAGTTGCTCAACCTAAATCTAAATTGAATCCTTGATTTGAACGTTATCACCATAACAATTTTTTTGAATCAACAACCATGATTATGTGTAGATTTTGATTTTTGAGAAGAGAGGACGAAGATGATAAGCACTATGTGTATCTTTCACTAGTTCTTGTTGACTTCAAATGATGATTCATAATGAATATATATATATATATATATATATATATATATATATATATATATATATATATATATATATATATATATATATATATATATATATATATATATATATATATATATATATATATATATATATATATGTTACCTAATATTCAAGACCCATATCATAGCTGAAAAACAGATTAAGGCAGCGAGCAGTCGACTCATACAAAAAGGGAGGTCGGCGCGACACAACCCGCAGATGAAGGGAAAACTATTTTGAAGTGTAATGCGTCGACTGCTTCAGGACTTGCATCGATGCAAACTTTGAATATCTTGATTCCCAGGTTGAGTCGACCGGAAGGGTCGACGTAATACATCTAGCAGTTTGAGGAAAGTTCATTTTGAAGTATAGTGCGTCGAAATCTACAGGGCATGCGTCGATGTAATAGTTGAATATTTTGATTCCCAGGTTGAGTCAACCGGAAGGGTCGGCCTGATACATCTAGGTCTTGGTTAATGGTGATGAGTCGACCGTACATAACTTTAAGTCGACGCATAGATTGAATTTTCTCAAAAATAAGTGTTTATGGAGATCTTCATTTCAACTATTATACAACAAGATTGTTCATAGGACCAACCTAAATTGAGAGTGAGCAATAATCGTTTTGACACCATTAAAATACTTTTAGAGGGACCTTGCCCTCACATACTCCCCCTTTTTGATGATGGAAAAATAATGCTCAAATATGCTCCCCCTGAGTTTGTGCGTTCCTCAAAGCACCACTTGCAAGCTATATATAATCTTCTATGTTCACTTCTCCCCCTTTGACAACATCCAAAAGAGAAAAGGCACAAGGTCAAGAGTAACAAAATATTTCAAATGAAAAATCATCTTCTATTCGCAACTTAATACACTAACAATCATTCACATAAAATGAAATTAGTGCAGATCATAAAGTGCAATAATTAGACAAATGTATGTAGAATATTACAAACTAATTAATAAGGATAAGTGCATGAGCTTAACAAAAGAAAGGTAACATAAGGACTTAAACAAAATTACATATAAACATGAATCAACTTTCTAGGTTGTTGTTATCATTGTTTTCTGGAGCATCAGGTGGAAGGTTTAGAAAATGCTGAAGGAAGGTTGAATGAAGAGAGGCAAGGTTTTCAGCTTGTGATTGAAGCATTCCTTGTAATGTGGAGTACCTATGAGCTTGAACATTTTAATAGGTTAAAAAAATTTCATTTTGGACTTTAACAAGGTTGTAGAGTTTTGAAATCCTCTCATTTTGAAGGAATGCATTTTCCTTTTGTTGGATCTACATTTGCTCCAAAAGGGCTATCACATTTGCATTGTTCTCTTAGGGAGCCTGGGCATCCTCGTCCATATTTGCTTCACTTGCTTCTTCCTCATACTCTTCTTCTTCATTATCATCCTCTTCACCATCACTATTTTGGAACGTAACAGAAGTACTTCTCACAACATAATAGTATCTTTGTTCCTTGTGATCCCATTGGAAGCCCATCAAAGTAAGTGATTTCTTTGGGAATTCAAGATCAGAAGTCATACCAACATAAGGGATTCCTGGAACTTTAATCTTTTCTCGATTCATAACTCTTTGAATGAAAGAGGGATAACATAGTGCGGTGCCTCTTCCATAGTTGTGCAGATCAAACATTCTGCTAGCAAAATAATATGCCAATGAACCTTTATCTTATGTTTCAAAACATAAAGCAGTTGAACCTCAGCTTTGTCCACATGAGAAAGACCTCCCTTCTTAGGTCGAATAATGTGGCAAACGATCCAAAAGAGAATCTATCAAATGGAGCTAGGGCACCAGTCATTACAGATCTTGGAAATAAATCACTGTTTACAATTCTATCACTGTAAGGCTTCTTGAGCATGGAGTTTAAGGCTGACTTGAATTCATAGTTAGGAGCAAGAACATTATTAGAGATTTTAATAGTATCAGAGTCAACTGGCCACATACCAAATAGGTCTTTCCATACATGCAAGCTAACCATATAATATTTGTTGTTGATTCTATATTTAAATTCAAATCCTTCAAACTTTCCTTGCATGCCGGCATACAATATTTTGACTAAATCCTCATTATAAGGTGTATCACATTCAAGAAATAAGTGGAATTTTTGAAATCTTAACAATTCAATAATTTCAGGAAGATGCATGTGACCAAAAGTTTTCAGATATAAAGTCGATTGTCTAACTATGTTTCTCTTACCAAAAGTGTCTGCAAAAGTACTAGCAATATCTTCAGAGAGAAGTGAAAGAGTAGTTACCGGAATATCCGAAGGAACATTGGAGGAGCTGCATCTGAAAGTTCTCTTCTTAGCTACCCTTGAATCCATTAGGGAAATTTCTTGAGAGAAATGGGTATGTGAGGAAGATTTTGAGAGAAATGGGTTTTTAGGGTTTTTAGGGTTTTGAGAGAAATGAGTGTATTTAGAAAACAAAAGAACAATATGATATAAAAACAGAGAAATCAGATATTTACGCGACGCGTCGACCTCTTATAGAGCGTTGATTCAACGTAAGGATAATTCTAATTGATGCTAAGTAAGTTATAAGGAACGCGTCGATGCATGCATGCTATGAGTCGACTCAAAAATAAAAAAAAATGATTTTATGCAGCTTTTTCAATTGAATTCATGCAATTAATATAACACGTAAAAGCCCTATGCATAAAAAATAAAGAAGAGCAAGTTCAGCATTTACACATAGTCAAGGATAGAAAATAGATGAGAATGATATTACCTTTATGAAGATTGATGAGAGCTTTCACTAAAAATATTCATAAGTGTATCAAGAATTAAGAGATTAATTTTAATAAAATGAGGAACATGCAACTTAATCAAGTTGCAATCTATCCGAGATATCGAGAACACCAAGTTCCCTTAGGATGTGAAAGAAGGGTTCCATAGCAAGTGGTTTAGTAAAAATGTCAGCAAGTTAGTTTTTGCTATCAACATGCTCGAAAATGACATCACCCTTTTCCACATGATCCCTTAGGAAATGATGTCTTATCTCAATATGTTTTGTGCGAGAGTGCAAAATCGGATTTTTAGTAAGATTTATGGCACTTGTATTGTCACAAAAAATAGGAATATGATCAAGTCGGACATTAAAGTCAAGCAATTTTTGTTTGAGCCATAATATTTAGGCATAATAATTACCGGCTGCGACATATTCTGCTTCGGCGGTTGACAAGGCAATAAAAACTTGCTTTTTGCTATGCCAACTGACTAAATAGTTTGAAAAGAAATGACAAGCACCACTTGTGTTTTTCCTATCAAATTTACAACTGGAAAGTCAGAATCAGAATAGCCAACCAAAGAACAATCACTACCCTTGGAGTACCAAAGTCCATACTTAGTTGTACCACTAAGGTACCTAAGTATATGCTTTACGGGTTTTAAATGTGATTTCTTAGGACATGATTGAAACCGAGCACACATGCAAACACTAAACATGATATCTGGACAAGAGGTTGTAAGATAAAGAAGGGAACCAATCATACCTCTATACCTTTTTATATCGACAGGTTTACCATTATCATCTCGGTCTAAGTTCACGGCCGTAGGCATAAGAGTATCGATAGCCATTGAGTTTGTCATGTCGAATCGCTTGAGCAGGTCAAGAAAGTATTTCATTTGACTCATGAATATACCTTAATTTAGTTGCTTGATTTGAAGTCCAAGGAAGTAGTTTAACTCCCACATCATGCTCATCTCAAATTCTCCCTGCATCATCTTAGAGAATTTTTAGAGCGAGTGGTGACTCCCTTTGATATATCTCCTAGGATGTTGTCGATAGGATGATCCTTAGAGGTTTTCCATTCCAAATGAAGATAATTTTTATTACTTGGATAATATTCCCCTCTTTCTTTGGATACTTGATCCAACTCTTCTTCAATTTTAGTAGATTCCGAGTCCTTTTCTTTGGGATCTTGTAGTATGCTTTCCGAAGATACACCTGCACCATCATAAACACTACTGTGATACGGTGGGAGAACTGAATTGGTTGTTTTGCGTTTGATCGCAAATGTTGCAGTTAGCAAGAGTCGCCACCGACTTTTCTTTTATCCAAAAGGAAAGATGAAAAAGCACAGGAAAGACCTTTGAGATTGTTTCTTGAGTTTGAGGGGTAGATTATGAAAAGGGAAGGTATTAGCACCCTTTTCATCCATGGTTTTCCATGGGATCTTAGTTACTTGCTTGATCACTTGCTTTTGTTTGAAAACATGATTTGTGTGGTTTTTGAAAGTATTTTGAAAAAAGGTGCCATAGTTTAGGCAAACTTTGTAATGATTCTCGTTCGTAAGAATATATACAAAGTGTTTGATCTATTGAAAATGTTTTTAAGTTTTGTAAGATGTTTTGAAAGTGTTGGTGTTTGTTTTGAAAATAGGAAGGATGTTTTTGTTTTGAATTTGAGCAAGTAACTAAGAACATTCTACCTACTCAAAAGTCTTTCATATTCATTTCCTCTTTCCTTTGACATTGTTATCTCACCATTTATTTGGTAAGTAACCCTATCTTTGGATGTAAAAGGGACGGGCGTGGGTCATCGTATAACCATGATTAGCAATGTTGCAAGATATCTTAGCATTTTCTTTAGGGGACTAAGATAATTTTGAAAAGAAACATGGATAACATTATCGATGGACTATGATCTTGTATTTTGTTTGTTTTTGCTAAGATACCTCACATGCGTAATATGGCCATTTTTGTAAGGCAACGAAGTGGGTTTACCTTAGGGGTGTTTGTGTGAAAGTGTATTGACTGACATGCTTGATTTATCTTTGAATTAGGGTTTTCTAAGCATTGATTTTAATCTTTCCATACAAACCCTAATTACTAGTGTTTGTATATAAAGCATTTAAATTGCGGAAAATAAAAAATACTAAGCTATTACATCATTTAGGGGAGGGGATATATAAATTACAAAATGTGGAAATTGCAAGAAATTAAAACCCTAATTATCAATTACAACCATATTGAAATTGAATAAATATACGAGAATATGAAGATAATGCAAAAGAGAGGAAGATTGTTTTTTTGTTTTTATATAAAAAAGGTCTTAAGTCTTGACCTAATTGAAAATGATTAAGGAAAATTAAGCAAAATTACCCTAACCTAAATAAGAAAAGAAAATAACTAAAAAAAGATTTTTTTAGGGTTTTTATTTATGAAAAGGTTTAAAAAAAATAAAATGTATATTAATTAATTAAAAGAAACCTTAATTCTAAATTAATTTTATTCACAAGAAAGTAATACAATAATAATTAAAACTAATCATCTAAATATTTAAACAAAAAGAAATTAATTTATTAAAGAAAAATGTTTTTTATTCTTTTGTTTTATGAAGAAAAATGAACTAAATAAATATAAATAATAAAATATAAATATTTTTTGGATTTTTATTAGTAATAATAAAAATATTATTAATAGTAATAATAATAATAATAATAAAAATAATAATAATAAAATTAAAATAATAATAGTAAAGAAAAATAAAAATAAAATTAAAGTCAGAGGTTAGAAAGTAAATAGGAAGTATGAAAGAAGCAAAAAAGTTAGGCCCAAGGGGTTGAGGCCCAAGCGCCTGATTCAGCCAAAAAAGTATAAAAAAATGTGAACAAAAAAGAGAAAAAGGTCACGCTGGGGCTCGAACCCAGGACCTTTCTAATACGCACACGCTTGTTGTACCACTGGGGTGGCCTGTTTCATCCGTTCATTATACAACAATCAATAAACTTAAGACAAAACAAATCCATGTTATAACTTCATCTTCAACCTCCAGCCTGAATATCTGCAACTTGGTCATTTCTAATCCATTTTCAAAAATGTAAACATCAAACTTGTTCCAAATTTCACAATGATTCCAGAAATATAAATTATTAAAACTATAAATCAAAGATGAGCATGAATTTTGAATGGTACCAAATTCTGACCTAACTTTTCCAGGATGTTCATATTCAAAATTCTAACTATTCAAGCAATAATATTGAAATCTAAGGACATGGTTAACTTTAGGATAATGATATTTACATTTCTTATTCACAAATAAACCATTAATGATGCTTGTATGAAGAGTTCCAAGTTAAGGAAACTTACCTCAAAACTGGAAATCATATTCTGAGTTTGAGCACTCCTCAAGGTGTTGTGATGATCAGAATAGCTCCACTGAGGTCCAAGGAAGCTAATGCGATGTTTAGTTTGTACTGGAGATGGCTGAATCGTGCTGCAGAAGTCCAAGTGCAAAACTCTATTTTTGAAAATGGAAGGTGGTGCTAATGGTGTTACAGTGTTGTAACAGGGTGTGGTATGAGTTCTAAATGATGTTTAGAAGCTTTAGGAACCAAAAGGCTTGAAAATGCACGAGGGAGATGTAAGTTTCAAGTTTTTTGCAAGGTTATGCAAGAATGGAAGTATGTGTTACAACTCTGAGTTCTTGTGAGTTTTTGGGCTTGTGTATGCGTGTGTTTTCTTGTATATGACTTGTGTTTGTGTATGGAAAAGGCTGGAGAGCGATTGCACAAAAGAATTCCGAGTTATAGGGTTATGGCTCAATTGCTTGATTTTGAAGAAAAGTGAAAAATATGGTTTCAAGGCAGCAAGTACAAGCATGTAAGGTGGTTGCCAACTTTAAACAAGCTTATCTAACTTTGTAGAGGAAGCTTGTGCAGAAGGAACAAGTGCAAAGCTCAATGCAAGTTGACTTTGCATAAAGCTTGCTTTATGTAAATGGCAATGGTGCCTTTGTGCCATTAATGGAAAATTTACTTGGATAAAGCTTGAATCAAGTTGATAATAGCTCAAAAGTAAGTGTAATCTTCTGATTATGGAGAGATCTTGAGGTTTAGAGGCCTGCAAAGCAAGATTGTGCAGCATAGGTTTGAGATTTGAATTTTGTTCATCACAAAATTTGCCTTGTAAAACAACTTGAAACCCCAACTTTTGACCTTCGATTCTCCTTGCTCACAAATGATCTCAAGGAGTTCTTGGACATTTTGGAAAGCTTGTAATATTCTATACAACCTATATTTGAATTACTTTTGCAAAATCCAAATGGAACTATGTGAAACTTGGGTCAGAAGTTAGGTCAAAATCCTTACCAAAAATGTTCAAAATTTCACTAAGTGTTTAGTTTCATTACCATGACTTCATGGATTAATAACTTGATATACAAGCATTTATATGAGAAGTTGTGTAAAGAAATATTTTAGATCTCATGGAGATCTACAACTTTCATGTTGAAAGTTTCTTTTGAATCATCTTGCATCATGGTGAAAAATCGGCTCAAAGTTGTGAAAAAACATGAAGTTTTCAACACTTAGAAAAATTTCTAAGTTTGAAACTTTGACTTTTGAAAATGAAATCTTGACTTTTTGATTTCTTGATGAACAAGTTTCATATTTTGACATGTTTTGATGAATTGTGATCTTTGACACTTGATTTTGACCAAAAAGTTAAAGTTTGACTTTTCAGTGTACAATTGACTTTTGATGAGTTGACTGAAAATCAATTATCAATCCAAATGATCTTGAGAAATGTTTTGAGTCATGCTATTAGGTAAAAATGATGCAATTAAACTCTTGAGATCATATCTCAAACCAATTAACCATTTGCTAGGTCAAAAATCAGAAATTGCCATTTCTCAGTCAAAACCCTAATTTTGACCATTTTGCCCTTTTGATGATTTGATCAAATTTCTTGAGGAATTATGGTCCAAACTTGATAAAATTATACATATGAGTTTATAATGTTGATATGGATAAAAAAATTATGAAGTTTGACTGTAAATTGGCCACGGTTGACTTTTTCCCCAATACAATTGATTTTTAGGTCAATTGCTCAATTGATTGAGCAAAAATGTGATCCAAGGCTTGAAACTTGACATGAGTAATCTTGGGGGTCCATAATGATCCATGAAAGTCATATGAGGAATTGAAAGTCCAAATGTCCTTGTGCAATCTCAAACCCTAATTTTCAGTCATCTGTGCTTGAGGAGGTGTCTTGAGCTGATCAACCCTAGTGCAGTCTTGAACCAAAGGAGATCTTGTGAGAAAATATTTGATAAATGAGAGGGTAAATTTGGGGTACAGCATCTGCCCCTGTTTAACCTTTTTAAACCTGAAGAGTTAGATTGGCGCATCCTCCATTCGTGACTTGAAGGTGGAAGATGATTGGACACTAGAGTGCCCAGAAATTTGCACTCGAAGATGGATTGTGAATGGGCTTATAGATGCCATTTGGAGGAATGATAGAGATTTTCCGGAGATGGGCTTGTAGATGCCATCCAAAGGTGACCATTTACAGAGACTGTACTAAGTCTGAACTTGATTTCAACTGGAAAAGAATCAGAATAAATCTTTGGAGCAACTTATCTGAACCAGAAGAAGTCTTGTATGTTGTTTGACATGGGAGGAATCAGAATAAATCATTGAGAGATTTATCTGAACCAGAAGTGTTCTTTTTGGAAAGTATCAGGATAAACCATTGAGGGGTTTAAACTGAACCAAAAGAAAAATTTGAATGTTCTTTAACTGGAAAGAATCAGAGTAAATCTTTGAGTGATTTATCTGAACCAGAGAAAGTGCCTGCGGGAAAAGTCAGAATAAATCATTGAGAGACTTATCTGAACCCGAAAGGTTCCTTTGGAAAGTATCAGGATAAACTGTTGAGAGTTTTAAAATGAACCAAAAGAGGTCTTGAATATTCTTTAACTGGAAAGAATCAGAGTAAATCTTTGAGCGATTTATCTGAACCAGAGAAAGCGTCTGCGAGAAAGAATTAAAATAAACCGTTGAGAGATTTATCTGAACCGACATGGATCTGGAGAAGAATCAAAACAAATCGTTGAGATTTATCTGAACTAGAGAAGACAGGTGCGGGAAAAGAATTAGGATAAATTGTTGAGATATTTAAACTGAACCGGCAGGAGTCTGAAAGAAACGTTTGTTGTGTAGATGGTTGACAAATCCTTTCTTGGGAATTAATCTGTAATTGACTTTTTGAAAATTCGTTGATGATTTTCTGTTGATTGATCTTTCCTGAAAAATATGAAAAGGTTAGTCGTATGCATTGTCATCGTGTATGAAATGCATGGTGTAATGATGTTCTCAAAATAAATGAGATTGTGTCGTATGTATTTGTGTTGTCAATGTTATGACATATGGATGTAATGTATGGACACGTTAATTGTTATACTGCAGTGTTACTGGGGAAGATAAATCCTCGAGTACCGCTGGGTACAAAGGGTGTGAGTCTTCATGTTTTCAAGTGCTGATGAGTTGATGAGCTTCCATTCGTTAGAGAAATAAACTCTGTTGTAAGGGAAACGCCGTGTATTGCTTGTGAAATCCTGTTGGGGAATCTTGAGAAATTGGGCGACTTTTACTGGGGAGTGATAACTGGAAGTTTTGTTCCGCCGGGGATGTGAGAGAGCTTGATATCATTAAGCTGCACACTGTGGGGAATTTTATTGGAATAGTCTAAAGATATTATCCTATTTCTTAAAGCCATTAGCGATTGTCCTTCTATTTTCTGTTCCTTTTTTGTTCATTTGTAAACAGTAGTTACATTAAAATGCATATGTTCAAAAATAAATCATTGGACGTTTTTGTAAACAAAACACAAAAATAAATAAAAACAGATAGTTTTGCACTTTCAAAGGGATATCTTTGTATTAACTTGAATAAGTATTTTGTACAATGAGACGATCATCCTAGTAAGAGAATGTCGTCATAGAAAAAATGAATATTTGATACAAGGAAAAGATAGCTATGTACAATAATCCCATGGGGTTCCCATTCTGCTATAGCCTTCGTGTCTCTGAGCATCTTGTCCACTTGCTACCTTGTCCAAAGTTGATTAGATTGATCAGAACCACTGAGTTTGTCAGTCGAAGCTAAAGGTTGTCTGTAAAGTGATCCAACGGGACATTGTCATACGCTTTAATTTCCTAACTTTTTCCTGGACTACCTTTTCAGGTTTTCAGTCCACCGGGATACCCTTTTTTTCCTAAGCCGCCTTTTCAGGTTTTCAGCTTGCCGGGTGTACAATTTTTTTTTATTTTATCCCTAATTTTTGCCCGACCTTTTTTTTGGTTCGCTGGGATGCCCTTGTTTTTCCTAGGTGTGTCAACCTAGCAGGTCTTTTATGCGTAGTATCTTTTGACTATGTCTGCATTCACAGGGTGTGGGAGGTCGTCACCATCCATAGTGGTTAAGATCATTGCTCCACCAGAGAATACACTTTTGATCAAAAACGGTCCTTTGTATGTAGGAGTCCATTTGCCCCTGGGATCACGTAGTGGTAATATGATACGCTTGATTACCAAGTCACCAACCTGATATACCTGACGCCTAACTTTCTTGTTAAAAGCTTTGATCATGCGTTTTTGGTACATGTGGCCGTGACAGACAGTCGTAAGCCTTTTCTCATAAATTAGGTTTAACAGGTCAAGTCGGGTTTGGATCCAATCGTCTTCACTCAGCCTTGCATCCCTTATGATTCTCAGAGACGGTATTTGGACTTCAATTGGTAAAACAGCTTCCATGCCGTATACCAAGGAGAAGGAAGTTCCCCTTGTTGATGTGTGCTCCATGGTACGGTAACCGTGGAGAGAGAATGATAGCATCTCATGCTAGTCCTTGTAGGTTACTGTCATTTTTTGTATGATCTTCTTAATATTCTTATTTGCGGCTTCGACAACGCCATTCATCTTTGGCCGGTAAGGAGAAGAATTGTGGTGCTGGATCTTGAATTACGCACACAGTGCAGTGATCATAGTATTGTTGAGATTCATACCATTGTCTGTGATGATCCTCTCTGGGATACCGTACCGACAGATGAGATTCTGTTTGATTAAACGGGCCACAACATTTTTGGTATCGGAAGCAAAAGAAGCTGCCTCAACCCACTTCGTGAAATAGTCAATGGCCACCAAGATGAAGCGGGTGTCCATTAGAAGCCGTAGGTTTTATTTCTCCAATCATATCAATGCCCCACATCACAAATGGCCAGGGAGCAGTCAGGACGTTTAAAGGAACTGGAGGCACATGCACTTTGTCAGCATAGATCTGACACTTATGGTAGGTTCGTGAATGCTGATAGCAATCTGCCTCCATGGTATACCAGTAATACCCTGCCTGCAGGATCTTCTTTGCCATCGTATTCCCACTGGAATGGGTGCCGAAAGTGCCTTCATGTAGATCAGCCATAATCTTTTCTGCCTCAACCTTGTCTACGCAACGAAGCAAAATAGAGTCATGGTTGCGTTTGTAGAGGATTTCATTACTGATGAAGAACTTAGAAGAGAATCTCCTTAATAACTTCTTATCATTGACTGAAGCTCCTTCCAGATATTCTTGAGCCTCGAGATACCTCTTGACTTCATGGAACCAAAGTTGGTCCACTACTTCTTCAGTATTGATCTCGTGACAGTAAGCTGGTTCATCCATCCATTCAATGGTGATATGGGGAGCCTCGTTATCCCATTTAAGTTTAAACATGGATGACATTGTGGCTAGCGCGTCTGCTAGTTAATTTTCCTCTCGTGGAAAATTCTCAAAGGTAATTTCCTCAAAGTATGGGATTAATGTCAACACATGTTCTTTGTAGGGGATAAGGTTAGGGTGCTTCATGTCCCATTCTCCTTTGATCTGACTGATGACCAAGGTTGAGTCTCTGAATACACTTAAGGACTTGATTCCCAAATTTATGGCAGCCTTGAGACCAAAAATACACGCTTCGAATTCTGCCATGTTATTTGTATAATTAAAGCAAATTCTTGCAGTGAAGGGAGTATGACATCATTCAGGGGATATGATTACATCACCTATGCCATTTCCGAGTGTGTTGGACGCCCCATCAAAAACTAGGGGCCATCGGGATCCTTGTTCAGGTCCGTCATATGGTCTGAGCTTTTCACAGTCATTTAACGTCATGATGTCTTCATCTGGGAATTTAAACTTCATGGACTGGTAGTCATCCACAACTTGATGATCAAGGTGATCGGCTAGTATACTTCCCTTTATTGATTTTTAGGTAGTGTAGTGAATGTCGTATTCTGTTAGGATCATCTGCCATCTTGCTATTCTCCCAGAGAGGGCAGGCTTCTCAAATATGTATTTTATTGGATCCATTTTGGATATCAGTAAGTTAGTATGGGTCAACATATATTGTCTTAGACGGTGAGCAGCCCATGCCAGAGCGCAACAAGTTTTCTCGAGCAGTGAATATCTTGTTTCACAGTCGGTAAACTTTTTGCTCAGGTAGTAAATAGCATGCTCTTTTCGGCCAGACTCGTCATCCTGCCCCAGCACACACCCCGTTGAATTTTCCAAGATAGTTAGATACATGATCAAGGGTCTTCCCTCGAATGGCGGCATTAAAACAGGAGGCTCTTGTGGGTAATCCTTGATCTTGTCGAAGGCAACTTAGCATTCATCATTCCATTTGACTACTTGATCTTTCTTCAATAATTTGAAGTTTGGTTCACAAGTAGCTGTTAAGTGAGAAATGAATCTGGCAATGTAGTTTAGCCGTCCTAAGAATCCTCTGAATTCCTTATCAGTACGAGGAGCAGGAATTTCTTGTATTGCTTTCACCTTGGTAGGATCCACACCGATACCTTTACCGCTGACGACGAAACCTAGGAGTTTACCGGACCTCACCCCAAATGTGCATTTATCCGGGTTCAACCTCAGCTTGTACTTCTTTAGTATCTCAAATAGTTTCTGCAAACGTTCAAGATGTTCCTCTTCAGTTTGAGATCTGGCTATCATGTCTTCCACATAGACCTTTACTTCATGATGTAACATGTCGTGAAATAGAGCTACCATGGCACGCTGATAGGTTTCCCCAACATTCTTCAACCCGAATGGCATAACCTTGTAACAGAATGTGCCCCATTGTGTGACGAAGGTCGTTTTCTCCATGTCCTCATATGCCATTTTAATCTGGTTGTAGCCTGAGAAACCATCCATAAATAAGAACTGTTGCACCCCAAAATTTGCCCTCTCATGTTTCCCAAAGTCTTCCCCCTGCATGGTTGATCACAAACTCTTGCCTAAGAAAAAAGAAAATTTTTGAGTGGTGCTTCAAGACCCTTCGATTGGCATTCTGAAAGACCCTTCGATTGGCATTCTAAAGGAGCATTTCGATTGGCATTCTGAAGGAGCATTTCGATTGGCATTCTGAAGGAGCACTTCGATTGGAATTCTGAAAGACCCTTCGATTGGCATTCTGAAGGAGCATTTCGATTGGCATTCTGAAGGAGCACTTCGATTGGCATTATGTCAAGGATTTCGATTGGCATTCTGAAAGACCCTTCGATTGGTATTCTGAAGGAGCCTTTCGATTGGCATTATGGACAAGTACTTCGATTGGCATTATAACAGTGTCCTTCGATTGGAATTCCAAAAAGGTCCATTCGAAGAAGCATTCAAAGGTTCCATTCGAAGAAGCTTTCGAAAAGCATTCGAAGGAGGCCATCAGCCCATTCGAAAGGGAGCATTCGAAGGAGGCCATCAGCCCATTCGAAAGGGAGCATTCGAAGGCCAGTTATATGTCATTCAAAATTCAAAGAGGGACAATATCCCATGTGTTTAGCCAACGTTACGAACTCTCATTCATGGCTTTCAAACACATAATTAACGTTACAAATCCTCATTCATGGTTGTCAAACACATAATCAAGGTCATTTAAACCTTTGTCTTCCTGTCCCTTCCACCCCCTCTATATAAAGAGATCACAAGTGTTGCAAAAGGACATAAAAAATTATACAACGAAAATCACACAAAAACTCTGCAGGAAAACAAAACAAAAAAAAACATTGGAGAGGTGCTGCCCATACAATCCATCAAAGGTTGTCATATTTTCCAAGCCAAAACAGTCCTTCAGATCAAAGGTGCCCACGCCCAGAAGCCCTCAGATCAAAAGTGCCTACATCCAGGAAGTTCCCAGATCGAAGGTGCCTACATCCAGGAAGCGCCCAAATTAAAAGTCCAATCTGCTGGTAAGAAAGGGTAAACTATCCAACCTCATATTTGCATAATACATCCATACTGGTTGTTACCTTCGATTTTCTATCCTAGACAGGATCAAGAGGCCTGGGTTTGGCACCCAGGTCATGTTCTTCGTTTGCTAACATTTGCTGCAGATTTAGCCTGAAGAGACCCAGCAAGCGCAGGATCGAAGGGCCTGGGGTTCAATACCCAGGCCCTACATTTTATTTCGCTAACATACTTTTGCAGGTATAACATTCCAGATCGAAGGAGACACCTTCTCTGGATCGAACCCATTAGCATGCTGGATCAAAGGAGGCATCTCATTCCTAGATCGAAAGCCATGACCTCCATGATCAAAAGACAATCCTCTTCCCTGGATCGAAGGCTACTCACGCCTTACTGTCTGGCCCCAATAGAAAGGACCATGACCCTCACTGGATCGAAGCTTCCATTCCTTCCCTGGGTCGAAACTCCTTTTTTTCCCCTGGATCGAAGGATCTCCCCCTTGTATTTTATTTTTGTTTTCATTGACATCTTTTTATCTTTTTGAATTAACATTAAAATAAAAAAAAACACAAAAAACATTAGGCTAGTTTTTTCTATTAAAATTAACTTTGTTAATTAATCTCTTAATTATCTTAACATTTTCTCAAAAACTAAAATTAAATAGATTTAGATCATTTTCCCAAAATAAAATAAAACAACAAAAAGATTTTATTCTTAGGATTTTTAGAGTTTATTTTCAGATTTGCGCGCGTTTATTTTATTGTAACTGCCTACTGGGATGTAATAGCTTAACTAAGACTTTTACTTTACTGCTTTTAAATTCCTGTACATATATTAACTGTTTAGATGTATGCTAACTAGGATTGCATGGCAAGAACTCTTAACTTAAAATCAACAGTAGCTCACCATGACATGCAAAGATAATATAACTGAAAATTGA
This sequence comes from Vicia faba, assembly GCA_948472305.1. Taxonomy (NCBI): domain Eukaryota; kingdom Viridiplantae; phylum Streptophyta; class Magnoliopsida; order Fabales; family Fabaceae; genus Vicia; species Vicia faba. The sequence continues at coordinate 689,227,586 of OX451739.1, forward strand.
CACACTTGCACATGTCACTCCTAGGGTACACCTCACTTGGTTGCCTTGAGCGTGGTCATTAAGTATAGGATGTTTTAGAGGTCTTCCTTTGGTCCCAAGATCATAAGTTGCCTCGAAATGGTTGCCTCGATAAAAATGATCTAAGACATTAGGATTACCACTAAAGCGTCCTAACGTTGCTTTAGTGACCACACGTCCCTAAAATCGAATTGACCCGAAAAACTCCAACGACGGTGCTACCTACTCTTCAATAGTGGGATAGCACTGTCTAAAGGACATTTGCACAATTTAATTCCTTTTTGAGTAGGTAGAGGTTCTTAAGTACTTTCTCTTTTTAAAAACAAAACAAAACTTTTCGCACTTACACTTTCTTCAAAAACAAAACAAAACTCTTTTCAAAACCCACAAACACAAAGAAAAGCAAACTTTTGAAAACATAGTGAGCAAGTACCTAAGAGCCCGTGGATAACCACAGATAGAGAGGGTGCTAACACCTTCCCTTTCTATAATCTACCTCCCGAACCCGAGAAAAATCTCGAAAAGAAATTTTTCGGTGCTTTTGTCCTTTCCTTGTTGGATAAAATAAAAGACGGTGGCGACTCTTGCTTACCGTGACACTTTGCAAAAACAAATGCAAACGCGAACCAGCATTCTAAAAAATAGTCAGTTCTTATTCCCACTGATCACAGAACTGGCGACTCTGCTGGGGATGTATAAGTGAGGTGTACCTTAGGATTAGATCACTTGTGTTTTCAATTGTATGCTTTGTATGCTTTTAATTTTGTGGGCTTGTATTGGAGTTCTATAGATCCTAACCCGGATCTGGGGTACCCTTTTTAGGTAAGTAGCAATAAACTGTGAGGGATCTGTCCGGCGTAGACCGACACGGATGAAGCAGTAGCTACGTTGGTGTGGCACCTTAGTCTGTACCGATATCCCTTGTGTTGGAACGAGGAGAATATGGGTCTTCTAAGGAGTCATTAAGCACCAACTGACCTTAAAACCTTAAATTGACCAACTTGGCCATAGAACAGTAGCAGTATGCTACACTCATTGAGACTAAACTCTCGCGATGATTCCGGCCACAAGAAAAGGTTGCTAAACTGGAATTATGACCGATTGAGGGTAGTCAGTGATATTAAGATCCTCTAGAACCCGGTTACTATTTTTAGGACAGGTCTGAACCAACTAAACTGAAAGAGGGTAATACCTAAACTCTATGCCAGCCTGAAATCTAAGGGCTCTTATGTGTGACTTGTGTGCCTTCAAACTTGAACTACTTGCACATTCTTGTTATCTGACAACATGAGTTCCTTGAAGGTTTTGTTTACAGTCCTTATCCAATAATTTGGACTTATTGTAGGGTTTACTTACAGCACCTCACACTTTTGCTTAAACGCATATCATACGCATCATAATATCATGCCTTAACATTTCCTTAACCATTTCAAGGATCTCAAGGGTCTGTGATGCAGGTTATGGTAAATCAGATGTCCAGCAAGGGGCAAAGGGGATTTATTTTCCTCTAGCCAATGCCATCTAGAGATCAAAACACGATAACTTGAGTCAGGGGCTATGACCCACTCGATATGGTGAGCTTGACTCTTGAAGAAGGACTCTCAGCAACATGAAGTTCCTTCAATCAAGCTACCAGATTCAGATTCTAACAAGTTTCTTATTTACCCCGTGAGATCCTTGAAAACATTGCATATATATATCATACATATCATTGCATTACAGGTCTCCCAGTACAGGTTTCTCATCTTCTTCGATGTTTATTTCAGCAATCATCATGTCTACTGAACCTTCCACCGAGCAAGCCATCAAGGCCCTCCAGGCCCATAATGTCCAATTTCAGGAGTTGGTCATGAGCCTAGCTAAGGGTCAGCAGGACCTGAAGACCCTGGTCCTGAAAGAGAGGAAGAAGAAGAAATAGAGGACCATCCTGTTCAACACTGGATGCAGGTTTGGAAACGGGCTGCAGAATGAAGTTGATCTGAACACCTCATCTGGATGGAAAGATAGTTCACAATAAAGGAGGGCTCCTAGCCCTATGGTCTCCGACAACGAGACGGACTATGATGAAGAACAGTATCCTCCTGCTGAGGATAAGTACAAATAGCTGGAAGACCACCTGAGCGCTATGGAGATACAGAAGGCGCCCGGTCTGGACTTGGGAGATCTAGGTCTATCCTCTGGGGTGGTGATTCCCCATAAATTCAAGGCACCTTCTTTTTCCAAGTATGACGGAGCTTCCTGTCCAAAGTTGCACCTCCGGTCATATGTGAGGCAGATCCAACCTTACACGGCTAATAAGAACTTGTGGATCCATTTCTTTCAAGACAGTCTCTCAGGGACTCAGCTTGAATGGTTCTGTCAACTGGAAGGAGCTAACATCCACAACTGGGAGGACCTTGCTGCTACTTTTTACAAGCAATACCAGTATAATGTCGACCTTACTCCCACGCGTACTCAGCTTCAGGGTATGTTTATGGGTACAGGCGAAGGCTTTAAGGACTACGCTCAGAAGTGGAGAGATCTTGCTGGAAGAGTCCAACCCCCTCTATCTGATAGGGAGTTGGTGGATATGTTTCTTGGGACTTTGTCTGGTCCCTATTTCAAACACTTGATCGGAAGCTCTTCAGCCGGATTCACCGAGCTAATACTGATCGGCGAAAGGGTCGAAGCTGGCATCAAAAGTGAGAAGATTCAAGAAGAAACACCTTCTGATGCTCAGAAAAATCCCTACAATGGGAAGAAAGAGTCCAATCCTGTGAACAGTCACCATCACCAACACGTAGGGGCAGTCCTGGTCTCTGGTTCTGCGTCACACCGACAACAGAAAAAGGGAAATCAACGAAAGCCAGATGAGCCTAAAAGACAGTTCACCAACATCAACATGCCATTGTCTCAAGCGTTGCAACAATTGTTGAAGATGAATCTGATTACGGTGATAAACCCTCATCCGAACCCTAAGACTTCTTCTCCCAACTACAATCCTAATGCGACCTGCGCTTATCATTCTGATAGTCTCGGGCATGACACTAACGATTGTTGGGCATTGAAGTACAAGATTCAGAATTTGATTGATGCCAAGGAGATTGAGTTTGGTCCTCCGGAGACTCTAGCATAATCACTGCTCCTATTCCATATCATTGAAAGCTTTTGTTCATTTGAATTTTCAAGTTGTAATCTCTTTGTTATTCAAACAATTATCTATTAATGCCAAACTTTGTTTCATTAATGCATTGCATATGTTTGTCTTGATTTGATCCAATCATTTTAATTACATTTAAACTATGCTTTTTTATGACATTCAACTCTTGCTAAAAGTTACAAGCCTTTAGAGGGAGGATGACGAAACAATGTCATAATCTCATACAGTATGCTTTTGGACAGACCTTGCTGACGATGTACAGGCATTTCTTTCAAATCCTAAACACTGGAGTTATAAGGAAGATAATCCCTAGTCAACCCCTTCGAGCCAAAGAAGTAGGAGTTTTATGTTTTAAACACAAATTGAAACCCTTAATTTAAACCTGGGGCAGGGTAGTCTCTCAATTAATTCAAAAAGATGCGCATTGAAGTCACAAAACTCTCAGTTCATAATACAATGAACGGCATCAAAAGCATTCCTCTGGAATCAAAAGATAGTAGTGGTTCCTCATCTCATAGGCAGTCAATCTCTCAAAAAAAAAGCCCACTGAGCCAAAACCTATAAAGGAGGCTTAAGAAAGCTGGGGCATCCCGCTGACTGTAATCTTGAAAACAGGAACAGTCAGGCAAAAGTTAGGGATAACAAATCAAAAGAACGAGGTCGCTAAAAATCCTCAACAACATGAAAAATGTTGCAAAGATGATTGCCTTCCAACAAATCCAACTTGTGTGAACCATCACCAAAACGTCGTTCCAAATTCGAATAGAGTTCGACGCACAATTAACTGAGTTTAGGATTGAAGAACATCACGACGAGCGGGTGGGTACAAATATACTTTGAGCCTTTATCCTTTGTTTCTTAAACCGTGAACCAAACCACGTTACAACCCTTCAAAAGTCCTAATTGAAGCATGGGTTAGTTCGAAAGCATACTGTTACAAAAGGTATCCTGACTCCTGTAAGGCTTTGCCCTAAATCTTGTGTTGAATTTGTCTTATAAAGAGTTTTCTGCTAAAAAACGCATTTTTCAAAACTTCGAGACAAGCATAAACTTTGCATTATTTGAATATCATTGTTTGCATTTGGCTATTTGTTTGACAGCGGAGAAATTCACACAATGAATATTCGATGAACGAAAGTCCTCTCAGTGAACAAAATCACTTCAAAAAGAATGAAACTTCCATTGACAAATCTCCTATCAACAAGGGGACTTGACATGTCACTATCCAGCACACCTGGGGCAGTCCAGTCAAGATTTCAAGAAATCTCTGAAGAAGTACAGAGTAACCAGGGGCAAGTATCCATCTTCGTCACTTGGGGCATTGAACATCAATCTCAGTGAAGGGTTGCGTACAATTAAACATTTTCTGGCAATATCACAAACACTTGCTACTAGGGGAAATGACAAATCTCCCCAAAATCCTTCTCATAGGATGACTTCCAGCAAGGGTTTAATCTCTGAAAACCTTTCCCCAGCTGAATCAACCTCAAGAATCCTCGAGGACTTCCCCCAACAAAGATGTCACCTCTCTAGCGGATTGACGACAGGGCTTATTTCCCCAACAGCACCAAGATTCCCCAGCTTGAGTTTGCCTCTCCGACTAATACAAATCAAAGGACCATAACTCTTCTTCCTCAGTAGACTCTGGAAGCTTGTCCCCTGCGAAACACAAATAAGTCTCCTCAGCCAAATTCAGAGGTTATCCTCACAAGAGTCTAATTGGATTATCCTCAGCAAGTGGCAACTGAAAGATCATCCCCAGCAAAGTTCTTTCTATCCCCAACGGAGTTCATTCCTTTCATATACAGAAATTCAATCCCCAACAGGGTTCACTATCACCAGCAACAACAATTCATCCCCAGCTGAGTTTTATTTCTCCAAATCAACAGATCTTCTAGCAGAGTATATACTCCCCACAGAGTCATTTCCTCGTCAGTCCATTCCCCAGCGGAGTTATTCTCTCCTGCAGGATTATTCTCCCAATCATCTTCGGTCGTTATCTCCAGCAAGTGAAACTCTTCATTCTCTAACAACAGTCAGGGATTTATTTTCCCAAACTCGGACGTACCACAATAGCATTTCATGTTTATACATCATGACGTGCACATACATATTGCATACAACATAATCTCATTTATTTTGAGAACATCATCATACAATGCATATCATGCATCATATACGATTAATCATGTACCTTTTCAGGAAGGATGGTTATCATCAACAACTTCCAGCGAGTTCAAGATTAACTCCGGAAACTAAACAGACTTCACACGGGTTTATCCTGAAAAATCCTACACGGGTCCTTTATCATATATTTCTGAATGAAGTTTTACACGAACTCATCCCAAAGTAACCTTACCCAGGTTCCTCCAGAAGTTTCACACAAACTTATCCCACAGTAACCTTACCCCGGTTCATTCTGAAGTTTTACACGAACTTATCACAAAGTAACCTTACCCAGGTTCCTCCAGAAGTTTCACACGAACTTAGCCCGAAGTAACCTTACCCTGGTTCCTTCTCTTTCCAAGATGTAGTTTTACATGGACTCATCATCAGGCAACCCTACAACGGTTCCTTCTCAATTCCAGATGCAGTTTTACACGGACTCATCATGAAGCAACCCTACACCGGTCCCTTCTCTTTCCAAGATGTAGTTTTACACTGACTCATCATCAGGCAACCCTACACCGATTCCTTCTCAATTCCAGATGCAGTTTTACACGGACTCATCATGAAGCAACCCTATACCGGTTCCTTCTCTTTCCAAGATGTAGTTTTACACTGACTCATCATCAGGCAACCCTACACCGGTTCCTTCTCAATTCCAGATGCAGTTTTACACGGACTCATCATGAAGCAACCCTACATCGGTTCCTTCTCAATTCCAGATGTAGCTTTACACGGACTCATCATGAAGCAACCCTGCACAGGTTCTCTCTTTCCAAGATGCAGTTTTACACGGACTCATCGTCAAGAAACCCTACACAGGTTCCTCCTTTCCAGATGAAGTTTTACACGGACTCGTCATCAGGCAACCCTACACCGGTTCCCTCTCTTTCCAAGATGCAGTTTTACACAGACTCGTCATCAAGAAACCCTACACAGGTTCTCTCTTTCCAAGATGAAGTTTTACACGGACTCCTTATCAGGCAACCCTACACTGGTTCCCTCTTTCCAAGATGCAGTTTTACACGGACTCGTCATTAAGAAACCCTACACCGGTTCCCTCTCTTCAATATGCAGTTTTACACGGACTCGTCATCAAGAAACCCTACACAGGTTCCCTCTTTTCCAGATGAAGTTTTACACGGACTCGTCATCAGGAAACCCTACACAGGTTCCCTTTTCCAAAGATAAAGTCTTACACGGATTCATCATCAGGAAACCCTACACCGGTTCCCTCTCTTTCCAAGATGCAATTTTACACGGACTCATCATCAGGAAACCCTACACCGGTTCCCTCTCTTTCCAAGATGCAGTTTTAGATGGACTCGTCATCAGGAAACCCTACACTGGTTCCCTCTCTTTCCAAGATGCAGTTTTACACGGACTCATCATCAAGAAACCCTACACAGGTTCCCCCTTTTCCAGATGAAGTTTTACACGGACTCGTCATCAGGAAACCCTACACAGGTTCCCTCTTCCAAAGATGAAGTTTTACAAGGACTCATCATCAGGAAACCCTACACCGGTTCCCTCTCTTTCCAAGATGCAGTTTTACACGGACTCATCATCAGGAAACCCTACACCGGTTCCCTCTCTTTCCAAGATGCAGTTTTACATGGACTCGTCATCAGGAAACCCTACACCGGTTCCCTCTCTTTCCAAGATGCAGTTTTACACGGACTCTTCATCAAGAAACCCTACACAGGTTCCTCCTTTCCAAATTGAAGTTTTACACGAACTCGTCATCAAGAAACCCTACACAGGTTCCTCCTTTCCAGATTAAAGTTTTTACACGGACTCGTCATCAGGAAACCCTACACCGGTTCCCTCTCTTTCCAAGATGCAGTTTTACATGGACTCATCATCAGGCCACCCTACACCGGTTCACTCTCTTTCCAAGATACAGTTTTACATGGACTCATCATCAGGCAACCCTACACAGGTTCCTCCTTTCCAGATGAAGTTTTACATGGACTCATCATGAAGTAACCATACCCGGGTTCCTTCTCAGTCCAGATATGCAGTTCACCTCCAAAGTTAGACTTCCCCAGCGGAATCTTCTACAACAACAGGTATGCAAGTTCTCTCTAAGGAATCTCTTATGCGATCGACACTCCTGCAGATGGCATCTATAAGCCCATCCTCCTACCAACAATCTCGAAATGGCATCTGTAAGCCCATTCCCGACATCACAATGCTAATACTACACCATGCGAGTGCAAATTTCTGGGCACTCTAGTGTTCAATTATCTTCCACCTTCGGATCACGAAAGGCTCGAAAGCCAATCTATATCCTCAGGTTTAAGAAAATTGAACAAGGGCAACTGTTGCACCCCAAAATTTGCCCTCTCATGTTTTCCAAAGTCTTCCCCCTGCATGGTTGATCACAAACTCTTGCCTAAGGAAAAAGAAAATTTTTGAGTGGTGCTTCAAGACCCTTCAATTGGCATTCTAAAAGACCCTTCGATTGGCATTCTGAAGGAGTATTTCGATTGGCATTCTGAAGGAGCATTTCGATTGGCATTCTGAAGGAGCACTTCGATTGGCATTCTGAAAGACCCTTCGATTGGCATTCTGAAGGAGCATTTCGATTGGCATTCTGAAGGAGCACTTCGATTGGCATTATGTCAAGGCTTTCGATTGGCATTCTGAAAGACCCTTCGATTGGTATTCTGAAGGAGCCTTTCGATTGGCATTATGGACAAGTACTTCGATTGGCATTATAACAGTGTCCTTCGATTGGAATTCCAAAAAGGTCCATTCGAAGAAGCATTCAAAGGGTCCATTCGAAGAAGCTTTCGAAGGAGGCCATCAGCCCATTCGAAAGGGAGCATTCGAAGGAGGCCATCAGCCCATTCGAAAGGGGGCATTCGAAGGCCAGTTATATGTCATTCAAAATTCAAAGAGGGACAAGATCCCATGTGTTTAGCCAATGTTACGAACTCTCATTCATGGCTTTCAAACACATAATTAACGTTACAAATCCTCATTCATGGCTGTCAAACACATAATCAAGGTCATTTAAACCTTTGTCTTCCTGTCCCCTCCACCCCCTCTATATAAAGAGATCACAAGTGTTGCAAAAGGACACAAAAAATTATACAACGAAAATCACACAAAAACTCTGCAGGAAAACCGAACAAAAAAAACATTGGAGAGGTGTTGCCCATACAATCCATCAAATGTTGTCAGATTTTCCAAGCCAAAACAGTCCTTCAGATCAAAGGTGCCCACGCCCAGAAGCCCTCAGATCAAAAGTGCCTACATCCAGGAAGTTCCCAGATCGAAGGTGCTTACATCTAGGAAGCGCCCAAATTAAAAGTCCAATCTGCTGGTAAGAAAGGGTAAACTATCCAACCTCATATTTGCATAATACATCCATACTGGTTGTTACCTTCGATTTTCTATCCTAGACAAGATCAAGAGGCCTGGGTTTGGCACCCAGGTCATGTTCTTCGTTTGCTAACATTTGCTGCAGATTTAGCCTGAAGAGACCCAGCAAGCGCACGATCGAAGGGCCTGGGGTTCAATACCCAGGCCCTGCATTTTATTTCGCTAACATACTTTTGCAGGTATAACATTCTAGATCGAAGGAGACACCTTCTCTGGATCGAACCCATTAGCATGCTGGATCGAAGGAGGTATCTCATTCCTAGATCGAAAGCCATGACCTCCATGATCAAAAGACAATCCTCTTCCCTGGATCGAAGGCTACTCACGCCTTACTGTCTGGCCTCAATCGAAAGGACCATGACCCTCTCTGGATCGAAGCTTCCATTCCCTCCCTGGGTCGAAACTCCTTTTTTACCCTTGGATCGAAGGATCCCCCCCTTGTATTTTATTTTTGTTTTCATTGACATCTTTTTATCTTTTTTAATTAACATTAAAATTAAAAAAAAAACACAAAAAATATTAGGCTAGTTTTTTCTATTAAAATTAACTTTGTTAATTAATCTCTTAATTATCTTAACATTTTATCAAAAACTAAAATTAAATAGATTTAGATCATTTTCCCAAAATAAAATAAAACAACAAAAAGATTTTATTCTTAGGATTTTTAGAGTTTATTTTCAGATTTGCACGCGTTTATTTTATTGTAACTGGCTACTGGTATGTAATAGCATAACTAAGACTTTTACTTTACTGCTTTTATTCCCCCAATTTTTGGACATGTAAATAATCCCCCTCCCCGAAGCCTTGTAATAGCTTAGGATTTACAATTTCCGCACTTTAAATTCCTGTACATATATTAACTGTTTAGATGTATGCTAACTAGGATTGCATGGCAAGAACTCTTAACTTAAAATCAACAGTAGCTCACCATGACATGCAAAGATAATATAACTGAAAATTGACACACTTGCACATGCCACTCCTAGGGTACACCTCACTTGGTTGCCTCGAGCGTGGTCATTAAATATAGGATGTTTTAAAGGTCGTCCTTTTGTCCCAAGATCATAAGTTGCCTCGAAATGGTTGACTAGATAAAAATGATCTAAGACATTAGGATTACCACTAAAGCGTCCTAACGTTGCTTTAGTGACCACACGTCCCTAAAATCGAATTGACCCGAAAAACTCCAACGACGGTGCTACCTACTCTTCAATAGTGGGATAGCACTGTCTAAAGGACATTTTCACAATTTAATTCCTTTTTGAGTAGGTAGAGGTTCTTAAGTACTTGCTCCTTTTAAAAACAAAACAAAACTTTTCGCACTTACACTTTCTTCAAAAACAAAACAAAACTCTTTTCAAAACCCACAAACACAAAGAAAAGAAAACTTTTGAAAACATAGTGAGCAAGTACCTAAGAGCCCGTGGATAACCACGGATAGAAAGGGTGCTAACATCTTCCATTTCTATAATCTACCTCCCGAACCCGAGAAAAATCTCGAAAAGGAATTTTTCTGTGCTTTTGTCCTTTCCTTGGATAAAATAAAAGACGGTGGAGACTCTTGCTTACCGCGACACTTTGCGAAAACAAACGCAAACGCGAACCAGCATTCTAAAAAACAGTCAGTTCTCATTCCCACTGATCACAAGAACACTTTATGATATGCGGTATTGTCAACCAGAATGTCGATATAGGGAAGCAGAAAATCATCCTTGGGGCTTGCCCTATTCAAATCTCTGTAGTCCACGCACATTCGTACCTTGTCGTCCTTTTTAGGAACTGGAACAACATTGGCAACCCATTATGGATAGGAGGTAACGACTAAGAATCCGACATTGAATTGTTTCATGACTTCGGCCTTGATCTTCTCTGACTGTCTAGCCGCATGCGACGGACTTTCTGTTTTACCGGAGGGCAATCTTCTTTTGTCGGTAGACGATGGACCAAGATATCAGCATCAAGTCCTAGCATGTCTTTGTACAACCAGGCAAATGCCTCAACATAATCATGTAGCAACTGAGTTAGACGCTTCTTGACACTGGGTTCCAGATTGGCACCCTTCTTAACTTCTTTCTTGTCTTCTTTGGTACCTAGGTTAATTGTGTCCACTGGTTCTTCGTGGGGTTGTATGGTCCTTTCTTCTTGTTGTAGTAACCTGGCTAGTTCCCATAGCACTTCACAATATTCCCCACCTTCTTCTTCGACTTGGTAGGTTAGATTTTCAGAGTCACAAAAGGCCATAGTAGAATTGTTACCCATGGGATCCCGAATGGATGTAGATCTGCATTTTGAATGTGAGTGTGTGTAAGAGTGTAGCTATCTTTGAAAGAAATAAAAATTTAAAAAAAGAAAGATAAAGAGCACAAAGTTTGTATGCAAAAATGTCCATGATTCATTGATGACATATGAAAATGAGGTAACAACCCTTACAAATGGACCATTGTGTCTCGGGTAAGACACAAGGCTTTAAAATTCTGAATTGTTTAAATATTACAGGTCCGGAAAAAAATTAAAGACAATTATTGTTGGATAAAAGTAATTGGGACAAAATCTTTAGCTTCCCAGTTGCTGAGTCCTCCGTTGATTATTGGGAAAATACAGTCTTCTAGGTCACAACTGTCATCATCATCATCCTCCACTGCATTGACTTCATGGTTGCTTATCTTCAAAGGTGGTTGCTCGGCACGGGAACGGCGTACAGCTTTCTGGGCCCCTGAAGTGAAACCCAAACCAAATTTGTCAAATTTGTATGGGAATTTAGGAGTTTTCCCCAAATAGTACACCCACCTTCTTCGATTACGGCCTTGGCATCTTTCAGTGGAGACATCTTTAGCGGAGGTCTTGTAATCTTTGGGACTTGGGAAACAGTCTTGGTAGCTGCCACTGTTTGTGGGACTTCCTCGAAGTGCTGACGGAGTTTCAATGAATTAACTATCCAATTCCACGTATCTGAAGGAGTTCAAGTGACTAGCCATATATTCTTCTTCTCCATGGACAATAATGATTTTCCCTTTGGTTGGGTATTTCAGCATCTGATGTAATGTAGAGGTGACAGAACCAGCGTTGTGAATCCATGGTCGGCCTAATAAATAGGAATATGAAGGGAGAATGTCCATCACATAAAAAGTTGAATCAAATGTTTGAGTTCTAACTTTTATGGGGATGTCCACCTCCCCGTGCACCATTCTCTTTGAACCGTCGAAGGCCTTTACCACTATGTTGCTGGGTTTTAAGGTCAAACCTTCATAGTCGAGTCTATCAAGATCCTTCTTAGGCAGCACATTCAAAGATGAACTGGTATCAACCAAGACATGGGCCAAATTTGTGTCCCGGCATTCGACAGAGACATGCAATGCCTCGTTGTGCTTCCTCCCTCTAGGTGTCAAGTCAGCATCAGAAAAGCCTAAACCATTTTCAGTGGTTAAACTAGCCACACAGTCTTGGAATTGATCAGCAGAGGTTTCTTGTGGCACATGGGCAGTTTTAAGAAATTTCACCAAGGCCTTCGCATGAGCCTCGGAGCACAACAATAAAGCCAGCATAGAAATCTTTGACTGAGTCTGCCCTAGCTGTTCGACTACATTGTAGTCGCTTCTCTTTATAATTTTCATAATTTCTTCCATCTCCTTTTTGGAGGCTTCCAGGGTAGATATTGATTGCGCCTTCATCTGAACAGGCTCAACCAGAATGCCTTTGCCCCGAGTCTCGGTCGACTCGGCGGTAGGAGTGTCAGTAGGGGTAACTATAGGGATTGTAGTAGTAGTGTCAACAGGGACAGAGGCAGGGATGATCACAGGACCGGTAACAGTTTTTGGAGAAGCAATCTCTGGGGAGAATACTCTGCCACTTCGGGTTATCTTGCTGATTCCCACAATGTTGCCGATGTCAAGGTCAACCTTCTCAAGAATTGAATCTTCATTAGCCAGCCAATCCTGTTTGACACCGTGATAGTAGACATCACCCCCATAATTCCAGGGGACAGTTTTATCTGATGAGTACGGGATTGGTCTGGGCATAGTAATTATCAGTGGAGCCACTTTAGTAACTGATGTAATCCTAACGGGTATTTTGGTGGAGACCCTGGAAGGATTTGCGGAAATGGTTACTATTGAAACATCATTGTAAGAAATGGTTGGAACAGGAGTCTTTTCAAAAAAAATCTCTTTATCATCCATTAGGCGTTGGACACCTGCTTTCAATAAATGAAAACCAGTTGGTAGGGATAAACAAAGGTGGCAGCTTTCGTCACAGCCCAGAAATAAACCAGCTTTCAACAGGTTCCTCTTGACAGTCATGAGAGGATTAACAAGTTCATCAACAGCAGTAACAAACACATAATCTTCAACAGCGTTAACATCACAGCCATGCTTGGGCATGGGAGCGGTGATAACATTTTGGATTTCAGGAGCATCAAATTCAATTTCTTTTACTTCGAGAAGGTCTTGTACCTTATTTTTCAAAGCCCAACAGTTGTTGGTATCATGGCCTGAACTTTCTAAATGGTAAGCACAACGATCATTAGGATGGTAGTAAGGAGATGCGGTGTTGGGATTCTTTGGAGCTTCCTTCAAAGTTACCAGATTGGATCTCAATAAATGTGGCAGGACTTGAGATAGTGTCATATTAATCCGGGTAAGTTGTCTTACTGGTCTTTCTGTTCTAGGCTGATTGCTCCTTTGTTGAGTAGGTGCAGGCTTAGGGATCATGACAGCCCCTACCATTGGACGGTGTTCAGTTCTATCTTGATTTCTTTGAGGATACACAACACCAAATTCTTTCTTCCCAATAAATGATTTTCTCACGGCACTAGAGGATGCGTCTTTTTGGATCTTCCCACTCTTAATCTCGGCTTCCACTCTTTCCCCAATCAATACTAGTTCAGTGAAGTCTACTGAGGAGCTTCTAATTAGATGATTGAAAAAAGGACCAGACAGGGTACCCAGAAACATGTCTACTAGCTCTCTTTTAGACAGGGGAGGTTGGACTCTTCCTGCTTAGTCCCTCCATTTTTGAGCACAATCTTTGAAACCTTCGCTTAAAACCATAGCCATACTCTGGAGTTGAGTACGGGTAGGGGAAAGGTTTGTGTTATACTGATAATGTTTATAAAAAGCAGTGACAAGGTTTTCCCAGTTATGAATATTGGCCCTTTCCAGTTGATAGAACCAATCTAGTTGAGTCCCGGATAGACTATCCTGACAGAAGTGGACCCACAAATATCTGTCAGCAATGTGAGGCTGTATCTTCCTCACATAAGATCGGAGGTGCATCTTGAGACACGAGACCCCATCGTACTTAGCAAACACTGGTGCCTTGAATTTTTATGGAATAACAATCCCAGACACCAAACCCAGCTCTTCAAAGTCCAGCTCGAGCACTTTCTGAATCTCCATTGCACTTAGACGCTGTTGTACCCCAAAATTTTCCCTCTCATTTCTCAGGAAATCACCCTGGATTCTCAAAGTTTTCTCTTATACAAATCCAAGCCTTGAATTATCATTTCTTTCCAAGCAAACCATTTACAAGGGCAAAATGGTCATTTACACGCTGAGAAGTCAAACTTTGGCTTTTGGATCAAAATCAAATTACAAAATCACATTTCATCAAGACATGTTGGAATGCGAAGTTTGTTTCGTCAAGAAGTTCAAAAGTCAAATTTTACCTTGGAAAAGTTAAATTCTAAATACTTAGAATTTTTCTAAAGTATTTAAGAAAAATGACACTTCAGAACTTCTGATCCAGCCTCCAGGAAGGAGCAGTCAGAAGTTGTAAGAGTGGTTCAGCACATAATCTTTAGTCAAAACATGGCTTTTCAGCATTTATGCAAGTTCAGTCAGAGTTTGCTAGAGTAATGCAAAGAAGGCAATAAAGTGTAGTACGAAGCCTGAAAGCTCCTTCAGAACATGCTGGAACCAGAAGGTAAGAGGGTCAGAAGATTGGGTGCTACACTGAAGTAGAATCTCTAAGTCCAGAGTTTCAGAGGCAAATCAATGAAATTTCATGGAAAGCCTGAGGATCCTTCATAGCTTGCTGAGGCAACAGGATACAATGTGAGAAGACAGAAGTTGGATGTTTGTCCTAAATGGAATTTCTGACCCAGAGTTAAGCAATGATGCAAAATCTCACGTTACAGGATTTCTGATTTTTGACAAATCTCATCATCATTTAATGCTCATTAATGCTCACAACCACTTTTAAGTCTTCGTCCAAAGGATCTCTCCACGTGTAGGGTAGAAATAATTTTTTGCTGGATTAGGTAAAGGCCCATGCGCTACATTTCGCTTATAGGTTCACTTTTCCTTAATCCTTTCCTACTGCTCCAGCCTAAGCTAAAAACTGTTAGCCATCATACCTTTTTTTTTGGAACTTGCTTCAAGAGCAAGTCAGCATCTAGTGCATGATATTGGCGCCACTTGACATTTTAAAAACCACAAAGCTTTGCCTATAAATAGAATGCCATTGGTGACTGAGAAAGGCGGGGAGAGAAAAAAATTGCTGAAAAGAGACAGAAAGTTTGAACAAGAAAAAAACCTTGAATCTCTGCCCAAAATTCCTAGAGTTTCAAAAACTGTAAACACAACACACAAGCCATTAACTTTGGATCCCTTGCTTTCAAACTCCATTTGTTCTCAAAATATTTCTTGACTAAAAAGCACCCATACAGTTTCTGACCCACACGTTGGAAATTGCCATAACTTTTGTATTCATACTACTATATACCCTCCATCCATCCATTCAAAGAAGCTGTTCAGAACATCATCAGAGTTAAGGCTAACTCCAGTTCACAGAACTTCTTCCAGCTGCAAGGTAAGCACTTGTTGACCCTCACCGCATTGCTTAAAGCATTACCAGATTTGCATGCTCAAAAACACAATGTAGATATCATGCTTCTGATGTTGTATATGTTATGAGGTTTTCACGCATCTGTATGGTTAAGTAGATAATGAATCAGTTCAGAACTTTCTTGAAGAAACTAAAACTTAGAGTTAGGATTAGCAAAGGCGTGCTTGCCTCTGATTTATGGTCCTAATTTTCTTTATTTCTGAAGCGCTATGACACCTGCTGAAACTGTCCTAGGCATGTCTTCTGTTTTATGGAGAAATAAAAAAATTGCAGATGTTCTGACTAGCATAGAGGGAGACCAAGTTCTGACATTGGCACCAGCACCTTTGGAGCCTGTTCTGTTATCAGTAATATCAGAACTTCTGAAAATTATTGTGTTCCAAACAGGGTCAGAATCTCTGACCTCACACATTTTCACTAACAGGTTTCTGTTTTGCAGCGTGCCAGGGTCAGAACCTCTGACCTAGACATTTTTACTAACAAGTTTCTATTTTGCAGTGTGCCAGAGTCAGAACATCTGACCTATACATTTTCACTAACAGGTTTCTATTATGCAGTACGCCAGAGTCAGAACCTCTGACTTCATTTAGCAGCACGCTGATCCTTTTTTTTCTTCCCCTTGTTATTTTTCTTTTTCTTTATTTTTCTCGCTGGCACTCTCCATTTCATTAATCAGCAAAACACCAAAAATATTTCATTCACACTTTATTTTATCCTTTAAAACAAAAGACAAAAAATATTTTCTTAAAACAAAACAAGTTTATTTAATATTTTCTTGCATGTATTTCAATATGGTTGTAATAATAATTTAGGGCTTTGTTTTCATTTGCAATCCCCATTCATAAATTTGTACCCCCACCCCCTAAATATTGTAATAGCGTAGGACTTTACATTTCTGCAATTTATCACTTTCAAATGCAAATGCTAGAAAAAGATCAATCAAATAGAAGACCATAATTCAAGATAAAAATCAATCATGCAATCAAACACACTTGCACACAGACACTCTTAGGGTTTCTCCACTTGGTTTCCTTATACAAAAATAGCCATATTACGCATGCAAAGTATCTTGGTAAAACAAACAAAATCAAAAGATCATAGTTCCTCGATGACACTACTCTAAGTTGCCTTATAAAATTATCTTAGTCCCTCAAAAATACTAAGATACTTTGAAACATTGCTAATCATGGTTATACGATAACCCACGCCCGTCCCGTTTACATCCAAAGATAGGGTTATTTACCAAATTAATGGTAAGACAACAATGTCAAAGGAAAAGAAAATGCATAAGAAATACATTTGAGTAGGTAGATTGCTTCTAGTTACTTGCTCTATTTTCAAACAAATATCCTTGCTATTTTCAAAACAAACACACCCATTTCCAAACAACTTACAAACATTGAAAACATTTTCAAAAATACAAACATCTTTGTATACATTCTTACGAACGAGAATCATTACAAAGATTGCCTAAACAAATGGCCTCTTTTACAAAATACTTTCAAAACCACACAAAGCACAATTTCAAAACAAAAAGCAAGTGATCTAGCAAGTAACTAAGAGCCCATGGAAAACCATGGATGAAAAGGGTGCTAACACCTTCCCTTTTCATAATCTACCCCCCGAACTCAAGAAAACATCTCAAAGGTATTTCCTGTGCTTTTTCACCTTTCCTTTTGGATAAAAGAAAAGTCAGTGGCGACTCTTACTAACTGTAACATTTGCAAACACAAACGCAAAACCCTCAAGTCAGTTCTTCCACCGTATCACAGAACTGGCGACTCTGCTGGGGACTATTTTTAAAAGTGGGGTTACCTTAGGGCTAGATCACATTTACTTGCTTACATTGTTTGATTTGTTTGCTTTACATTTCGGTTCTTTGTTTGGGTTTGAATCCTCTACCGGGATTTGGGGATACATTGTAGGTAAATAGCAATACATTGTGGAAATTGTGCGGGGTATACCGACATGGTCTAAGCAATAGCTATGTTAGTGTGACATATTTGTGGGTACCGGTAGCCTTTGAGTTAATCAAAGAGAATACGGGGCCGCTGAGTGATGTCGTGAAGCACTAACGAACTTTTAGAACCTTTACTTGACCAACTTGGCCTTTAGGATGTAGTGAGATGACCGGATTTGGTGCAGTCCGAAGTTGGTAGATACTCGATACTACACTCATTGAGGGTTGGCTTCTTGGGATATTTCGGTCTCCATTAAAGAGGCTTGAGCTGAAACAATGACCAAGGAAACAATCCGATGATATTGAGCTCCTTAGAACCCGGTTACTATTATTAGGACAGGTTGAGCCAACTAAACTTCAAGAGGGTACTTACCTATAAAACCCCATGCAAGCCTAAACTAAGAACTTGTTTGTTTTGCTTTTATATACATAATTATGCATAACATCATGGACATCATATGCATCCACTAACCATTTCAAGGATTTTTGGAGATTCATCTTTGTTCTTGTTTTGTAGGATATGGATTCACTTCGCATGAAAACTATCCAAGTCAACCTTGTAAGAATTCCTCCATAACTTAGGGAGATAGCTTCAAGGATCCCTGATAGCTCTCCTTTCACCGAGAGACATGGTTTTCTGCTCAACTTGGTCACCTCCAACACAGATGAGGACATGATGAAGGTTCTCTTTCAGTTCTTTGATCCTCTGCACCATTGCTTCACATTTCCCGACTACCAGCTTGTGCCTACTTTGGAAGAATTCTCTCAACTCTTGAGGATTCCCATTCTAAATCAACTACCTTTCAACGACATGGAAAGAGACCCAAAGCCATAAGAGTTTGCTCAAGCTCTGCACTTGCACTCATCTAATGTCACAACTCATTGGGAAACTAGGAGTGGTGTCAAAGGCTTCTTAGCAAAGTTTCTTCTTGAGAAAGCCCAAATCTGTTGGAATTCCTTAGACTTGCAAGCTTTTAAGGAAATTGTGGCCCTTCTTATCTATGGGATGGTCTTGTTCCCCAATCCTGACCAACTCATAGATGTGAGCGCCGTCAAAATCTTCATGCCACGCAATCAGGTGCCTACATTGCTTGGGGATATCCTACACTCTTTTCACACTCGTACAATGAGGAAAAGAGGTGTCCTTATGTGTTGTACCCCTCTCCTGGAAAGATGGTTTATTTCTCATATTCCCCAATCAGTCTTATAGAATGAGCAAGGTTTAAGGTGGTCACAAAGGTTAATGACGCTC
This sequence comes from Vicia faba, assembly GCA_948472305.1. Classification (NCBI taxonomy): domain Eukaryota; kingdom Viridiplantae; phylum Streptophyta; class Magnoliopsida; order Fabales; family Fabaceae; genus Vicia; species Vicia faba. The sequence goes on from OX451739.1 coordinate 689,246,357, forward strand.
AAACATTCGAATATTTATTGGTGCTCTCGATCCAAAGAGAATGTTATCATTATTGACCGTTGTGGAGAATTCCCTAATGTCCCTCTACTTGGCATTAGGGGAGGCATCACCTACAACCCATGCTTAGTTATAAGACAATTTGGTTATGCCCAAAGGGATGGCCCGCACGAGATGCTGATTCAAGGCTTTATATTCGACTATGACAACGACGATTAAGGTCTTCGCCAGAGATTCATCCGAGCTTAGAGGATGCTAAACAAGGTGGATAGCAAGACTTTGGGACACAAGAATTAAATCCCTCTTGAGCCTTACCTCAAGTGGGTACGAACCTGTGCTCAAAGTCTTATGATGCCTTATCCTTCCATCCTTCCGTTGATCATTGAGCCTGTTAAGGAGGGAGAAGTTCCATACACTATCCTACATCCTGACATGCCCACATCTCTTGAAGACCTACAAAGGGATTGGATACAACTCAAAGGAGAGCGAGATACTTTTGAAGCCCAATTCTACGCAAGAGAGAAGAAGGTTTTGGAACTCACTAGGCTACTTCATGAGGAGCAGACTCTAAATGCCCACATCGCACCAAAGAGGATGCGCACTACTTTTTTTATCTTAGATTGTTGTATTATTTTTCCCAAGGGGCATTGATGTACTCAAACTCTATCTTATTAATGTAACGTGTGTTTATTTTTGTCTAAAACAAACTTGAATCTTTAAAAATCCTTGAAAACATTACATATGCACATATCATTCATCATAACATAAACAGGTCTTTTGCAACGAGTTTCCTCATCTCTTTACTGTTTATTTCATTAAGATAGATCTCAAACATACATTCAAAGATCTTCAAGTTCAAAATACGCAGTTCCAACAGTTACTCATGACCCTGGCCAAAGGACAAGAGGAGTTGAAGACTCTGTTGGCCAAAGAGAAGAAGAAGAAAGAGAAAAAACCAACCGGTGTTGTAATCATGGGGAGGAGGTTTCAAGGACATACTAGAAGAACCTTGAATTTCACAACAACCTCTGATGAAGGAAAAGGAAAGGAAACAGTGGTTCCGTCAGAATCTGAAGAGGAGGAAGAAGAGGAAGACTACTCCGAAGAACAGTATCCGCTGACTGATGATAAGTACAGACATCTTGAAGAGCGTTTAAACGCTATGGAAATACAAAGGGTACCAGGTCTAGACTTTGAAGAATTGGGGTTAGTGTCGGGAATTGTGATCCCACCGAATTTCAAAGTGTCGTTGTTTGCAAAATATGATGGGGTGTCATGTCCTAAGATGCACCTTCGATCATATGTGAGAAAGATCCAGCTGCACTCCGCCGATAAAGACCTATGGGTGCATTTTTTCCAAGATAGCATATCTGGAACACAACTCGATTGGTTTTACCAATTGGAAAGGGCCGACTGTGATGCGGTGGGAGAACTGACTTGAGGTTTGCGTTTTGTGTTCACAAATGTCGCGGTTAGCAAGAGTCGCCACCGACTTTTCTTTTATCCAAAAGGAAAGGTAAAAAAGCACAGGAAAGACCTTTGAGATGTTTTCTTGAGTTCGGGGGGTAGATTATGAAAAGGGAAGGTGCTAGCACCCTTTTCATCCATGGTTTTCCATGGGCTCTTAGTTACTTGCTTAGATCACTTGCTTTGCTTTTGAAATTGTTTGAAATGGTGCTTTGTGTGGTTTTTAAAGTATTTTGAAAAGAGGCCATAGTTTAGGCAATTTTTGTAATGATTCTCGTTCGTAAGAATATATACAAAGATGTTTGTCTTTTGAAAAAAATATTTCAATGTTTTGAAAGTTGTTTGGAAATGTTTTGAAATGTGTGTGTTTGTTTGAAAATAGCAAGGATTTGTTTTGAAGAGAGCAAGTAACTTAGAAGCTATCTACCTACTCAAAAGATATTTCTTGTACATTTTTATTCCTTTGACATTGTTGATTTACCATTGGTTTGGTAAATAACCCTATCTTTGGATGTTAAACGGGACGGGCGTGGGTCATCGTATGACCATGATAGCAATGTTGCCAAGTATCTTAGCAAGTTTTGAGGGACCAAGATCATTTGTTTAGGAAACCTTTTGATAGCGTCATCGAGGGACTATGAACTTTTATTTTGTTTTGTGTTGCCAAGATGCTTTGCATGCATACCATGGCCATTTTTACTTAGGCAACCAAGTGGGTGAAACCCTAAGGGTGCTTGTGTGCAATGTGTGTCATTTTACATGCATTTTGATTGTCTTGGAATAGGTCATTCTATTTGTTTATTTTTGGTCTTATCATGCAAAACCCTAATTTACTACACATGGTATAAATGCGATAAATTGCGTAAAAGTAAACTAAGCTATTACAACATATATTATGGGAGGGGGGATACAAGTTTTTGAATGGGGATATTGCACAAAATAAACCCTAAAAATACTATTACAACTCAATTGAATATTGTGTGAAATAAATAAATACACAAATATTTAAATATGCAATGCAATGTATTTATGAAAAAAATGTTTTGTATTTTGTTTTTGTATGAGAAAATGATTTATGTAAACCCTAGAAAAAAGGAAAAATAATAGTATTATTTTTGAAAAGGGAAAACCCTAATTTTTTATTAAAGAAAATATATGTTCTAAATTAATTATTTTGTCCATTTTTGTACAAGAAAATAATAAATAATATTATGTACAAATATTAAAAATTAAAATATATATATGAAAATAAATATTTTATGTATAAAATAATAAAATAAAAATGTATAGTATTTTTAAATGTATTTATAATTTATTTAAGAAAATAAAGTTCTATTTATTCTAGTAAACTATTTTTTATACAAAAAATAAAATTAAAATAAAATAAAAATGCAAAAAATAAAGAAAATATTTTTCATGATTTTTGTGATTCAGAAAAATAAATAAAAACAATAAATATAAAAGGATAAAAAGAAAATATGAAAAATAAAACAAATATGCAAAGGGGGTGCAAATATCAAGTCAGGGGGGTGTGAAGATCAAAAACAGAAGGCCCAAGGCCCAGGCCAGTCGTCCCTGACCTCCAGCATCCATTTGCGCGCGTATCTGCCTTCAAACTTGTAACTCTCTATTGCTTGCATAAAATCAAAAACTTGTAACATGAAAAATGTAGCATTTCATCTCACGATTCCAATGATATAAAATTTGTAACCTAACTCTCAAAGATTAGAGAGAATTTAATCAGCCCTAATTCGTGACCTAATCATTTCAGCAACTTCAAGTTTCAAATTCTCTTAGCTCAGTTAACATAAATGAAAAGTATGCATATGTACAGCTTCACCATGTTAAGGAATATATTTTTGCTTCACAAATCGTGGCTTGAGGATACCTAAATAGAGAGATAGAGATTTGAAAAATACCTCCTTCAGCTGGATTTGGATATGGCAATATGGGGAATTTGAGTGAGGTCTGAGGATCGTATGAGCTTCCTTGAAGTTCCCTCAAGCTATTCCAATGCCTAGCTTGCCTTGTGGATGGCTGAAACTCCCTGTAGAAGTCAAGCTGCAACCTTCCAAAGTGAAAATATCAATGGCTGAAACAGAGCACACAGTTGCAGGATGAATGCTTGGATAGCTTTGATATGATGTATGGAAGGTGTTTGAAGAGTTTAAGGGCAAAACGCACGAGCAAATATTAAACTTGCTATGATTTTGCAGAAACTGCAATGTTTGGACAGAAATTTGAGGTTTTTTAGTTTTGGAGTGTTTCAGATCATAAGCATTTGTGTCTTGGCTTGTGATAAGTTTGTCAATGTCCCTAGAATGATTCCAAGTCCACCCTTTATCAGCTTGTACAAGTTCTGATCTTTTGGCAACTTTTCTTGCCTTTGAAGAAAAGTGAAGTGACTTAAGCCAACATGCTTGTACTGGCTAGTTCTAGGGATGCCAAGGGTTGGTAAACACTTCTTGATATCTGTGGACATTTCTTGTAACAAAAGAACAGGTCCAAGGCTCAAGGTTTGTAAAGTTGAAAAAGCTTGCCTTTATTAAAATGGCAATGTGCACTTTTAGCCATTTATGGAATTGTTTCTTGTACAATGCTTCAAAAGTGGAAAAAAAAGCCTTTATCCATTGAGTTAGAATTTAATTATGGAGTGTAGAAGGAGTTTAGGACCTGTAATGCAAGGTACATGCATGCTTGATCAGATTTGCAACTTGGTGCATTGTGAAAATGGCTTGAACAAAAGTGACAAAATTCCATTTTCTCTTCTTCGATTCTCCCTAACCACAAATGATCTTGGAGAGTTCTTGGACATTTTGGAAAGCTTGAAACATGATCTACGATCCATATTTGAAATGCATTTTGAGATACCTCTTGGAACTAGGTGAAAAATGTCTATGAAGTTGGGTCAAAAACCTGCCTAAATTAGGTCAAATTTTCACTAAGTTATTTAGTTCATGGACCCCTATTCACAAATTCATAACTTGAGATACAAGTATCTTTTGGGAAAACTTTGTGAATCAAAGTTGTATATTTAATGGAGGACTACAACTTTCATGTTGGAAGTTTTCTTTGAATCCAATTGCATCATGGTGAAAAAGTTGGGAAAAAATAAGAAATTTTCCATACTTAGAAAAATTCTAAGTTATGAAATTTTTTCAAATTAAAACCCTAATTTGCAATTTTAGGTTTCTTGGTCAACAAGTTTCACATTTTGACATATCTTGATGAATTATGACCCTTGGAACTTGATTTTGACTAAAAAGTCAAAGTTTGACTTTTCAATGCACAGTTGACTTCTGATCAGTTGACTGCAAAATTCATCTGTCAATCCTATGTACTTGAGATCTTTTGAACTATGTGATTAGGTCAATATGATGCTATTGAGCCCTTGAAATCATGCTTGAACCCAATTGGTCATTGTCTAGGTTAAAAATCAGAAATTTCCCTTTCTTAGTCAAAACCCTAATTTTGACCATTTTGCCCTTTTGATGATCTGATCAAATTTCTTGAGGAGTTGTGATCTAAACTTGATCAAATGGTTCATATGAGTCTATAATGTTTTTGTGGATAAAAAATTATGAAGTTTGACTGTAAATTGGCCATGGTTGACTTTTTCCCCAATACAGCTGATTTTTGGGTCAACTGTCTAATTGACTGAGCAAAAATGTGATTCAAGGCTTGAAACTTGACATGAGAAATCTTAGGGGTCCAAGATGGTGTATGAAAGTCACATGAAGCATTGATGGTCCTTAAATACTTGTGCAAACTCAAACCCTAATTTTGGGTGACCAGTGCAAGATGCAGTGTCTTGAGCTAACCAAACCCTAATTGAGTCCAAGAAGTCTTGTGAGAAAAGTCTTGATAAATGAGAGGGAAAATTTTGGGGTACAACAGCTGCCCCTGTTCAATCTTCTTGAACCTGAAGAGTTAGATTGGCGAGTTTGTCGTTCGTGACTCGAAGGTAAAAGATGATTGGACACTAGAGTGCCCATAAATTTGCACTCGACAAAGTGTAGTTGAGGGAATGGGCTTAAAGATTCCATTTGGAGAGGTGATAGAATCTTGTTGGAGATGGGCTTATAGATGCCATCCAAGAATGTTTGCTGAGTTGTAAGTTGTAAGTCAGAAGAATAAGTATCAGATTGGTGTCTGTATCTAGAACGTATTTGTACTGTATCTGGGGACTGAATCTGAATGAGCAATGGAATAGCATCCGTATCTGGAGCGTATCCAAGCTGTATCTGAATGTTGAATATGGATAAGTGATCTGAATGAGTGACAGAATGGCTTCCGTGTCTAGAGCGTATCTAAGCTGGGGAAAATCAGAATAAGTAACAGAATGGCATCCGTGCCTGGAGTGTATCTGGACTGTATCTGAACTAGGATTTGAATGAGTAACAGAATGACTTCCATGTCTGGAGTGTATCTGAACTGTATCATGAAAGCTTAATCTAAATGATTATCAGGATGGCATCCGTATCTGGAGCATATATGAACTGTATCTGGAGACTGGATTTGAATGGGTAATAGAATGGCTTCCATTTCTAGAGCATATCTGAACTAGAATCCGAATAAGTGACAGAATGGCATCCGTATCTTGAGCGTATTTGGACTGTATCTGAAACCTTTGAACATTGTTAATGATAGCTGTTAATCTTATCCTGAAAAGGGTAAAATGTTAGCTGAAACACAAAGTTACGTTGCATGAAATGTATGATGCAATAAATGTGCTTTATCAATGTTTATGATATATGAATGTAATGTATGCGCATGTAAGCTGATTTGCTGCATTGCTTGAGGAAAATAAATCCTTGACTGCTGTCGGGGAAAATAAATCCCTGACTGCTGAGGATAAGAAATCCTTGGCGGTTGTTGGAGATTAAAAATCCTTGATTGCTGAGGATAAGAAATCCTTGGCAACTTCTGTGGGGATATGGGGATCCTTCATGTCTTGAAGTTGGAGTATTGACAAAAATTCTATTGTGAGAGTAATGCCAAACTGCTTGAGAAATCTGCTTGGGAGAATCCAGAGAGCTTTGATGACTTCTATTAGGGATTTTGCAATGGGAATCCTTGATCTGCTGGAGAATAAGGAAGACTCTGATGAATTTTGCGGGGAATTAAGAAAGAGAATCTTCATTCCGTTGGGGAGCAATGAAAACTTTGGAGAATTCACTGGGGAATTAAGAATGAGAATCTTCATCCTGTTGAGGAAATAAAAACTTTGTGGGGAAGAAAGCCTATTGCTGGGGAGTAGGTCCAGGAGTTTGGGTTGTCTGCCACTCTACTGGGGAATTATCCTAGGTTGGGGAGAGCCAAAAGTTAACTGTTATCTGGTTGATCCTCAGACTTCAAGACAACTTGCTGGGGAGTTTAGAAAAACTGAATGGTTTCCGCTGGGGATTGATATTTAGAAGTTTTGGCTCCGCTGGGGATTGATAGTTGGAAATTTTAACTCTGATGGGGATCAAGGGTTTGAAATTTTAGCTCCGCTGGGGATCTAGATGATGTACCATATGGATTTCTCATGGAATAGCCTAAAGACGTTTTCCTATCCTTTCAATCTGTCAGTAATTTCTCTTTTCCATCCTGTTTATTTGTAAACAGTAATTATGTTCAAATGCATATGTTCATTAATGAATCATTGAACGTTTTTGCAAATAAAAACACAAGTGTAAAAGAAAAAGGAAAATAGTTTTATGTACTTTGAAAGAGATATATTTGTATTTATTTTGAATAAGTGTTTTGTACAAAGGATACATACATCCTAGTAAGAGGATGATGTCATAAAAGTAAGAAAAATTTATACAAAGAAAGATAGTTATGTGTAAAAATCCCACGGGGTTCCCATTCTGCTATAACCTTCTTATCTCCGAATATCTTGTCTTTCCGTTGCTTCATCCGAAGATGACTGAATTGATCAGAAGCTCAGAGTTTGTTAGTGAAGAGATTGTCTTTAAAGTGATCCGACGAGACATAGTCATACGCTTTAATTCCCTAACTTTTGCCTGGACCGCCCTTTCGGGTTTTCAGTCCACCGGGAAACCCTTTTTTGCCCAAGTCGCCCTTTCAGGTTTTCAACTTGCCGGGTGTACAAATTTTTTTTATTTTATCCCTAATTTTTTCCCGAACCTTTTTGGTTCGCCGGGATGCCCTTGTTTTGCCTAGGTGTGTCAACCTAGCGGGTCATTTATGCGTAGTATCTTTTGACTATGTCTGCGTTCGCAGGGTGTGGCAGGTCGTTGCCGTCCATGGTGGTTAACATCATTGCCCCACCAGAAAAGATGTTCTTGATTACAAATGGTCCTTCGTAGGTAGGAGTCCATTTTCCCCTGGGATCGCTTTGTGGAAAAATGATGCGCTTGATCACTACATCTCAAACTTGATACACCTGGCATCTGACTTTCTTGTTGAAAGCCTTGATCATCCGTTTTTGGTACGTCTGACCATGACAAACAACAGTAAGTCTCTTTTCATCAATTAAGTTCAACTGATCAAGTCGGGTCTGGATCCAATCGTCTTCACTCAAACCTGCATCCTTCATGATTCTTAAAGAGGGGATCTGAACCTCAATAGGTAAAACAGCCTCCATGCCATAAACCAAAGAATAGGGTGTTGCCCCAGTTGATGTGCGAGTCGTGGTACGGTACCCGTGAAGAGAAAAAGGTAACATTTCATGCCAGTCCTTGTAGGTGACTGTCATCTTTTGTATGATCTTTTTGATATTTTTATTAGCAGCTTCAACTGCACTATTCATCTTTGGTCGATAGGGGGATGAATTGTGATGTTGAATCTTGAACTGCTCGCATAAAACAGTGATCATAGTATTGTTAAGGTTTGTACCGTTTTTAGTGATGATCCTTTCGGAGATACCGTACCGACAAATAAGATTCTGCTTGATGAAGCGGGCAAAAACATTCTTAGTAACAGATGCAAAGAAAGCTACTTTGACCCACTTGGTGAAGTAGTCAATGGCCACTAGAATGAAGCGGTGTCCATTGGATTTTGTAGGCTTGATCTCTCCAATCATGTCGATTCCCCACATAGCGAAGGGCCAAGGAGCTGTTAAGACATTTAGAGGAACTGGAGGCATGTGGACCTTGTCTGCATATATTTGACATTTGTGGCAGGTCCGGGATGTTGATAACAGTCAACTTCCATGGTAGACCAGTAATAGCCTGCCCGTAGAATCTTCTTCACCATCGTATGCCCGCTAGAGTGAGTGCCAAAGGTGCCCTCATGCAATTCAGCCATGATCTTTTCAGCTTCAATCTTGTCTACACAATGGAGCAGAATAGAATCATGATTACGCTTGTACAGGATGACATTACTTAGGAAGAACTTAGCAGAGAATCTCCTAAAGAACTTTTTGTCATTGACTGAAGCCCCTTTTGGATATTCTTGAGCCTCGAGATACATTTTGACTTCATGAAACCACGGCTGGTTCACTACTTCTTCGGTATTAACCTCGTGACAATGTGTTGGTTCGTCCATCCGTTCAATAGTGATTTGGGGAGCCTCATTATCCCAATCAAGTTTAAACATAGATGACATTATAGCTAGAGCATCTGCTAGCTTATTTTCTTCTCGCGGGAAGTGCTCGAAGGTAATCTGCTCGAAATTTGGTAACAACGTCAAAACATGTTCTTTGTAAGGGATGAGGTTTGGATGCTTAGTGTCCCACTCTCCTTTGATCTGACTGATGACCAAAGCTGAGTCCCCAAACACATCTAAGGATTTGATTCCCAAGTCTATGGCAGCCTTGAGTCCAAAGATGCATGCTTCATACTCTGCCATGTTGTTCGTACAATTGAAGCAAAGTATGGCGGTGAAAGGAGTATGGCATCCTTCTGGAGATATGAGTACCGTGCCGATACAATTGCCAAGTGCATTGGATGCCCCATCAAAGTACAGGTTCCATCGAGATCCTTGTTCAGGTCTGTCATATGGTCTGATTTCTTCAATGTTGTCCAATGTCATGATGTCTTCGTCAGGGAAGTCAAACTTCATGGATTGGTAATCTTCGACAGCTTGATGGGACAAATGATCAGCTAGCACACTCCCCTTTATAGCTTTTTGGGCCGTGTACTGTATATCGTATTCCATTAGGATCATCTTCCATCTAGCTATCCTCCCATACAGAGCAGGCTTCTCAAAGATGTACTTTATCAGATCCATCTTAGATATCAACAAAGTGGTATGAGTCAACATATACTGCCTTAGCCGGCGAGCAGCCCATACCAAAGCGCAGCAAGTTTTCTCGAGCAGTGAATATCTGGTTTCACAGTCGGTAAACTTTTTTCTAAGGTAATAAATGGCATTCTCTTTTCGGCCAGACTCGTCATGCTGCCCCAGTACGCACCCCATTGAGGTCTCTAAGGAGGTCAGATACATGATTAGCGGTCTTCCTTCGACGGGTGGCATCAAGACAGGTGGTTCTAGCAAATACTCCTTGATTTTATCGAAAGCAACTTGACATTCGTCATTCCATCTAACTACCTGATCTTTCTTCAATAACTTGAAGATTGGCTCACAAGTAGATGTTAGGTGAGAAATGAACCTAGCAATGTAGTTTAGGCGTCCCAAAAAAACTCTGACCTCCTTCTCAGTGCGAGGAGCAGGCATTTCTTGTATAGCTTTGACTTTGGTAGGATCAACCTCGATGCCTTTGTTGCTGACAATGAAACCTAAGAGTTTACCAGACCGAACTCCGAATGTACACTTGTTTGGATTCAATCTTAGCTTGTACTCCTTCAACCTAACAAACAGCTTTTGCAAGTGTTCAAGGTGTTCTTCTTCAGTTTGTGATCGGGCTATCATGTCATCTACGTAGACCTCTATCTCATGATGTATCATGTCATGAAACAAAGCTACCATGGCGTGTTGATAGGTTGCCCCGACATTCTTCAGTCCGAATGGCATCACTTTGTAGCAGAACGTACCCCACTGTGTGACAAATGTATTTTTCTCCATGTCCTCAGGTGCCATTTTGATCTGGTTATAGCCTGAGAATCCGTCCATGAAAGAAAATACTTTGTGTTGGGCTGTGTTGTCGACCAGGATTTCGATGTGTGGAAGTGGAAAGTCATCTTTAGGGCTGGCCCTGTTTAAATCTTTATAATCCACGCACATTCTGACTTTTCCGTCCTTTTTAGGCATGGGCACAATGTTAGCAACCCATTGTGGATATGAAGTAACAGCCGGAAATCCAGCATTGAACTGTTTCATAACTTCTGCTTTGATCTTCTCTAATATCTCAGGTCTCATGCGGCGGACCTTTTGTTTCACTGGTGGACAGTCCTCTCTTGTGGGTAGACGGTGTACCATGATGTCTGTATCGAGTCCCGGCATGTCTTCGTACGACCAGGCAAAGATCTCAACATAATCATGCAATAGCTGAATTAGGCGCTCCTTGACACTCGGCTCTAGATTGGTGCCTATCTTGATTTCCTTTTTATCATCCTCAGTACCCAAGTTGATTGTATCCAACTCTCCCTCATGAGGATGAATTTCTCTTTCCTCTTGCTGTAGTAATCTGGCCAATTCCCCTGGCACCTCACAATCTTCCTCACCTTCGTATTTGGCATGGTAGATTAGGTCTTCAGAGTCACCGAAGGCTATAGCAGTATCGTTACCCATGGGATACGGAATGGAAGGCTACCTGCATTTGTGAGTATGGGTGTGTCTAAGGGATAGCCATCTTGAAACAATAAAATGTAAAAGAAAGACAATGAGCAGAAAAGGTTTATATGTGAAAAAGCGTCCATGATTCATTGAATGAAATATGAAAATGAAATAAAAACCCTTACAAATGGACCGATGTGCCTCGGGTAAGACACATGGTTTTTAAAGTACGAATTGTTTGTGAATTATTACAGATCCAACAGGAATGGAAAAGATAAATTACTGCGATATGAAAGTAATCGGAACAAAGTCTTTTGCTTCCCAGTTGCATAGTCCTCCGCCAACAGTAGGAAATATCCAATCTTCTAAGCTGCCATCTTCTTCACTGTCCTCTAGCGCATTAACCCCTTGGTGGTTGATCTTCACCGGTGGCCCTCCGACACGGGCGCGACGCACAGCCTTCTGAGCAGTTGAGGTGAACCCCAAACCAAATTTGTCTGATTTGTAAGGAATGTCTGGAAGCTGACCCCTGATTGTGCATCCCCCTTCTTCCATTACTGCCCTTGCATCCTTGAGAGATGACATCCGAGGTGGAGGTCTTGTGATTTTTAGAATCGAGGGCACCGCCTTGGTTGCTGCTATTTCCTCAGAGACTTCTTCAAAATGTTGGAAAGGGGTCTCTATGAACTCGCCATCTAACTCCACATAACGGAAGGAATTCAGATGACTAATCATATACTCCTCCTCCCCATGGACAATTATGATCTTCCCTTCGATGGGGTACTAGAGCATCTGATGCAAGGTGGAGGTTACAGCTCCGGCATTGTGGATCCAGGGGCGTCCCAACAGACAGGAATAAGAAGGACGGATGTCCATCACATAGAATGTCGAGTTGAAAACCTGAGTTCCCACCTTGATTGGGATGTCCACCTCCCCATGGACCATCCTTTTATATCCATCAAAAGCTCGGACCACTATATTGCAGGGTTTCAGAGTCAGCCCCTCGCAATCCAACTTATCAAGGGCTTTCTTCGGCAAGACGTTCAGAGATGATCTGGTATCGACCAAGACATGAGCTAGGGTTGTTCCTCTGCACTCCACTGAGACATGTAGTTCATCGTTGTGTTTTCTCCCTCGGGGTGTCAAGTCAGCATCGGAAAAGCCCAGGCCATTATCATCTGTCAAACTGGCCACACAGTCCTCGAACTGGTCAGCAGACGTTTCTTGCGGCACGTGAGCTGTCTTCAGAAATTTTACTAGTGCTCTGGCATGTGCTTCAGAGCACAACAGCAGGGCTAGCATAGATATCTTGGACGGGGTTTTCCCCAATTGTTCAACCACATCATAATCACTTTTCTTAATAATCCTCTGGATTTCTTCCATCTCCTTCTTGGATGTTTCAGGAATAACTAGTGATTGAGCCTTCGTCAGGACAGGCTCCTCTTGAACATTCTTTCCTTTATTCTCAGCAGTGGAAGTAGGGATAGGAATTGCATTGTCTTTGTCAGCGGGTACACTTGCAGGTAAAATTACTGGTATAGGTATAATCTTCGGAATGACCACGAGTCCAAAGACTGTTGTTGGAGGAGCAATCTCTGGAGAAAAGATTCTTCCACTACGGGTAACCTTGCTTGTTCCGGCAATGTTATTGATGTCGGAATTGTCCTCTTCAGAGCTTTCTTCTTCAGCAGTCTATTCAATTTGTTTAATACCATGGTAGTAGATTTCTCAACCATAGTTCCATGGTACCGATTTATCTGATTTGTATGGGGCAGGCCCGGGCATTGTTATCTTAAGCGGAGCAGTCTTCGGAGCAGATGTAATCCTAACGGGTCTTTTAGGGGCCCTGGAAGGATTGGCGTAGATGGTTATTATTGAAACTTCTTTCACTGGAACGGGTGAAACATGAGCTTTCTCAAACAAAATTTCTTGGTTATCAATCAGATGTTGGATTCCTCTCTTTAATAGAGGACAGTCAAATGGAGAGGATAGGAAAGCATGGCAGTCTTTGTCGCAACCTGGGAAGATGCCAGCTTTTAACAAATTCAACTTGATGGTCAGGAGTGGAGTTAACAGTTCATCCACGGTAGCAACAAACAGATCTTCTTCAATAGCGTTGGCATTGTGACCATGCCTCGGCATCGGAGCGGAAATAACATTCGGTTTCTCAGGCGTTTCAAATTCAACTTCCTTTACATCTATTAGATCTTGAATCTTATTCTTTAGAGCCCAACAGTTGTTGGTGTCGTGCCCTGGACTTTCAGAATGATACGCGCATCTGGCGTTGGGATGGTAGTGTGGAGAAGTAGTATTAGGATTTTTTGGGGCCTCTTTTAAAGTGGCCAGATTCAACTTCAAGAGATGTGGTAGCACTTGGGCTGGAGTCATGTTAATCTTGATAAATTGCCGCACTGGCCTTTCTACCCTTTGCTGATTAGTTCTCGGCTGGTCTGGTGCAGGCTTCAGAATCATGACGGTCCCCATTGTTGGTCGGCGCTTGGTTCTTCCCTGATTTCTCTGTGAATAGACAGAAGATACTTCCTTTCTTCCTGTGAAGGGCTTTTTTACAGCAGCTGAGGCAGACGCGTCCTTCTGAATCTTCCCATTTCTTATACCAGCCTCCACTCTTTCACCAGTCAGAATCAATTCGGTAAACCCTACAGAGGAACTTCCAATCAGATGATTGAAGAATGGGCCTAATAGAGTTCCCAAGAACATGTCCACCAACTCCCTCTCGGATAGAGGAGGTTGCACCCTTCCGGCTAGGTCTCTCCACTTTTGTGCGTAGTCTTTAAATCCCTCATTGAAAGCAATAGCCATACTCTATAGTTGAGTACGGGTTGGAGCCAAGTCGGCGTTGTATTGATACTGCTTATAGAATGCTGCTGCCAAGTCTTCCCAATTATGGACATCTGCTCTCTCCAACTGGTAGAACCAATCAAGCTGCGTTCCTGATAAACTGTCTTGGAAAAAGTGGACCCACGGGTCTTTGTCAGCAGAATATGGTTGAATCTTCCTGACATAGGATCTGAGGTGCATTTTAGGGCAAGACACCCCATCATACTTGGCAAACAGTGGCACCTTAAACTTTGGAGGGATTACAATTCCTGACACCAGTCCTAACTCCTCAAAATCTAGCCCTGGTACTCTCTGGATTTCCATAGCGCTTAGTCGCTCTTCAAGGTGTTTATATTTGTCATTAGCAGGAGGGTATTGTTGTTCAGATTAGTCCTCTTCTTCCTCTTCTTCTTCTTCTTCAGAATCTGATGGTACTGTTGTTTCTTTTCCTTTTCTTCCCCCTTCTTCAGATGTTGTTGGGAATTCCAAGGTCCTTCTGGCTTGTCCCTGAAATCTTCTGCCCATGAGAATCACACCAGTTGGCTTCTTCTTCTTTTTATCTTTTTATTTCTATTTCTCTAGCAGAGTCTTCAGCTCCTCTTGCCCCTTGGCTAAGGTCATGATTAACTGTTGAAATTGTGAATTCTGAGCTTGCAAATCTTTGACCGTTTGTTCAATATCCATCTCGCTGAAATAAACAGTAGAGAGATGAGGAAACTTGGTGTGAAGACCTGTTTATGCTTATGATGAATGATATGTATCCATGCAATGCATTCAAGGATTCAGAAATTCAAATTTGTTTTTTAAACAAAAAAGGAAACACACGTCATATTAATAAGATAGAATTTGTTCTGGACTGGGCCCGACAGGCCCAATAGCATTGCTAAGGCCCAATCCAAATGGACTTGCTGAGGACCATGCCGATCAAAGGGTCACAGTCGTGCCCGACGTGCTCCCTGAGGTTACTTGCTCGACCTCTACATCTCCAGCTCGACATCCTGCTGTCCAGCTCGACATATCCTCGAGCACCCCAACTAGGGCAGACTCAGTCCACTGCACTCCCAACGAGACCCCGAAAAGACCGCGTCTCCGTCCGCCCGCACTTCACGCAGAACATCCAGGAAGGGGACCACGTGCGAGTCTCCACTACGCACGTAGAACCTGGCAGTTCCTCCATTGGGCCAAACCTGCCCGGCCCAAGGGAGGAATCTTGGCCCAGCGCTGGGGGCTATAAATACCCTCTGTTTCCAGAGGGTCAGGTATTCATCATTCTACCCATACTTACTATTGCCTGCTCGTGCTCTTACTTACTTCAACATCGGAGTGTCTTGCAGGTACCCCCCCCCCCACCTCGTTCAAAACTTTCAGCTCGGAGCCAGCCGTGACGGTCCAACTCTGATCAGGTTAGATCAGTGGCGCCGTCTGTGGGAAACTAGCTTCCCCGTCTTACAAACAACTCAAAAGACCAAAGCTCATATTCAACTACCTGTCATGGCTGATCCAGCTCGCGATGAGCAGAACGTCCGTGTCGCCGACACTAATAACGGCACGGCGGACAAAAACGGACATCTCGACAACGCCGGCAATCCCGGCCACAACACCATTCCTGCAACAACCGTCCCCGGAACTTCCTCGTACATGGACGGGGCCACAACATCATCCTCCTCTCTCCCACCACCACTTGAGGACGACCCGACGGCCCTCGCCCACTACAGAGCCGTCCGATTTCAGGAAGTCCCCGTCCCCTCCGGGGCGGATGCCACCACACAAGCGCTGTTCGCAGCAATTAACCAGACGAACTATCTCATCTTCTCCCAAGGAGAGAGATTAAAGGCGCTTGAAGACGAGCGAAGACCCTCGAGGAGGCATCGGAGACCACATACTCCCCCTTCTCGGGTGACTGAAGCCCGACACCCTTCTCCCCCGCGGAGACACTACAGGGAAAACTCCAGAAGCCCTTCTCCCCGGCCAAAGCAGAGACGACCCTATTTGGAGAGAGATCCCATCATCCCCGCCGGAGAACCCAGTCGCGACCCGGCGAGGCACGACAAGAGACATGCCGGAGACGGCCGTGTAACATTCAACCAACGAGCATCACGCTCGAGGGAGGCTCAGCACGACTACCGTGCCAGACAATATTACAGGTCCCCATCTCTGTCTCCGGAGAGGAGTGACGAGGACGACCCCCGCGGTCCCCTGTCGCAGGCCATCATGGATGCACCCATCCCCCCGGGCATGGAAAAGCCCCCACATCTGAAGGAGTATGACGGAGTTGCGGACCCTGTCGACCACATTGACGGGTTCGAGGCCATGCTCCATTATCATAATGTCGGGGGGCCCATCAAGTGTCGTCTTTTCCCCACGACTCTCAAGAAGGCGGCCATGGACTGGTACAAAGGGCTCGCCCCGGGCTCAATCACCTCGTGGCGGAACCTGAAGAACCAGTTCATCAGTTCCTTTACCGCTTCTCGACGCCATCCAAAGACCGAGGCGGCGCTCGAGGCCATCATCCAAAGACAGGATGAGACCTTGAGGGAGTTCATCAACCGCTTCAACCGAGAAGCGATACAGGTCCCCTGCATGGACCACATGAAGAGATATCTGCTGGAGAGGGGGCTCCTCCCCGGCACAGAATTCAGAAAAGTCGTGGGAATCGAGCCGCCCAGGTCTTTCGACGCCCTCCTCGATAAAGCTCGGGCATACATGGATTACGAGGAGAGGGAAGCTGCCAACAGGGCCCAAGACTCCAGGGCTCGGGGTCCCAACAACAGCAGCATCTCACGCCAAGAGGCTCCTCCCCGATGAACCGGGGAGAAAAGGAAAGAAGACCGACCCCGGGAAGTCCGGGAACAAAGGGGGCCCTCGGGCCGTTTCATCGAGTACACTCCGCTCACAGCTTCCCGCGAGCGTATTCTGGCGGAGTGTGCCAGTACAAACTTTAAGGACGGTGGCGTCAAGCGTCCCCGACCTGCTCCTGCCAAGCCCGGGGCGGACAAAAATAAATACTGTCAATACCATAGGAGTCATGGTCATCTGACAGAGGACTGTGTCCACGTCAAGGACGCCATTGAAACCCTCATCAAGGGAGGGAGGCTCGCGCAGTACCGGCGAAACGAAGCTCCTCGACGTGACGCCCATGAAGCCAAGGAGCCAGAAGAAGACGCCAAAAGGACAAAGCAGGAGCCCGACAGGAAAGCATCCTCCGAGGAAGAAGTCCAGAAAGCTCCACCAAAGGTCGATTCCATAGCCCTGGACACCCGCTTCGATCAGGACGAGCCATCCAGCAGCGAGCAAATCCCACTCCGACCAATACCAGACGGGGATTTCGAACTCGTTCCCCTCGGCACAGACCCGACCAAGGGAGTGAAGATTGGCAAAGACCTCCCCGACTTGGCCAGGAAGCAGATCAAGGCCTGTCTGCGCGAGAATGCTGACCTGTTCGCCTGGAGCGCTGCAGAGATGCCCGAACTCGACCCTGAGGTCGCCTGTCATCACCTCGCCATTGATCCAGCCGCTAAGGCCATAGTACAACGTAGGCGTAGGCAGTCTCCAGAAAAAACGGAGGCTGCTGAAAAAGCTGTAAAAGACCTCCTAGAGGCAAATTTTATTTCTGAAGCCCGGTATTCCACCTGGCTGTCAAATGTTGTACTCGTAAAAAAGAATAATGGAAAATGGAGAATGTGCGTTGATTATACTGATCTCAACCGGGCTTGCCCGAAAGATGCTTTTCCCTTTCCTAACATAGATATGCTGGTCGACAACTCGGCCGGCTACAAAACGTTGTCGTTCATGGACGCCTACTCGGGCTATAACCAGATCCCAATGGCTCTGGGCGACAAACACTGCACGGCATTCATGACCAGCTCGGGCAACTATTACTACAACGTAATGCCCTTCGGACTGAAAAATGCCGGAGCAACTTACCAGCGCATGATGAACAGAGTTTTCAACAAACAGATAGGCGACATGCTCGAGGTATATATGGACGACATGATCGTCAAGTCCCGAGCGGACACCGACCATGCAGCTCATCTCAAGACAGTCTTTGCCCAAGCAAGACAGTGTAAAATAAGGTTCAACCCCGAGAAATGTACGTTCGGGGTTAAGGCAGGAAAATTCCTTGGATTCTATCTAACAGAATGGGGGATCGAAGCCAACCCCGACAAATGTCGGGCGTTCTTCGACCTCCCAACACCGATGTCGAAGAAGTCGATACAAATCATGAACGGCATGCTCACGTCGTTGTCCCGCTTCGTCGCGAAATCCGCTCAGCACGCCCTCCCCTTCTTCAAACTCCTTCGAAAGGAAGCAGCCTTCGAATGGAATGAGGAATGCGAGCAGGCACTACGCCACCTAAAGCAAAGCCTGTCTCAGCCGCCCGTGCTATCTCGACCAGACGACGGGGAACCACTGTACTTGTACTTGGCCGTTTCGAACGAAGCCATCAGCGCAGCTCTTGTCCGCGAGACCCCCGACGGGCAGAAACCCGTCTACTTCACGAGCAAGGCCTTACAGGGGCCCGAAAGCAGATACCAGCAGATAGAAAAGGTGGCTCTGGCCCTCGTCAACGCGGCGAGGAGGCTCAGACACTACTTTCTGGCCCACACGATCATCGTGTGAACCGACCAACCAGTGAGACAACTCCTGGGTCGGCCCGACATGGCGGGCAGAATGCTAAAATGATCCTTGGAACTCTCCGAATTTGACATTCAGTACGAAAGCAGGAAAGCCCTGAAAGCACAGGCCTTGGCCGACTTTGTCGCGGAAATGACCACTCACGACCCTTCCCCGGGGAAAGAGCACAAGTGGACCATCTTCGTCGACGGAGCATCCAGCCCGTCCGGAAGCGGCGCAGGAATCCTCCTGGAAAACAAAGAAGGCGTAGTAATTGAGCACTCCTTAGCTCTCTCCTTCCCGACGTTAAACAACCAGGCATAATACGAAGCCCTGCTCGCAGGACTGAGACTGGCCGAGGACCTGGGAGCCCGCGAGGTACAGATCTACACCGACTCCCAGCTCGTCACCTCTCAAGTACAGGGGAGCTACCAGACCAAAAACGATAACCTCATCGAGTATTTGAACTTAGTCAAAAAATACATGACAAAGTTCGTACGAGCAGAAATTTCACATGTTCCCCGCGAGCAAAACACGAGGGCGGACATATTGTCCAAACTCGCGAGCACACGAAAGAAGGGCGGGAACAAACCCATCATCCAGGAATCTCTAGCGCGTCCAAGTATCGAACGACCCTCGACTACAGTCGAGATCCATGCCATCGGGGATGCGACGTCCTGGATGACCCCAGTTTATAATTTCCTAACAAAAGGCGAACTCCCATCAAACCAGGCCGAGGCTACCGTCACAAAGCGACGAGCATGTTCCTACGTGGTTCTCGAGCAGAAAATGTACCGAAGAGGATTCTCCATCCCCCTCCTGAAATGCATCGACGAGTCCGCAGTCCCTGAAGTACTGCGGGAGATACACGAAGGGATCAACGCCCAACACATCGGCGGTAAATCCTTGGCAAGGAAAGCCCTTCGAGCGGGATACTACTGGCCGACGATGCAGCAGGATGCCAAGGAGCACGTCAAGAAATGTGATAAGTGCCAGAAACACGGGAACATGCACCTCGCCCCTCCGCACGAGCTGAGCATACTGTCGTCCCCGTGGCCGTTCGCCTGGTGGGGTATGGACATCCTCGGGCCCTTCGTGCAGGGAACCTATCAGAACAAATTCTTCATCGTCGTCGTGGATTACTTCACGAAATGGATCGAGGCCGAGGCCCTCACAAAGATCACCTCGCACAATATCCTCCGTTTCTACAAAAGAAACATCCTCGCCAGATTCGGAATTCCACGGGCCCTGGTGACCGACAACGGTACCCAGTTCACCGACCACGGGTTCCAAGACTTCGTCACCAAACTAGGTACAAAACAACATTTCACGTCGGTCGAGCACCCTCAGACCAACGGGTAAGCCGAAGCCGCGAACAGAGTCATCCTCCGGGGACTCAAACGTCGACTCGGTGAAGCCAAGAGGGGATGGGTCGAGGAGCTCCATAGCGTCTTGTGGGCATACCGAACCACGCCCCACTCAACGACGGGCGAGACCCCATTTCGGTTGACGTATGGCACCGAGGCCGTTATCCCAGTTGAAATCATGGAACCTTCCAGACGAACAGAGAACCCCCTCGACGAAGAAATGAACGACGAGGCGCTAAGGGACGAACTCGACCTAGTCGAGGAAATCCGATCGGGTGCAGCCCTGCGCGAAGCCACCCTAAAACAACGAGTGGCTCTACGCCACAACGACAAGGTCATCAAGCGCGAGTTCGAAATCTGCAGCCTGGTATTACATTGGAACCAGAAGGATTCCCGCGAAGGGAAGCTGGCCGCGAACTGGGAAGGACCTTATCGCGTCCACGGCACCACTGGTACCGGGGCGTACTATCTCGAGCAATTAGACGGAGAGCCATTACCACGACCCTGGAACGCTGCTAAGCTAAAGCAGTACTATAGTTAAAAACTACCAACACCTAGGACCCTCGACCATCGGCACCCTCGCCCGGTCGACGAGGAAAAAAACGTCTGACTCCGTATAGAGGCTGAGGTACAAGCCCGACATATGGCTAAACCGCACAACATCGCTCAACAAACGAGACCAATCGATAGTGCCCGACATGGACAACTACACCGAGCACCACCGTCGTAGTACCTGTAAGGCAGAACACCCAGCTCGCGATGGGCAGTTCACACCAAGGGTGAATAGTCCCTACCGGGCCTCGCGCCCGACGGAGCAACTTCGCTCCATATGCCCGACAAGTCGTCAAGAATGACGGGCCATCTAAAAGGGTCAAAGGGAAGTCTCTCCCCTCGAGTGCAACACTTAGGTAACTCTGGCCAGCGAAAGAAGGCCGGGCACGTATACAAATGAAAGGAGGGCAAACTCGCCCGCTAAATCACAGCCACTTAGGGGCACTCCTCGGGCCCATAACTTAGGCTAAATTTTATGCAAATATATAAGATTTCAAGCACGGGCAAACGATCAAATGTAAAAAAGCATTCATTCAAAAAAAATGCCCGAAGGCAACAAGGAAAACAAGTATAAACCGACCAAGAAGGCCGGCGATGTTCATAAAGTACAACCAACGGGCACGCAGGCCCAAAAAATACAAATATCAAAGGCACGCAGGCCCGCTATCCTACAATCAGGCTTCCCCGGAACCATCATTGTCGACAATTGGAGAGTCGGGCGGGGGCACGATCGCGCCATCCATGATCTGATGTGTGTAGCCCGTCCCCTCAGTGACCAAACCAGGGTTTAACAAGGAAAGCTGGCCGCCTGCGGAATCGAACACCTCCTCCAGAGCACCGACACAATCCGCTTCGAGTAGCCGGATATGGGCGACCAGCTCCGATCGACTCTTCAAAGCCGCTATGTCCTCCGGCTCGTCCTCGGCAGGAAGCATGGCGACTTTCATGTCCTCGATCTGTTGGGTCAGGCGCCCGATGTCGGTCTCCAAACGATCCCTGTCCGCGCGGAGAAGCTCTCCCTCCTCGGCTAGCTTCCCCGAATTTTCTTTCTCCAGGACCAGCATCTCTCTCAGCGGCCAGCAGCGATGCCTGCTCGCGGAACATCTCCTCGGAGCGTTCCAGGGCAATCCTTAACTTCCGCGAGCTCGAGGTGAGAGCCGCTTTCTCCTGCTCAAGTTCTTCAATACGGACAGGATCCTCCCCTTCCTCGGACAGCACCAGTTCCATTTCGGCCATTTTCACCAGCCCGACCATGCTGGCGGCCAGGTGCCTCTTCCGATCCTCCTTACTCATCCTCTTGATAGTCTCAGCCTCGTCGGCAACCACGGACAGAGGGTATCTCTCGAAGAAACCCTCCTCTTTGAAGCAAGGGGGGAACCCGAAGGACCTGACGGCGCTAGTGTCCTCGCCGACCACTGGCCCGCTTTCCACCTGGGTCCTCTTTCTTTGTATCAAGTCGGCATGTGGCTCGACCTCTTGAACCTCTGGGATCTCGTCCGACGCGGCCCCCGAGCTGGGCGACGAATCCACCCTCACCACCTGAGGAGCGCCCGGACTATGTGGTGGGCCCATCCTCGTTGCCTGGGGAGCCTTCACGACCCTCCTACCCCGCTTCTGGTCGCAAGACAGCTTCAAGAGTCTTTCCCGTCGCCCGGCCATCGAACCTGCACAAAATAAAAGACGGGTTAGTGTCGAGCAAGTTCATAAATAAATGACGAGCAAAGAAATTCAAGCAATGAACGACCTAGCAGACGAGCAGCCTGTCTGAACGACTGACACTCCACGAGTGCCTTAGTATCGATCGGTCGGGACTCGAATGTCGGATAACCCTCCTCGTCCAAAACATCTTCCCCCTCCCTCGTGGCCCACCGGGCAGGGTGGAAGTTGTCGACGAACCGACAAAGAGTGGCGTACGCTTTCTCGTCCTCCGAACACATGTCGCCCGCAGCGGTATGATAGTATCCAGTCCCGTGCTCATAATGCCTGAACATCCAATGCACAGGGAACTTGGCTATGCGGGCCATCACGGGATACCCATCGTTGTCTAAAACTGCCTCCCCGTCATCGTCGCTTATGGGCGCCTCCTCCTCGTACAGGGATTCTAAAGCAGACGTGGTAACTGGCCTCACGACATACCACTTGTCTTTAAAACCCCTTACGGTGTCCATGTACATCTTGAATAGTCTCCTCGAATGTTTTAAGGAGACCCAGTTGTGCTTCCCTCCTCGGGACTGGCGCTGCAGATGGAAAATTCTGAAGAAGAGAGGTATCGTCGCCCCAATCCTCAGAAAGCGACATGTCAGCTCAAACGCCCAGATGAAGGCGAGTGAGTTCGGGTGTAGCTGCGACGGGGCCAACCCCAGATGGGCGAAGACCCCGGTCTGAAAGTCACTGAAGGGCAGCTGCAGCCCAAGATCTTTGAACGCGATTTCGTACATTGGGAAACTATACTCGGGGTACACCGAGCAGATCCGGGCATTGGAGGTCGGTCGCGTAACAACAAAATTCTTTTGAAAATCAGGCTGACCGTGGCCCGCCTCAAGGACACCATATGGCTTTCGGTCACGCCGGCTATATATCGACGCGATTCCTCGGGGCTCGACGCCCACCCAATCCAACAGAGGGTCGTCGACAGTATCGATCAAACTCACCGCCTCATCGGCACTTTGTTCCTCCTGTTCGGGGCGTCTAAAGGAGCACGGCTCGTCCGCCATGGTTACCTGCAGAGCACGGGAAACCAGTCAATTGGGCACGAAACCATACGCTCGACGTAGCGGACCAGATGTAGTGTACGACAAACCACGTCGTTCCATACACGACCACAAAAGTTAGTTTGCAACAAGAAAGAAGTCGCCTCCCTGACGTCCAGATAACTCGATGGGCCCTTCTCCAAACTGACAACGCGGCCACTCTCCAACATGCCGACCCAAGGTATGAACATGGAGAGCAACATCATGAAACCTACGGCCAGAACCATGAACATACCGGGCACGATCATGAATCAGGCGCCCTGGATCATGAAGACCCCGGGCAGCGCTGCAGATTACTACCTAAACTATGTATCTACCGGCCACGAGCATGCGTTTTCCGGTCCTAAGCATGAATATGTCAAGCTAAACATGAGTTTACCGGGCTAGTCCCACGCGCACAGTCCCTAAAACGTCTACAACGCTGAAAATCATGCATTACAACAGGAAAATAAAGAAGATAAGTCACTTACTTGGAATCAAGAAGTGGATTTGGCTACGAAGGAAAAGAATCTGTAACGGAGATCGCAACTATGAAAATTTGGAAGAACAGCAGCAGTAGGAGCGCAAAGAGTAGAAACACATTATGGGGCCCAAGGATCCTATTTATAGTGATGACGTGGAATACCAAACGTCACCTCGGGCAACCACGGAGTTTCTCTCCTCGACGCACTGCTCCCAACGCAATGATGACCCTATCATCATAGAGTGGTGGCACAGTCCCCGAAAGATACCTCGTGTGCTCGACAGACACGCGCCGGTGAGGATCCTCCGAGCATCCACCGCGAAAGATTTGTCTCCGAGCACGACACGGAGAGGCCCTCGAGGACCTGCATCTCTGACCCGGGCGCGAGACCCCGAAGCGGAAATGACCTGAGATCAAGCCATGGCTCCTAACAAAGGAACCACGACTTGGGGGGCTCATGTTCTGGACTGGGCCCGACAGGCCCAATAGCATTGCTAAGGCCTAATCCAAATGGACTTGCTGAGGACCACGCCGACCAAAGGGTCACAGTCGTGCCCGACGTGCTCCCTGAGGTTACTTGCTCGACCTCTACATCTCCAGCTCGACATCCTGCTGTCCAGCTCGACATCACCTCGAGCACCCCAACTAGGGCAGACTCAGTCCACTTCACTCCCAACGAGACCCCGAAAAGACCGCGTCTCCGTTCGCCCGCACTTCACGCAGAACATCCAGGAAGGGGACCACGTGCGGGTCTCCACTATGCACGTAGAACCTGGCAGTTCCTCCATTGGGCCAAACCTGCCCGGCCCAAGGGAGGAACCTTGGCCCAGCGCTGGGGGCTATAAATACCCTCTGTTTCCAGAGGGTCGGGTATTCATCATTCTACCCATACTTACTATTGCCTGCTCGTGCTCTTACTTACTTCAGCATCGGAGTGTCTTGCAGGTACCCCCCCCCCCCCCCACCTCGTTCAAAACTTTCAGCTCGGAGCCAGCCGTGACGGTCCAACTCTGATCAGGTTAGATCAGAATTGTTAGTACATCAATGCCCCTTGGGCAAAATAATACAAAACTCTAAGGTAAAAAGACGTTGCGCATCCTCTTTGGTGCAATGTAGGTGTTGAGAGTCTGCTCTTCGTGAAGTAGACGAGTGAGTTCCAAAACCTTCTTCTCGCTTGCGTAGAATTGGGCTTCGAAAGTATCACGCTCTCCCTTGAGCTGTATCCAACTCCTTTGTAGGTCTTCGAGTGACGTTGGCATATCAAGATGTAGGATGGTGTATGGAACCTCTCCTTCCTTAACAGGCTCTATAATCACTGGGAGAATGGAGGGGTAAGGCATCATAAGACTTTGGGCACAGGTTCGTACCCACTTGAGGTAAGGCTCAAGAGGGATGGAATTCTTGTGTCCCATAGCCTTGGTATCCACCTTGTTGGGCATTCTCCAAGCTCGGATGAATCTCTGACGGAGTCCTTGGTCGTCGTTGTCGAAGTCAAAAACCAAACCTTGAATCAGCATGTCATGTGGGCCATCCCTTCAGGCATAACCAAACTGTCTTAGATCCAAGCAAGGGTTGTAGGTGATGCCTCCCCTAATGCCAAGTAGAGGGACATTAGGGAATTCCCCACAGCGGTCAACAATGATGACATTCTCTCTAGATCGAGAACACCAATGAATATCTGAATGTGTAAGTGTCATTAACCGTTGTGACCACCTCAAACCTTGCTCATTCTTCAAGATTGATTGGGGAAGATGAGAAATAAACCATCTTTCCAGGAGAGGAGTGCAACACATGAGAACACCTCTTTTCCTCATTGTACGAGTGTGAAAAGAGTGGAGGATATCCCCAAGCAATGTAGGCACCGGGTTACGAGACATGAAAATTTTGACAGCACTCACATCTATGAGTTGGTCAGGATTAGGGAACAAAACCATCCCATAGATGAGAAGAGATATAATCTCCTCAAAAGCTTGCAAGTCTAGAGAATTCCAACAGCTTTGGGCCTTCTCAAACAGAAACTTTGACAAGAAGCCTTTGACACCACTTCTAGTTTCCCAATGTGTTGTGACATCAGATGAGTGCAAGTGCAAGCCTTGAGCAATCTCTTCTGGCTTTGGATATCTTTCCATACCGTTGAAGGGTAGTTGATTGAGAATAGGAATCCTCATAAGTTGAGAAAATTCCTCCAAAGTGGGCACAAGTTGATAGTCAGGAAATGTGAAGCAATGATGCAAAGGGTCAAAGAACTGGAAGAGAACTTTCAGCATATCCTCCTCTGTGTTGGTGGTGACCAAGTTGAGTAGACGACCATGTCTCTCAGTGAATGGAGAGTTCTCAAGAATCCTTGAAGCTAGCTCCTTGAGTTGTGGAGGAATTCTCACAAGGTTGATTTGGATAGTTTTCCTGCGAAGTGAATCCATAACCTACAAAACAAGAACAAAGACGAATCTCCAAAATCCTTGAAATGGTTAGTGAATGCATATGATGCTCATGATGTCCATGATGTCATGCACAAGTATATATGTACAAGAAAATCACACAAGTTCCTAGTTTAGGCTTGCATGGGGTTTCATAGGTAAGTACCCTCTTAAAGTTTAGTTGGCTCAACCTGTCCTAAAAATAGTAACCGGGTTCTAAGGAGTTCAATATCACTGGATTGTTTCCTTGTTCATTGTTTCAGTTCAAGCCTCTTTACTGGAGACTGAAATATTCCAAGAAACCAACCCTCAATGAGTGTAGTATCAAGTATCTACCAACTTCAGACTGCACCAAAGTCGGTCATCTAACTACATCCTAAAAGGCCAAGTTGGTCAAGTAAAGGTTCTAGAAGTTCACTAGTGCTTCATGACATCACTCGGCGGCCCCGTATTCTCTTTGATTGACTCAAAGGCTACCGGTACCCACAAATATGTCACACTAATATAGCTATTGCTTAGACCATGTCGGTATACCCCGTACAGTTTCCACAATGTATTGCTATTTACCTATAATGTTTCCCAAATCCGGGTGGAGGATTCAAACCCAAACAAAGAACCATAATTGTAAAGCAAACAAGTCAAACAATTGCAAGCAAATAAAGGTGATCTAAACCCTAAGGTAACGCCACTTTTATTATTTTCCCCAGCAGAGTCTCCAGTTCTGTGATGCGGTGGGAGAACTGACTTGAGGTTTGCGTTTTATGTTTGCAAATGTCGCGGTTAGCAAGAGTCACCACCGACTTTTCTTTTATCCAAAAGCAAAGGTAAAAAAGCACAAGAAAGACCTTTGAGATGTTTTCTTGAGTTCGGGGGGTAGATTATGAAAAGGGAAGGTGCTAGCACCCTTTTCATCCATGGTTTTCCATAGGCTCTTAGTTACTTGCTTAGATCACTTGCTTTGCTTTTGATATTGTTTGAAATGGTGATTTGTTGGTTTTGAAAGTATTTTGAAAAGAGACCATCATTTAGGCAATCTTTGTAATGATTCTCATTCGTAAGAATGTATACAAAGATGTTTGTCTTTTGAAAAAAATGTTTCAATGTTTTGAAAGTTGTTTGGAAATGATTTGAAATGTGTGTGTTTGTTTGAAAATAGCAAGGATTTGTTTTGAAGAGAGCAAGTAACTTAGAAGCTATCTACCTACTCAAAAGATATTTCTTGTACATTTTTATTCCTTTGACATTGTTGATTTACCATTGGTTTGGTAAACAACCCTAAACAGGACGGGCGTGGGTCATCGTATGACCATGATAGCAATGTTGCCAAGTATCTTAGAAGGTTTTGAGGGACCAAGATCATTTGTTTAGGCAACCTTTTGATAGCGTCATCGAGGGACTATGATCTTTTGTTTTGTTTTGTTTTGCCAAGATACTTTGCATGCATACCATGACCATTTTTACTTAGGCAACCAAGTGGGTGAAACCCTAAAGGTGCTTGTGTGCAATGTGTGTTATTTTACATGCATTTTGATTGTCTTGGATTAGGTCATTCTATTTGTTTGTTTTTGGTCTTATCATGCAAAACCCTAATTTACTACACATGGTATAAATACGATAAATTGCGTAAAAGTAAACTAAGCTATTACAACAATTATTATGGGAGGGGGGATACAAGTTTTTGAATGGGGATATTGCACAAAATAAACCCTAAAAATACTATTACAACCCAATTGAATATTGTGCGAAATAAATAAATACACAAATATTTAAATATGCAATGCAATGTATTTATGGAAAAAATGTTTTGTATTTTGTTTTTGTATGAGAAAATGATTTATGTAAACCCTAGAAAAAAGGAAAAATAATAGTATTATTTTTGAAAAGGGAAAACCCTAATTTCTTATTAAAGAATATATATGTTCTAAATTAATTATTTTGTCCATTTTTGTACAAGAAAATAATAAATAATATTATGTACAAATATTAAAAATTAAAATATATATGAAAATAAATATTTTATGTATAAAATAATAAAATAAAAATGTATAATATTTTTAAATGTATTTATAATTTATTTAAGAAAATAAAGTTCTATTTATTCTAGTAAACTATTTTTTATGCAAAAAATAAAATAAAAATAAAATAAAATGCAAAAAATAAAGAAAATATTTTAATGATTTTTGTGATTCAGAAAAATAAATAAAATAAATAAATATAAAAAGACAAAAAGAAAATATGAAAAATAAAACAAATATGCAAAGGGGGTGCAAATATCAAGTCAGGGGGGGTGTGAAGATCAAAAACAGAAGGCCCAAGGCCCAGGTCAGTCGTCCCTAATCTCCAGCTTCCATTTGCACGCGTATCTGCCTTCAAACCTGTAACTCTCTATTGCTTGCATAAAATCAAAAACTTGTAACATGAAAAATATGGCATTTCATCTCACGATTCCAATGATATAAAATTTGTAACCTAACTCTCAAAGATCATAGAGAATTTAATCAGCCCTAATTCGTGACCTAATTATTTCAGCAACTTCAAGTTTCAAATTCTCTTAAGGAAAAGTATGCATATGTACAGCTTCACCATGTTAAGGACTACATTTTTGCTTCACAAATCGTGGCTTGAGGATGCCTAAATAGAGAGATAGAGATTTGAAAAGTACCTCCTTCAGCTGGATTTGGATATGGCAATGTGGGGACTTCGAGTGAGGCCTGAGGATCGTGTGAGCTTCCTTGAAGTTCCCTCAAGCTATTCCAATGCCTAGCTTGCCTTGTGGATGGCTGAAACTCCCTGTAGAAGTCAAGCTGCAACCTTCCAAAGTGAAAATGGAAATGGCTGAAACAGAGCACACAGTTGCAGGATGAATGCTTGGATAGCTTTGATATGATGTATGGAAGGTGTTTGAAGTGTTGAAGGGCAAAACGCACGAGCAAATATTGAACTTGCTATGATTTTGCAGAAAATGCAATGTTTAGACAGAAATTTGAGGTTTTTTAGTTTTGGAGTGTTTTAGATCATAAGCATTCGTGTCTTGGCTTGTGATAAGTTTGTCAATGTCCCTATAATGATGCCAAGTCCACCCTTTATCAGCTTGTACAAGTTCTGATCTTTTGGCAACTTTTCTTGCCTTTGAAGAAAAGTGAAGTGACTTAAGCCAACATACTTGTACTGGCTAGTTCTAGGGCTGCCAAGGGTTGGTAAACATTGCTTGATATTTGTGGACATTGCTTGTAACAAAAGAACAGGTCCAAGACTCAAGGTTTGTAAAGTTGGAAAAGCTTGCCTTTATGAAAATGGCAATGTGCACTTTTGGCCATTTATGGAATTGTTTATTGTACAATGCTTCAAAAGTGAAAACAAAGCTTTTATCCATTGAGTTAGCATTTAATTATGGAGTTTAGAATGAGTTTAGGACCTGTAATGCAAGGTATAAGCATGCTTGATCAGATTTGCAACTTGGTGCATTGTGAAAATGGCTTGAACAAAAGTGACAAAATGCCATTTTCTCTTCTTCGATTCACCCTAACCACAAATAATCTTGGAGAGTTCTTGGACATTTTGGAAATCTGGCAACATGATCTAAAATCAATCTTTGAAATTCATTTTGAGATACCTCTTGGAACTAGATGAAAAATGTCCATGAAGTTGGGTCAAAAACCTGCCTAAATTAGGTCAAATTTTCACTAAGTTATTTAGTTCATGGACCCCTATTCACAAATTCATAACTTGAGATCCAAGCATCTTTTGGGAAAACTTTGTGAATCAAATTTTTAGATTCATGTAGGACTACAACTTTCATGTTGGAAGTTTTCTTTGAATCCAATTGCATCATGGTGAAAAAGTTGTGAAAAGTTGGGAAAAATAAGAAAATTTCCATACTTAGAAAAATTCTAAGTTATGAATTTTTTTTCAAATTAAAACCCTAATTTGCAATTTTAGGTTTCTTGGTCAAAAAGTTTCACATTTTGACATATCTTGATGAATTATGACCCTTAGCACTTGATTTTGACTAAAAAGTCAAAGTTTGACTTTTCAGTGCACAGTTGACTTCTGATCAGTTGACTGCAAAATTCATCTGTCAATCCTATGTACTTGAGATCTTTTGAACTATGTGATTAGGTCAAGATGATGCTATTGAGCCCTTGAAATCATGCTTGAACCCAATTGGTCATTGTCTAGGTTAAAAATCAGAAATTTCCCTTTCTCAGTCAAAACCTTAATTTTGACCATTTTGCCCTTTTGATGATCTGATCAAATTTCTAGAGGAGTTGTGATCCAAACTTGATCAAATGGTTCATATGAGTATAGAATGTTGTTTTGGATAAAAAATTATGAAGTTTGACTGTAAATTGGCCATGGTTGACTTTTTCCCCAATACAGTTGAGTTTTTGGTCAATTGTCCAATTGACTGAGCAAAAATGTGATTCAAGGCTTGAAACTTGACATGAGCAATCTTAGGGGTCCAAGATGGTGTATGAAATTCACATGAAGCATTGATGGTCCAAAAATCCTTGTGCAAACTCAAACCCTAATTTTGGGTGACCAATGCAAGATGTAGTGTCTTGAGCTGACCAAACCCTAATTGAGTCCAAGAAGTCTTGTGAGAAAAGTCTTGATAAATGAGAGGGCAAATTTTGGGGTACAACACCGAAGTCCACAACTGGGAAGATCTTGCCGCAGCTTTCTATAAGCAATACCAGTATAATGCAGATTTGGCGCCTACCCGTACTCAACTTCAGAGTATGGCTATGGCTTCAAATGAAGGTTTCAAAGATTACGCGCGGAAATGGAGAGATCTAGCTGGGAGAGTTCAACCCCCTCTGTCTGAAAGGGAATTGGTGGACATGTTATTAGGAACTTTATCAGGCCCTTTATTCAACCATCTGATTGGAAGCTCATCTGCAGGATTTACTGAGTTAATACTGACTGGAGAGAGGGTGAAAGCTGGCATAAAAAGTGGACAGATTCAGAAGGATTAGTATGCCTCTACAGTCGTGAGAAAGCCTTTCACTGGGAAGAAGGAGGTATCTGCTGTCTATCCATAAAGGAACCAAAGGAGAGCTGAACGTCGACCAATGGTAGGAGCTGTTATGATCCCAAAGCCTACATCTGATCAACCAAGAGGTAATCAACCGAGGTTGGAAAGGCCAGTCCGGCAATTCACCAAAATCAATATGACTCTAGCCCAGGTTTTACCACATCTTCTGAAATATAATTTGACAACTCTGAAGGAAGCTCCAAAGAACCCCAACACTGCATCCCCTTATTATCACCCAAATGCCCGCTGCGCATATCATTCCGAAAGTCCGGGTCATGACACCAACAACTGTTGGGCCCTGAAAAACAAGATTCAAGATCTTATAGAGGCAAAAGAGATTGAGTTTGATTCACCCGAGAAACCAAACGTCATTTCTGCTCTTATGCCTAGACATGGTCACAACACCAATGCAATTGAAGAAGATTTGTTTGTTACCACAGTTGACGAACTATTGACTCCACTCCCAATCATTAAGATAAACTTGTTGAAAGTTGGTGTATTCCCGGGTTGTAATGAAGACTTCCATCTCTGCTTATCCTCACCAACTGCTTGCCCTTTGTTGAAGACAGGCGTCTAACGCTTGATAGACAACAAAGAGATTATGTTTGAAAGTACTCCTGTTTTACCTATTCCTGTTGAAGACGTTTCAATCATAACCATCTCCGCCAATTCTTCCAGGGTCCCCAAAAGACCCGTTAGGATTACATCGGTTCCAAAAACTACTCCTCTTATAATCACAATGCTCGGGCCGGTCCCGTATGAATCGGACAAAACTGTACCGTGGAATTACGGTGGAGACATCTACTACCATGGTATCAAACAAGACGGGCTTGCCACTGAAGAATCAAACTCCGAAGAAGAAGAAGACTCTGACATCAGCAATATTTCCAGAACCAGTAAGATTACCCGAAGCGGTAGAATCTTCTCTCCAGAAATTGCCCCCCCCCCCCCGCCCCAAAGGCAGTTTTTGGACCCGTAGCTGCTCCAAAGGTTACTTCCGTACCAATAATCATATCTGCAAGTGCTTCTATCAACAAAGACGACACAACCCCTGCTGTTATCCCTACCAATACCCCTACTGCTGAAATTCAAGGAAAAAGTATTCAAGAAGAGCCTATCCGGGCGAAGGCTCAACCACTGACTATCCCCGAAACCTCCAAAAAGGAAATGGAGGAGATCCCGAGAATAATAAAGAAAAGAGACTATGACGTAGTTGAACAGTTGGGGCAAACTCCCTCCAAAATGTACATGCTAGCATTGTTATTTTTCTCCGAGGCACATGCAAAAGCCCTGGTGAAGTTTTTGAAGACAACCCATGTGCCTCAAGAGACATCGGCTGATCAATTTCAAGATTGTGTGGCCAGTTTGACGGTAGACAACGACCTAGGCTTCTCGGATGCTGATCTGACACCAAAGGGGAGTGTGATCGGTGGATCTGGAACTGACTGTTTAACGCTGGTTCGCGAAATGTCGCGGAAAGCAAGAGTCGCCACCGTCTTTTATTTTCTCCAAATGGAAAGGACAAAAGCACAGAAAAATTCCTTAAAGAGATTGCTCTCGGTTCGGGAGGTAGATTATAGAAAGGGAAGGTGTTAGCACCCTTTCTATCCATGTTTATCCATGGGCTCTTAGATACTTGCTCATTTGTGTTTCAAAATGGTTTGTTTGCTTTTCAACTGTGGGTTTTAAAAAGTTTCTTTGAAAATTCCAGTTCGACTCTTGTATCAGTCCTCAAGAGTGTTTGAAAAATTGCTTTCGAAAGCTTTTTGAAAAGGTGTCGGTGTGAAAAGTATTTTTTGAATTTGTTTTGAAATTTAGAGCAAGTACCTGTGAGAACCTACCCACCCTAAGGAATTCGTCTGTGTAAATGTCCTTTAAAGTAGTGCCATCCCACCATTGAGAGGTAGGTAGCACCACCGTTGGAGGTGTTCGGGTCAATTCGAGGTTCGGGACATGGTGATCACCAGAGCAATGGGAAGACACCTTAGAAGCTACCCACATGCCAGGTTCCCGGATCATGAGGACTTACTAAGACATCCTCTACTCGACGATCACCTTTCGAGGCAAGGCAACAGTGAGGCGTACCCTAGTGGTGGTGTGTGATTTGTGTGTCGTTTTCATTTGCATTTATCTTGTCATGTTAAAGGTGTTCTACGCTTGTTTTTATTTATGGCCATTCATTCTTGCATGCATCAATTAACAGTTAAAATATTTGCGAGAAGTAAAAATTCTAAAGCTATTACAAAAGGCGCGGGTCCACATCGCCAAAATTTCTCGAACCCGATTTGACAGAAAAATAAAGAATTAAAAGAAAAGTGCGAGCAATTAGTTACACGGCTTTGGGAGAGATACATAAATATTAAAAGAAATAAAATACATATGCGAATAAGAATTAAAAAAACGAGGGCGTTGGACCCTTTTTAACCAAATTAAATTAAACGATGAAATTAATTAATTAAGAAAAAAAAAGAAATTGTTTTTGGGATTTTTATATTTTTTTGGTATTTTGTGATTTTAATGAAAAAGAATTAATTTAATTAAATGCTAACCCTAATTCTAGTTATTTTAATTTATTAAAAAGAAGATTAAAGTTTTACCCTAAAATTAACCCTAATTAATTTACATGCAATTTTAATTACAAAAATAAATATTTAATATTTTAATTATTTATGAAAGAAAAATAAAAATTATCATAAACCCTAATTCTATCTTTTTTTAGATTTTTTATTATGAAAACATTATAATTAACCCTAATTTAATAACTAAATGAATTAATACAATTTATTTATGAAAATACTAAAAATAAAAATAGTTATTATTTTTTCTCTTTTCTGATTTTTATGGTTTTGTGTTTTTATAAAAAAAAATAATTAAATTGATAGAATTAATTAAAAGGAAATAATAATAGAAAAAACAAAGAAAGTAAAATAATTTGGCAAACCTAGGGGGGTATCTGTCCCCAAAGTGGAGGTGAAACTTAGTATTTTAGGCCCATCAAGACCCTGGTCCGTTTGACTTCCATGCCAGCATGCATACGCGTTGACCAGGGCTTACCATAGTCTCCAAATCTGTGCCTTTGAATTGATGACGTTGGATGCGTGGATGATTGGATTGCGTGGGCGTACGGTGTGCTTTTACATTGAACCTGCATGGAATCATTAAATGCAAAATAATATGAAGGGGGGTGGGGACCTGGGGCTCGAACCCAGGTCCTAGGTGTTACCAGCCAAACGCTTCGCCACTGCTCCATTTCGTCCATCTGTAAATTAATATAACAAACAAATATAATAAAGCAAAACGCGTTGATGCTTGGTTTTCCGCGCGAAAATTTAAACAGGCCAATCATTGGTAGCCACCGAGTCTTCTTCTTCTTCGTTCCTGAAACACAAAAACATAGGCCACGGTTTTCATGGTGTTCCCTTAGGCATGCTATTGGAAAATAGCGAATAGCCCAGGGATCATCATAAATTAGGCGCGAGGGTGGGTTTCTTTTCGTCTGAGTATGCTTGATTCGATGGTGATATTCACGTGTCCCAATTTTACAGGGATGAGAAACGCCTAATTTGAAAACCTGAAAACCCTAAATGTCTCTAATGGCAAATCCTCATATAGGGCATGAAAACAAAATTAAACCACACGGTTAGCATCAGAATTGCATGAGGAATATAAATCACATGTTAAAAATTGCAAAAAGCGCATGAATTGAGATGCAAGAGTTTTAAAAAATTTCGGTACAGGTGAGATTGTTCTCACGTTTCTGGGCACGAAAGCTTGTGGTTTTTGATGCAACTCCCTTCTATGAAGCCTTAGCAAGCTAATGAAATCAAAATCGTGCCTTGAATCGCCCTAGAACTAGGTTTTCAGAATTGAGATTTTTAAGAAAAAGTGTGAGTTTTCTTTTCTATGTTCTTGCGCAGCTTTGTGTCAATGGCATTAGGGTTGTGTTCCTTGTATATGTAGTAATGATTTAGGTCAAAAATCTGATCAAAAGAATCCAAGATTTGATTGTTCAATATTTGATTTTTAACCATTAGTTTTTCCAATCTTTTTCATGCAATTTGATACCAAATCATGCCAAAACTTTCCACAAATGATTATGCACGAATCTTGAGTGTCCAATGAGAGTATTTTCTGCACAAAAAGATTTTATTTCATTAGTTTTGTATTTTTCATGTATTTTATTTAATTAAATGAATTATTAATAATAAAAAATCCAAATAAATAAATAAAAATGGAGAAAAACTTCCCTTTGGGCCAAATGGTCGTGTATATGCTTTGGATGATGAATTGTGGAAGAAAAATAGGCCCATTAGCAATTTTAGGTCATTTGAATCAATGTTGACTTTTCAAAATATCCAAAAATTTCCCAACTTCCACAAGGCATAACTTGCTCAATTTTTAAGCTTTGCTCATGTTCTTAGACATTTTGGAAAGGTCTTTGAGTCCTCTAACCAATGCCTTTGGTCCCATGTCATTTTTGATTTACCAATCTCAAGTTATGGCCCTTGACTTAAAGTCCCTTTTTGTTGACTTTTGAAAATGACCTATAATGTTGAAATTGATAACTTTTTGTGAGAGCATTTCTTGGACTTGAAGTATGAAGATGAGTTGTAGGAAATGTCTTTCTCTTCAAAATGAGCTTTGGATGGAATTTTTCTGATAATCCATGTGAAAGTTATGCCCTAGTCAATTTACAGTTGACTTTTTCAGCTGTCCAAATAAGGAAACTTTTGCATCTTGATGATTTTTGAGCCAAGCTTTGAGAATCATGATCAAGTATTGATAAAATGATGTTTGTGGCTTCAAAATGAGATGTTGACCAAAAATTTGAACTTTTGACTGTCAAATGACCATTTTGCCCCTACAGTTGACTGTAGTGCAATTAGGGTTTTGACTGTGCAATTTTGTGCTGAAAGTCTTGAAACTTTGTATGAGGATGCTTGACCATGTTTATTGGCATGTGGGACTTGATTGGACCCTTGGAAACTTCATTTAGTTTGTCAGAACCAAAACCCTAATTTTGACTGTTTAGGAGGCCCTTACATTGTGCAACCCTTGGAGAATTTTGCAGCTTGACTTGGCAATTTCTTGAAGAATATGGGAGGGCAAATTTTGGGGTACAACAGTTGCCCCTGTTCAATCTTCTTAGACCTGTGGATGCAGATTGGCTGACGTTCCTTTCGTAATCCAAAGGTGGAAGATGATTGAACACTAGAGTGCCCAGAAATTTGCGCTCACATAGTAGCAGTGTGATGATGGGAATGGGCTTATAGATGCCATTTAGAGATTGATGGATAGGATGATGGGCTTATAGATGCCATGCTAGGAGATGCTAAAAGGTGGATGGGATTATAGATGCCATCTGGAGGTTGATCGCGTAAGAGATTCCTTAGCGAGAACTTGCGTACCTGCAAAAGAAAAATGAGTACCTGACATGTTGCAGGAGTTAGTCTTCAGATGCTTGGTATAGATGTGTCCTGACTGGTTACAGGAGCTGGATCTGGAGCTTCAAACGGCGATGGATGAACCAGGGATAGTTACTATCTCAACAGGAACGGTGAGAGAACCTTGGGTGACTTTAACTTCAACAACGCTCGTTGAGAAAATCTTGGGATTACCACCTCCGCAGGATCGGGAAGAGAACCATAGGCAATTATAATCTCAAAAGCGGACGTTTGAGAAAAACCTGGAATGGAATTAACATCTCCGCAACATTGGGGAGAGAACCATAGGAAATTATAATCTCAAAAGTGGACGTTTGAGAAAAACCTGGGATGGAATTATCATCTCCGCAACATTGGGGAGAGAACCATAGGAAATTATAATCTCAAAAGCGGGCGTTCGAGAAAAACCTGGAATGGAATTATCATCTCCGCACCGTTGGGGAGAGAACCATAGGAAGTTATAATCTCAAAAGCGGACGTTTGAGAAAAACCTGGAATGGAATTATCATCTCCGCACCGTTGGGGAGAGAACCATAGGAAATTATAATCTCAAAAGCGGACGTTTGAGAAAAACCTGGGATGGAATTATCATCTCCGCACCGTTGGGGAGAGAACCATAGGAAATTATAATCTCAAAAGCGGACGTTTGAGAAAAACCTGGAATGGAATTATCATCTCCGCACCGTTGGGGAGAGAACCATAGGAAATTATAATCTCAAAAGCGGACGTTTGAGAAAAACCTGGATAACTTCTACTGAGTCTTCATCAGAAAAATCTGTTGGGAGTCGATTTAGCTGGACTAGAGAAGGCCTTGGACTGGATAAGAAATCTTTGGAGTCGATTAACTGAACCGGTCTAGGTCTTGAAATATGATTGAGAATTTGACTGCCTCTTTCCTGAAAGGTAAAGGTCAGTCATATGCAATGCATGATATGGACCAAGCAATGATGTTCTCAACATAAATGAGACTTGTAAGATGTGATGCGTTTATGCATGCTATAATGATGTATGTGATGTTTAGGAATGTGTGTTTTTCGTCTAGGAAAGTAAATCCTTGACGGGTGCCGGGAAGTCACTCCTGGGCTGATGTTTGGAGAATGGATTTTGCTTCCGCTGGGGATGATAATTGCAAGAATACCGGTAGGAGAAGATAACTCCGTTGAGGAATAAACTTGGCGAATGGAATAACTCTGCGGGGAGGAAAGTACTCTAACAATCTTGCTGGGAAGCAATACTCTGTGGGGATAGAGATACTTTGCTGAGTTGTTGGTAGTAACTTGCTAGGGATACCCTTGTTGTATTGGAAGTGTTAATAGCCTTCGCTGGGGATAAGAAAGAACTGTGTTGACGACGACCTTTCCATGGCTTTTGGCTGAGGATAACCCAGTTATATCCTGTTAAGGAAATAACTCTTTGAATAAAGCCGGACGATGCGTTCGTGTTCCGCGAGGGATAAGCTTCCAGAATCTACTGGGGATAAGCTTATTGCTTGGGGAGATGAATT
Source organism: Vicia faba (assembly GCA_948472305.1). Lineage (NCBI taxonomy): Eukaryota > Viridiplantae > Streptophyta > Magnoliopsida > Fabales > Fabaceae > Vicia > Vicia faba. The sequence continues at coordinate 689,284,435 of OX451739.1, forward strand.
CCAACTTTCCTGGGGACCTAGATTGGACTCTCTTGGGGAAGTTTTTGAACTGCGGGGGAAGTGATTCCTTTGAATGTTGATATGCCACCGGGGAACAATCTTTAGACCAAGATTGTCGGGGATGCTTGTTAAGAATATATATATTGCTGCTGGGGAATGTTGAGATCTGCTGGAGGATACTCAACTTCCTTAAGATTGATAATATAGCTTGGAGAAGAGTGCACTGACTTGTTGGCTCACTCTCTGGGGAATTGAGACATGCTGGTTATGTTCTTTAGTTGAACCTACCTTGGTACCTTGGAGGACAGAACAATTAGATTGCCTAGACAACTCTTTATTGCCCTTGTTTCTAGTGTTACCTGTAATTAATCCTTTGTTTCGTATGCAAATATTCATGAGTTAGCAAATTATTGTCAATGCATATATCGCAAATTGAACCTTGGACGTTCTTCGCAAAACAAAACAGAAAAAGAAAAACAATTGGCACTTTTAACTGAAAAGTATATTTGTATTGATTTTTGAATGGCCTGAAAATAGGCGTTTTGTGTACAAGAGGCTGACGTCCTAGTAAGAGAACGCCGCCGAGCAAAAGAGTTTATACAAATTTGTACAAAAGAGAATAAAATAGCTGTGTGAAATGAATGATCCCACTGGGTTTCAACTCTGCTATTGCCGTTATATCTCCGAGCGTCTCATCACTTGATGACCTAAACGAAGCTGAAGCTGACTGATCGATGCCGTCTGAATTTGATGTAGATACCGGATTCTGGATGCAAAGTGATCCAATGAGACATAGTATTACGCTTTTATCCCTAATTTTTGCCTGGACCGCCCTTTCGGGTTTTCAGTCCACCGGGATACCCATTTTTGCCCAAGCCGCCTTTTCAGGTTTTCGACTTGCCGGGTGTACAGATTTTTTTCTATTTTCATCCCTTCATTTTGCCCGAACCCTTTTGGTTCGACGGGAAGCCCTAATTTTTGCCTAGGCATGTCAGCCTAGCGGGTCTTTTTTCATGCGTAGTATCTTTTTACTATGTCTGCATTAGCGGGGTGAGGAAGGTCGTCACCATCCATGTTGGTTAGAATCATGGCTCCTCCTGAGAACACATGCTTAACCACAAATGGCCCTTCGTACGTAGGGGTCCATTTGCCCCTTGGATCACTCTGAGGAAGGATGATTCTCTTGATTACCAGATCCCCAACTTGATATTCCTGTGGTCTGACCTTTTTGTTAAATGCCCTGATCATCCGTTTCTGATACGTCTGACCATGACAGATAGCAGCAAGTCTTTTTTCATCAATAAGGTTTAACTGGTCAAGTCGGGTCTGGATCCAATCATCTTCGCTCAGATTTGCATCCTTCATTATCCGGAGAGAGGGTATTTGCACTTCGATTGGTAAGACTGTCTCCATGCCATAAACCAAAGAGAATGAAGTTGCCTCGGTTGACGTCCTAGCTGAAGTACGGTACCCATGTAGAGCGAACGGTAACATCTCGTGCCAGTATTTATAAGTCACTGTCATCTTCTGCACAATTTTCTTGATGTTCTTATTTGCTGCTTCTACAGCCCCATTCATCTTTGGTCTGTAAGGAGAAGAATTGTGGTGCTGTATCTTGAACTGCTCGCAGAGCTCAGCGATCATCTTATTATTCAGATTGGTATCGTTGTCTGTAATAATTCGTTCAGGGACGCCGTACCGACAGATCAGATTATGCCGAATGAACCGTGCCACAACAGTCTTGGTTACCGTAGCGTAGGAAGCTGCTTCGACCCACTTCGTAAAATAATCAATCGCCACTAGGATGAAGCGATGCCCATTGGATGCTGTAGGTTTAATCTCACCGATCATGTCTATGCCCCACATTGCAAACAGCCAAGGCGCAGTCAGAACATTCAGAGGAACTGGAGGAACATGCACCTTGTCTGCATAAATCTGGCACTTATGGCACGTCCTAGAATGTTGGTAACAGTCAGCTTCCATTGTGGACCAGTAATACCCTGCCCGAAGGATCTTCTTCGCCATTGTATGCCCGCTGGAATGTGTACCAAAGGTCCCTTCATGTAGCTCTTCCATGATCCTTTCTGCCTCAGTCTTATCCACACAACGCAGTAAGGTTGAATCATGGTTTCGCTTGTACAAGATGCCGTTGCTAAGGAAGAACTTTGCCACGAACCTTCTCAGGAACTTCTTATCGTTGACAGAGGCACCCTCAGGGTATTCCTGAGCTTCCAAATATCTCTTCACCTCATGGTACCAAGGCTTCTCAGTCACCAATTCGGTCTCGAGATCACAACAGTATGCCGGTTCGTCCAATTTCCAAATGATGATTCGGGGAGCCTCATTATCCCATTTAACTTTGAACATAGAAGCCATTGTAGCTAACGCGTCCGCCAGCTGATTCTCTTCTCTTGGGAAATGTTCAAAGTTTATTTCTGTGAAGTGGGGGATCAAGGTCAACACACATTCTCTGTAAGGAATCAGGTTTGGATGTTTCGTATCCCACTCTCCTTTGATCTGATTGATCATAAGAGCGGAATCTCCGAAGACACTCAAAAACTTAATCCTTAGGTCGATCGCAGCTTGAAGGCCCATGATGCACGCCTCATACTCTGCCATGTTGTTGGTACAATTGAAACACAGTCGGGCAGTGAGCGGAGTATGAGTGCCTTGAGGAGATATGATTATGGCGCCGATACCGTTATCCAAAGCATTGGAGGCTCCGTCAAAGTGCATAGACCATCAGGATCCTTCCTCAGGTCCTTCATCTGGTCCAGGTACTTCGCAATCAGTTACTATCATGATGCTTTCATCCGGAAACTCAAAGTTCATTGACTGATAGTCATCTACGGCCTGATGTGCCAAGTGGTCTGCCAATACACTTCCCTTGATGGCTTTCTGGGTTGTGTACTGAATGTCGTATTCTGTCAAGATCATTTGCCATCTTGCTATTCTCCCAGACAGAGCGGGCTTTTCGAATATGTACTTTATAGGATCCATTTTTGAGATCAATAAGGTAGTGTGAGTCAGCATATACTGTCTCAGCCGGCGAGCAGCCCATACCAAAGCGCAGCAAGTTTTCTCAAGCAGTGAGTATCGGGTCTCACAGTCGGTAAACTTTTTGCTGAGGTAATAAATGGCATGCTCTTTTCGGCCAGACTCGTCATGCTGCCCCAGCACACACCCCATTGAGTTGTCAAGTACTGTCAGATATAGTATCAGAGGTCTCCCTTCAACCGGTGGCATAAGGATAGGTGGTTCTTGGAGATACTCCTTGATTCTGTCGAAAGCAGCCTGACATTCATCGTTCCAACGTACTACCTGATCTTTCTTCAGCAGCTTGAAGATTGGCTCACAGGTAGCAGTTAGGTGCGAGATGAACCGAGCAATGTAATTCAGGCGTCCTAAAAAGCCTCTGACCTCTTTCTCTGTCCTGGGAACTGACATCTCTTGAATAGCTTTAACCTTGGCAGGGTCCACTTGAATTCCTTTGTCGCTTACCACGAAGCCTAACAACTTTCCAGATCTTACCCCGAAGGTGCACTTGTTCGGGTTCAACCTCAGCTTGTACAGTTTCAACCGGTCAAACAACTTCTGCAGATGATCTAGGTGCTCTTCCTCAGTCTGGGACCTTGCGATCATGTCGTCCACATACACTTCTATCTCATGATGGATCATGTCATGAAATAGAGCCACCATGGCACGTTGGTAGGTTGCCCCAGCGTTCTTCAACCCGAATGGCATGACCTTGTAACAGAAGGTGCCCCACTGAGTAACAAATGTAGTCTTTTCCATGTCTTCAGGTGCCATCTTGATCTGATTGTAACCTGAAAAGCCATCCATGAAAGAGAATACCTTGTGCTGAGCTGTATTATCAACAAGGACATCAATGTGAGGTAGGGGAAGTCATCTTTGGGGCTGGCCCGGTTCAGATCCCTGTAGTTGACACACATTCTGACCTTACCGTCCTTCTTAGGTACCGGCACCACATTAGCAACCCACTGAGGGTAAGAAGTCACCGTAAGGAACCCGGCATCAAACTGCTTCATAACCTCGGCTTTAATCTTCTCAGACATCTCTGGACGCATACGGCGGACCTTTTGCTTAACTGGAGGGCAGTCTTCCTTAGTTGGCAAGTGATGGACCACAATATCGGTATCCAACCCGGGCATGTCTTCATAGGACCAGGCAAAGATCTCCATGTAATCATGTAGCATCTTAGTCAACCGTTGCTTCACGCTGAGCTCTATGTTGGCACCAATCTTTACCTCTTTCCTGTCTTCTTCAGTACCCAGGTTTATTGTTTCCACTGGCTCTTCATGGGGTTGAATTGCCCTATCCTCCTGAAGTAACAGTCTTGCAAGCTCGCCAGGCACTTCGCAATCATCTTCACCTTCGTCTTCGGCTAAGTTGATCGGATTTTCGAAGTCATAACTGGCAGTAGCAGAGTCGTTACCAGTGAGATCCAGAGTGGATTGAAACCTGTATGAGTGAGTGTGTGTGTAAATACAGCTATTTTGAAATATATATAAAGGAAAGAAAGACAGGAAAGGAGGACAAGATTTGAAATGCGAGAAAACGTCCAAGATTTTCATTTATGATATATGAAATGACAATTTATATGCCCTCACAAATAGAACCACGGTGCCTCGGGTAAGACACCGGGCCATAGAGTTTATTATTGTTTATTACAAAATAACAAAACAAGGAAGTTTATTACTGCGTAACAAAAGTAACAGGAGTATGGTCCTTAGCAATCCAATTGGTCAATCCGCCCTCGGTCGTCGGGTAGATCCAGCTATTGAATTCTGCTTCATCCACTTCGTTGTCTTCCCCAACAGCATTCACTCCTGGATTTGTAATGAACACAGGAGGTCTTCCGGTCTTCGCTTTCCGCATAGCTTTCTGACCCTCTGCAGTAAAACCCAGCCCAAATTTGTCAGTCTTCTGTGTAAAGTCTGGAAGCCTGCCCCAGTTAACACAGTCACCTTTTTGAACCACTGCCCGGGCATCCTTCAGGGAAGCCATCTTCAAGGGAACCTCCTCTCTGACCGTTGTTTCTGCTGCTGCTGAAATTGGAAGCACCTCCTCGAAATGCTGAAAGGGGGTTTCAATAAACTCCCCGTCCATCTCAATGTATCTGAAGGAATTCAGGTGGCTTACCATATACTCCTCCTCTCCTTGCACAGTGACGATCTTCCCTCTGACGGGGTACTTCAGCTTCTGGTGCAAGGTAGAGGTCACTGCCCCAGCTTTATGTATCCAAGGTCGACCCAGTAGACAAGAGTAAGATGGACGGATATCCATCACATAAAAAGTAGAGTCAAACACCTGAGAGCCCACACGAATAAGAATGTCAACCTCTCCATGAACCATCCTTTTTGAACCGTCAAAGGCCCTGACGATGATATTGCTGGGTTTCAATTCCAGGCCTTCACAATCCAAGCGATCTAAAGCCTTCTTTGGTAGAACATTCAAGGACGAACCAGTATCCACCAACACATGTGCCAAGGTAGTGCCCCTGCATTCGATAGAGACATGCGGAGCATCATTGTGGTCTCTTCCCTTCGCAGTCAGGTCAGCATCTGAGAAACCCAAGCCATTGTCCGCTGTCAGATTTGCTACGCAGTCAGTGAATTGGACAGCAGATGTCTCCTGTGGCACATGGGCCGTCTTGAGGAATGAGATTAAGGCCTTAGCATGGGCCTCGGAGCACAGCAATAAAGAGAGCATGGAGATTTTGGAGGGCGTGTGCCCCAGCTGTTCCACCACATTGAAGTCACTCTTCTTTATAATTTTCAAGATTTCCTCCATCTCTTGTTGGGAGGCCTCAGCAGTTATAGGTATAGGTGCCTCCATCTGGGCAGGCTCAGCTTCAATTCCTTTGCCCCGAGCATTGGACGACTCGGCAGCAGGAGAAACAACTTGATCAGCAACAGGAATAGGTACACTTGTAGGAGTTATAAGGAGTGGTCTTCGAGCAGCAGGCGGTGCAATGTCAGGCGAGAAGAGCCTGCCACTGCGGGTGACTTTGGCTGGGCCAGTGATATCACAGATGCTGGCGCCAGTGTTGAATTCTTGTTTAATCCCATTTACATACACATCTGCCCCATAATGCCAGGGGACAGCTTTATCAGATACATAGGGCAGGGGCCCCGGAACAGTGATAACAACAGGTGCAACAGTCATGATTTGGACAGGCTTCTTCGGGAGAACCTGGATTGGATTATTGAAGATGGTAACCACAGAAACTTCTTCCACCGGAACCAACTGAACAACAGACTTTTTAAACAGAATCTCCTTGCTATCCATTAGGCTTTGGATGCCTATCTTCAGCAAGGGACAACCAGATAGGGAAACAGCACAGGACAGGCAACCCTCACTGCAACCCGGAAATAAACCGGCCAGCAGTAGGTTCCTCTTGATGGTCTTCAAAGGAGTAGCTAGATCATCCACAGAAACAGCGTAAACATCTTCGTCAACAGCGTTTACCCTATGCTGAGGCATAGGAGCAGTAACTACATTCGGCCTCTCAGGCGCTTCGAACTGTATCTCCTTCGCGTCGATAAGGTCTTGCACTTTACTCCTTAGCGCCCAACAGTCATCAGTGGAATGCCCCGGGCTATCAGAATGGTACGCACAGCGGGCATTCGGGTTGTACTTAGGAGAGGTAGTATTTGGGAACTTAGGAGCCTCTCTGACAGTCACTAAATTGGTGGATAGAAACTGTGGTAAGATCTGCGATAAGCTCATGCTCAAACGGGTAAATTCTCTCCGGGGTCTTTCAGCCCTTTGAGGATTGGTCGGTTGAGGAGCGGCAGCAGGCTTGGCGATCGTTACCGCACTGACAGATTGGCGGCACTCAAATCTTTCTGATCTCCGGGAGCCATATACAGCACTAGCCTCCTTCTTGAAGGGTTTCTTCTCAGAACTTGTAGACGCACCCTTTGGAATCTTTCCAGACTTCAATCCAGCTTCAATTCTCTCTCCAGTCAGAATCAGATCAGTGAACCTTGCAGACGAATTCCCGATAAGATGGTTGAAAAATGGCCCCGATAGGGTCCCCAAGAACATGTCTACCAACTCCCGATCAGTCAACGGTGGCTGCACCCTGCCAGCCAGGTCTCTCCACTTCTGAGCGTACTCTTTAAAACCTTCACTTGAACCTAACGACATACCCTGGAGTTGGGTACGCGTAGGGGCAAGGTCGGCATTATATTGATACTGCTTATAGAAAGCAATAGCCAACTCCTCCCAGTTACGAAACTTGGTCCCATCCAGCTGATAGAACCATTCGAGATGAGTCCCTGAAAGACTCTCCTGGAAGAAGTGGATCCACAAATTCTTATCCGCTGAGTACGGTTGGATTTTCCGAACATAGGACCTGAGATGTAGCTTGGGACAAGACGCCCCGTCATATTTAGTGAAAGATGGTGCTTTGAACTTCCGAGGAATGATCACACCAGTAGACAAACCCAGATCTCCAAAATCCAGCCCAGGTACCTGTTGTATCTCCATAGCATTCAGCCTATCTTCCAGCTGCTTGTATCTGTCTTCTGCAGGAGGATATTGTTCTTCATCAAAATCAGTCTCGTTGTCAGAGACTACCGGACTAGGAACCCTTGCCTCTTGAGGAGTACCCTTGCCAACAGAAGAACCGGCCTCTTCATTCTGCAAGGTGTTGCCAAACCTTCGGCCCGAGCTGAACAAAACAGTTCTTCTCTTCTTCTTCTTCTCCTTCTTCAGGAGCATAGCCTTCAGCTCTTCTTGGCCTTGAGCCAAACCCTTGATTAATTCCTGAAATTGCGCATTCTGCGCCTGAAGAGCTTTGATGGATGTCTCAGTTGATGACGAGTCAGGATTCATGATGCTGAAATAAACAGCGAAGAACTGTAAGCAACCTGAAAAGAGGAAAAACCTGCTATGCACATGATGAATGATATGTATTTATGCAATGCATTCAAGGGTTCGAAAGTTCAAATTTGTTGTAGACAAAAAGGAACACACGTTATCATTAAGGAAATAATTGTTCAGTATATCAAAGTCTCATGGGCAAAATAATACAAAAGTAAGTCAATCCCAAAATATACTACGCATCCTCTTTGGAGCTATGTAAGTGTTGAGATTCCTCTTCTCATGCAACAGGCGGGTGAGCTCCAAGACCTTCTTTTCACTAGCATGTAGACTGGTCTCAAGAGAATTCCGTTCTTCCTTAAGCTGGATCCAGCTCTTCTGCATCTCTTCCCAGGATGTGGGCATATCAGGGTGCTGAATAGTGTAGGACACTTCTCCTTCCAAGACTGGCTCTTTGATCACAGGGAGCATATGAGGATAAGGCATCACTAACTTCTGGGAGCGGGCGCGTACCCACTTGAGATAAGGTTCCAACGGGATGGAGTTCCTGTGCCCCAATGTCTTGCTGTCTATCCTACTGGGCATCCTCTAGGCTCTGATAAATCTCTGGCGAAGTCCTTGAGTATCGTTGTCGAAGTCAAAAACTATGTCAGGAATTAACATGTCATGAGGACCATCCCTCCGAGCATAACCAAATTGTCTCCAAGCCAGGCATAGGCTGTAAGTAATACCTCCTCTGATTCCAAGTAAAGGAACATTAGGGTACTCCCCGCAACGATCAATGATAGTGACATCTTCTATGGACCTAGGGCACCAATGTATATCCGCATGTGTAAGAGTCATCAACCGTTGTGACCATCTCAAACCCCGCTCATTCTTCAAAACTGATTGTGGAAGGTGTGAAATAAACCACCTTCCCAGGAGAGGAGTGCAACACATAAGGATACCTCTTTTTCTCATGGTTCGAGTGTAACATGAGTGAAGGATGTCCCCCAGCAACGTAGGTATAGGATTCCTGGACATGAAGATCTGGACAGCACTGATATCAATAAGCTGATCTGGATTAGGGAACAACACCAAACCATAGACAAGGAGGGCCACAACCTCTTCAAAAGCTTGCAAGTCAAGAGAATTCCAACATTCATGGGCCTTTTCAAACAGAAACCTGGCTAAGAACCCTTTGATACCACTTCTGACTTCCCAATGTCCCTTGAGGTCAGATGACTGTAGGTGCAAGGCTTTAGCAATCTCTTCAAGCTTGGGTTCCTTTTCCGTACCGTTGAAGGGTAGCTGATCAAGGATAGGGATCTTCAGGAGCCGGGAGAACTCCTCCAATGTAGGTACCAACTGATAGTCCAAGAAAGTGAAACAGTGATGCAGAGGGTCAAAGAACTGGAACAGGACCTTTATCATATCTTCCTCAATGTTGGTATTGACCAAGCTGATGAGACTTTCATGTCTTTCACTGAATGAAGAGCTCTCGGGAATCCTGGATATAAGCTCCTTAAGCTGAGGAGGGATCCTTACAAGACTGATTTGAATTGTCTTTCTACGAACAGTTTCCATGTCCTACAAAACAAAAACAAAGATGAAGATTCGAACCCCTGAAATGGTTAGTCAATGCATATGATGCTGGATGATGTCATGATGCTATGATTAAACACACCACAGATATTTACAAAGACAAACATGTAAGGCACACAAGGCACACAAGACGAGCCCTTAGGGTTTAAGGCCAGCATGGGGTCTGGGTAGTACCCTCTTGAAGTTGGTGGGTTCAACCTGTCCTATTAGAAGTAACCGGGTTCTAAGGGTCCCAATATCACGGGATTGCTTTCATTGTTCATCGTTTCGATTTAGCCACTGAACTGGCGACCGAAATATTCCAGGAAAGCAACCCTCAATTGAGTGTAGTATCGAGTATCAACCAACCTCGGACTGCACCAAAGTCAGTTATCTCACTACCCTAAAGAGGCCAAGATAGTTCAATTAAGGTTCCTAAGGTCTGTTGATGCTTCACGACACCACGCGGAGGCCCCGTACTCTCCTTGACTGAACTCAAGGGTTACCGGTACACACCAAAGTGCCACATCAACGTAGCAGACTGTTTCAACCATGTCGGTATACCCCGCACAGTTCCCTCACAGCCTTGTTGCTACTTTCTAAGAAGGTATCCCCAGATACGGGTTAGGATCTATAGAACTCCCGAGACAGTCCCACAATTTAAAGCACACAAGGAAAGCAATTGAAAACACAGTTATGAACTAACCCTAAGGTACACCTCACTTTAAGATAAGTCCCCAACAGAGTCGCCAGTTCTGTGATCGGTGGATCTGGAACTGACTGTTTAACGCTGGTTCGCGAAATGTCGCGGAAAGCAAGAGTCGCCACCGTCTTTTATTTTCTCCAAATGGAAAGGACAAAAGCACAGAAAAATTCCTTAAAGAGATTGCTCTCGGTTCGGGAGGTAGATTATAGAAAGGGAAGGTGTTAGCACCCTTTCTATCCATGGTTATCCATGGGCTCTTAGATACTTGCTCATTTGTGTTTCAAAATGGTTTGTTTGCTTTTCAACTGTGGATTTTAAAAAGTTTCTTTGAAAATTCCAGTTCGACTCTTGTATCAGTCCTCAAGAGTGTTTGAAAAATTGCTTTCGAAAGCTTTTTGAAAAGGTGTCGGTGTGAAAAGTATTTTTTGAATTTGTTTTGAAATTTAGAGCAAGTACCTGTGAGAACCTACCCACCCTAAGGAATTCGTCTGTGTAAATGTCCTTTAAAGTAGTGTCATCCCACCATTGAGAGGTAGGTAGCACCACCGTTGGAGGTGTTCGGGTCAATTCGAGGTTCGGGACATGGTGATCACCAGAGCAATGGGAAGACACCTTAGAAGCTACCCTCATGCCAGGTTCCCGGATCATGAGGACTTACTAAGACATCCTCTACTCGACGATCACCTTTCGAGGCAAGGCAACAGTGAGGCGTACCCTAGTGGTGGTGTGTGATTTGTGTGTCGTTTTCATTTGCATTTATCTTGTCATGTTAAAGGTGTTCTACGCTTGTTTTTATTTATGGCCATTCATTCTTGCATGCATCAATTAACAGTTAAAATATTTGCGAGAAGTAAAAATTCTAAAGCTATTACAAAAGGTGCGGGTCCACATCGCCAAAATTTCTCGAACCCGATTTGACAGAAAAATAAAGAATTAAAAGAAAAGTGCGAGCAATTAGTTACACGGCTTTGGGAGAGATACATAAATATTAAAAGAAATAAAATACATATGCGAATAAGAATTAAAAAAACGAGGGCGTTGGACCCTTTTTAACCAAATTAAATTAAACGATGAAATTAATTAATTAAGAAAAAAAAAGAAATTGTTTTTGGGATTTTTATATTTTTTTGGTATTTTGTGATTTTAATGAAAAAGAATTAATTTAATTAAATGCTAACCCTAATTCTAGTTATTTTAATTTATTAAAAAGAAGATTAAAGTTTTACCCTAAAATTAACCCTAATTAATTTACATGCAATTTTAATTACAAAAATAAATATTTAATATTTTAATTATTTATGAAAGAAAAATAAAAATTATCATAAACCCTAATTCTATCTTTTTTTAGATTTTTTATTATGAAAACATTATAATTAACCCTAATTTAATAACTAAATGAATTAATACAATTTATTTATGAAAATACTAAAAATAAAAATAGTTATTATTTTTTCTCTTTTCTGATTTTTATGGTTTTGTGTTTTTATAAAAAAAAAATAATTAAATTGATAGAATTAATTAAAAGGAAATAATAATAGAAAAAACAAAGAAAGTAAAATAATTTGGCAAACCTAGGGGGGTATCTGTCCCCAAAGTGGAGGTGAAACTTAGTATTTTAGGCCCATCAAGACCCTGGTCCGTTTGACTTCCATGCCAGCATGCATACGCGTTGACCAGGGCTTACCATAGTCTCCAAATCTGTGCCTTTGAATTGATGACGTTGGACGCGTGGATGATTGGATTGCGTGGGCGTACGGTGTGCTTTTACATTGAACCTGCATGGAATCATTAAATGCAAAATAATATGAAGGGGGGTGGGGACCTGGGGCTCGAACCCAGGTCCTAGGTGTTACCAGCCAAACGCTTCGCCACTGCTCCATTTCGTCCATCTATAAATTAATATAACAAACAAATATAATAAAGCAAAACGCGTTGATGCTTGGTTTTCCGCGCAAAAATTTAAACAGGCCATTCATTGGTAGCCACCGAGTCTTCTTCTTCTTCGTTCCTGAAACACAAAAACATAGGCCACGGTTTTCATGGTGTTCCCTTAGGCATGCTATTGGAAAATAGCGAATAGCCCAGGGATCATCATAAATTAGGCGCGAGGGTGGGTTTCTTTTCGTCTGAGTATGCTTGATTCGATGGTGATATTCACGTGTCCCAATTTTACAGGGATGAGAAACGCCTAATTTGAAAACCTGAAAACCCTAAATGTCTCTAATGGCAAATCCTCATATAGGGCATGAAAACAAAATTAAACCACACGGTTAGCATCAGAATTGCATGAGGAATATAAATCACATGTTAAAAAGTGCAAAAAGCGCATGAATTGAGATGCAAGAGTTTCAAAAAAATTCGGTACAGGTGAGATTGTTCTCACGTTTCTGGGCACGAAAGCTTGTGGTTTTTGATGCAACTCCCTTCTATGAAGCCTTAGCAAGCTAATGAAATCAAAATCGTGCCTTGAATCGCCCTAGAACTAGGTTTTCAGAATTGAGATTTTTAAGAAAAAGTGTGAGTTTTCTTTTCTATGTTCTTGCGCAGCTTTGTGTCAATGGCATTAGGGTTGTGTTCCTTGTATATGTAGTAATGATTTAGGTCAAAAATCTGATCAAAAGAATCCAAGATTTGATTGTTCAATATTTGATTTTTAAGCATTAGTTTTTCCAATCTTTTTCATGCAATTTGATACCAAATCATGCCAAAACTTTCCACAAATGATTATGCACGAATCTTGAGTGTCCAATGAGAGTATTTTCTGCACAAAAAGATTTTATTTCATTAGTTTTGTATTTTTCATGTATTTTATTTAATTAAATGAATTATTAATAATAAAAAATCCAAATAAATAAATAAAAATGGAGAAAAACTTCCCTTTGGGCCAAATGGTCGTGTATATGCTTTGGATGATGAATTGTGGAAGAAAAATAGGCCCATTAGCAATTTTAGGTCATTTGAATCAATGTTGACTTTTCAAAATATCCAAAAATTTCCCAACTTCCACAAGGCATAACTTGCTCAATTTTTAAGCTTTGCTCATGTTCTTGGACATTTTGGAAAGGTCTTTGAGTCCTCTAACCAATGCCTTTGGTCCCATGTCATTTTTGATTTACCAATCTCTATTTATGGCCCTTGACTTAAAGTCCCTTTTTGTTGACTTTTGAAAATGACCTATAATGTTGAAATTGATAACTTTTTGTGAGAGCATTTCTTGGACTTGAAGTATGAAGATGAGTTGTAGGAAATGTCTTTCTCTTCAAAATGAGCTTTGGATGGAATTTTTCTGATAATCCATGTGAAAGTTATGCCCTAGTCAATTTACAGTTGACTTTTTCAACTGTCCAAATAAGGAAACTTTTGCATCTTGATGATTTTTGAGCCAAGCTTTGAGAATCATGATCAAGTATTGATCAAATGATGTTTGTGGCTTCAAAATGAGATGTTGACCAAAAATTTGAACTTTTGATTGTCAAATGACCATTTTGCCCCTACAGTTGACTGTAGTGCAATTAGGGTTTTGACTGTGCAATTTTGTGCTGAAAGTCTTGAAACTTTGTATGAGGATGATTGACCATGTTTATTGGCATGTGGGACTTGATTGGACCCTTGGAAACTTCATTTACTTTGTCAGAACCAAAACCCTAATTTTGACTGTTTAGGAGGCCCTTACATTGTGCAACCCTTGGAGAATTTTGCAGCTTGACTTGGCAATTTCTTGAAGAATATGGGAGGGCAAATTTTGGGGTACAATAGAAAGCACAACGAGGCATTGCATGTCTCTGTGGAATGTAGAGGAACAACTCTGGCCCATGTCTTGGTGGACACCGGTTCATCTTTGAATGTTTTACCGAAGAAAGCTCTCGACAGACTGGACTGCGAAGGACTGGCGTTGAAACCCGGTAACATAGTCGTAAGAGCATTTGATGGCTCAAAGAGGATGGTCCACAGGGAGGTGGACATCCCCATAAAGGTTGGGAATCATACTTTCAACTCAACCTTCTATGTATGGACATCCACCCCTCTTACTCCTGTCTTCTAGGATGATCGTGGATCCATAATGTCGTTACTATCACCTCTACACTACACCAGATGCTGAAATATTCGGTCCATGGAAAGATTATCACTGTCCGCGGAGAGGAAGAGTATATGATTAGGCACCTCAATTCCTTCCGGTATGTAGAATTGGACGATGAGTTCATTGAAACTCCTTTTCAACACTTCGAAGAAGTCTCTCAAGAGGTAGCGGTAACCAAGACTAGGTCCCAAATTCCCAAGATTACAAAACCTCCACTCCGGATGTCATCTCTAAAGGACGCCAAAGCAGTAATAGATGAGGGTAGATGCACCATCTGGGGACAACTTCCAGATATTCCTTACAAATATGACAAGTTTGGCTTAGGGTTTACTTCAAGTGCTCAGAAGGTTGTGCGCCGTGCCCGTGCTGGAGGGCCACCCCTGAAGATTAGCAATTGAGAAGTCAATGCAGTGGAAGATGGTGAAGAGGATTGCAGCTTGGAAAATTGGATATTTCCTACTTTCAACGGAGGGCTTTGCAATTGGGAATCCAGAGACTTTGTCCCAATAACTTTCATCCCTCAGTAATTTATCTTTTTCACTTCTGTTGGACTTGTAATATTCACAAACAATTCTCACATTTAAAACCTTGTGTCTTACCCAAGGCACAATGGTCCATTTGTAAGGGTTTTTATCTCATCTTCATATGACATTCAATGAATCATGGACGTTTTTCACATACAAACTTTTGTGCTCATTTTCTTTCTTTTACATTTTATTGTTTAAAGATGGTTATACCCTTACACACACCCACACTCACAAGTGCAGGTACCCCTCCATCACGGATTCCGTGGGTAACGATACTGCTATGGTCTTTAGTGACTCTGAAGATCTAATCTACCAAGCCAAAGACGAAGGTGAGGAAGATTGTGAAGTATGAGGGGAACTGGCCAGGCTACTACAACAAGAGGAAAGAGCTATTCAGCCTCGTGAGGAAGCTGTGGATACGGTCAATCTGGGTACCAAAGAGGACATAAAAGAGGTCAAGGTGGGTGCCAATCTAGATCCTAGTGTCAAGGAGAGTCTGATTCAGCTGTTGCGTGATTATGTTGAGATCTTTGCCTGGTCGTATGAAGACATGCCGGGACTTGATACAGACATTGTGGTACATCGTCTGCCAACAAGAGAAGACTGTCCACCAGTAAAACAAAAAGTCTACCGCATGAGACCTGACATGTCAGAGAAGATCAAAGTGGAAGTCATAAAACAATTTAATGTTGGATCCTGGCTGTCACTTCCTATCCCCAATGGGTTGCTAACATTGTTCCTGTTCCTAAAAAGGACGGAAAAGTACGAATGTGCATGGACTATAGAGACTTGAATAGGGCCAGCCCTAAAGACGATTTTCCACTTCCCCACATAGATATCCTGGTTGAAAATACGGCTCAACACAAAGTGTTTTCCTTCATGGACGGATTCTCAGGTTACAACCAAATCAAAATGGCACCTGAGGACATGGAGAAAACTACATTTGTCACGCATTGGGGGACATTCTGCTACAAAGTGATGCCATTCGGACTAAAGAATGCTGGGGCAACCTATCAGCGTGCCATGGTAGCTTTGTTTCATGACATGATACATCATGAAATAGAAGTCTACGTAGACGATATGATAGCCCGATCGCAAACAAAAGAAGAGCACTTGGATCACTTACAAAATTTGTTTGAAATATTGAAGAAGTATAAGCTAAGATTGAATCCAAACAAGTGCACATTCGGAGTACGGTCCGGTAAACTTTTAGGTTTTATCGTCAGTAACAAAGGCATTGAGGTCGATCCTGCCAAGGTTAAAGCGATACAAGAAATGCCTGCTCCTCGTACTGAGAAGGAAGTCAGAGGATTCTTGGGACACCTGAACTATATTGCCATATTCATTTCTCACCTAACAGCTACTTGTGAGCTAATCTTCAAACTACTGAAGAAAGATCAAGTAGTTAAGTGGAATGATGAATGCCAAACTGCTTTTGACAAAATAAAAGAGTACTTACAAGAGCCTCCCGTTTTGATGCCACCAATCAAGGGAAGACCATTGATCATGTATATGACCGTGTTAGAAAACTCAATGGGGTGTGTATTAGGGCAGCATGACGAGTCTGGCCGAAAAGAGCATGATATTTATTACCTGAGTAAAAAGTTTACCGACTGTGAAACCAGATATTTACTGCTCGAGAAAACTTGTTGCACTATGGCATGGGCTGCTCGCCGGCTAAGACAGTATATGCTAACTCATACTACCTTGTTGATATCTAAGACGGGTCCGATAAAATACATCTTCGAAAAGCCTGTTCTGTCTGGAAGAATAGCCAGATGGCAGATGATCCTAACGGAATATGACATACAGTACACTACCCAAAAGGCTATAAAGGGCAGTGTGCTAGCTGATCATCTTGCTCACCAAGTTGTAGAAGATTATCAGTCCATGAAGTTTGAATTCCCGAATGAAGACATCATGACATTAGACAACTATGAAGAAATCAGGCCATATGACGGACCTGAACAAGGATCCCGATGGACCCTATTCTTTGATGGGGCCTCCAATGCACTTGGTAATGGCATCGGCGTTGTACTCATATCTCCAAAAGGGTGTCATACTCCCTTTACTGCCAGACTTTGCTTCAATTGTAAAAACAACATGGCAGAGTACGAAGCATGCATCTTAGGCCTCAAGGCTGCCATAAATATGGGAATCAAATCTTTAGATGTGTTTGGAGATTCAGCTTTGGTCATCAGTCAGATCAAAGGGGAATAGGACACTAAGCACCCAAATCTTATCCCTTACAAAGAACATGTTTTAACATTGCTACCACATTTTGAGGAGATTACCTTCTAACATTTCCCGCGAGAAGAAAATCAGCTAGCAGACACTCTAGCCACAATATCATCTATGTTTAAATTTAATTGGGATAACGAAGCTCCCCAGATCACCATCGAACGAATGGATGAACCAGCACACTGTCACGAGATTAATATTGAAGAGGTAGTGGACCAGGCTTGGTTTCATGAGGTTAAGAGGTATCTCGAGGCTCAAGAATATCCAGAAGGAGCCTCAATCAATGATAAGAAGTTCTTAAGGAGATTCTCTGCTAAATTCTTCCTTAGTAATGGCATCCTATACAAGTGCAATCATGACTCCATTCTGCTTCGGTGTATGGATAAGATTGAGGCGAAAAAGATTATGGCTGAATTACATGAAGACACTTTTGGCACTCACTCCAGTGGGCATACGATGGTGAAGAAAATCCTACGGGCAGGCTATTATTGGGATACCATGGAAGCAGATTGCTATCAACACTCTCGGACCTGTCATAAGTGTCAAATTTATGCTGACAAGGTGCACGTACCTCCGGTTCCTCTGAATGTCTTGACGACTCCTTGGCCTTTCGCTATGTGGGGAATTGATATGATTGGAGAAATCAAGCCAACAGCCTCCAATGGACACCGCTTCATCCTAGTGGCCATTGACTATTTTACCGAGTGGGTCGAAGCAGCTTCCTTCGCTTTCGTTACTAAGAATTTTGTTGCCTGCTTCATCAAGCAAAATCTCATTTACCGGTACGGTATCCCAGAAAGGATCATCATTGATAATGGTACAAATCTTAACAACACTATGATCACTACCTTGTGCGAGCAATTCAAGATCCAGCATCATAATTCTTCTCCTTATCAGCCAAAAATGAATGGTGCTATCGAAGGGGCAAATAAAAACATTAAAAATATCATACAAAAGATGACAGTCATATACAAAGACTGGCATGAGATGTTACCATTCGCTCTCCACGGGTACCGTACCACGGCTCGCACCTCAACCAGGGCAACACCCTGTTCTTTGGTATATGGCATGGAAGTTGTTTTACCTATTAAGGTTCAGATCCCCTCTCTGAGAATTATGAAGGATGCAGGTTGAATATAGACGATTGGATCCAAACTTGACTTGATCAACTGAACTTAATTGATGAAAAGAGACTTACTGCTGTCTTCCATGGTCAAATGTATCAAAAACGGATGATCAAGGCTTTCAACAAAAAATTCAAACGCCAAGTATACCAAGTTGGGGATCTAGTGATCAAACGTGACATCTTTCCATAAAGTGATCCCAGGGGAAAATGGACTCCTACCTATGAAGGACCATTTGTAGTCAAAACATATTCTCCGGTGGGGCAATGATCTTAACCACCATGGACAGTGATGACCTGTCACACCCTGTGAACGTAGACAAAGTCAAAAGATGTTATGCATAAGAGACCCGCTAGGTTGACATACCTACGCAAAACAAGGGCATCAGGACGAACCAAAAAGGTTCGGGCAAAAATTAGGGATAAAATAAAAAAATCTGTACACCCGGCAAGTTGAAAACCTGAAAGGGCGACTTGGGAAAAAAAGGGTTTCCCGATGGACTGAAAACCCGAAAGGGCGTTCCAGGAAAAAGTTAGGGAATAAAAGCGTATGACTATTTCCTGTCGGATCACTTAACGGACCATATTTGAATTCCACTAACAAACTCGGAGTTTTTGATCAATTCAATCATCTTCGGACGAAGCAACAAATAGATAAGATGCTCAGAGATACGAAGGCTATAGTAGAATGGGAACCCCATGAGATTATTACATATAGCTATCTTTCTTTGCATAAATTTTTCTTGTTTTTATGGCACCACTCTCTTACTAGAATGTTTGTCTCCTTTGTACAAAATGTTTATTCAAAGTCAATACAAAGATACCTCTTTGAAAGTACAAAAACTATTTGTCTTTTCTTTACAATTGTGTTTTGTTCGCAAAAACGTCCAATGATTCATTGATGAACATATGCATTTGAACATAATCACTATTTACAAATAAACAAGATGAGAAAGACAATTACTGATAGGTTGAAAGGACGGGAAAACATTCCTATACCACTCCATATTCCCCACAGAGTTTTAAATAATCCCCAGCGGAACAAAACTCCCAACTACCCAGCAGAACGAAGCTTCTAGTTTATCAATTCCTAGTGGAAATTGCCCAATTTCTCAAAGATTCTCCAGCAGGTTGTTGTGAAGCCTGTAATCCGACCAGATAACAGCTAACTTTTGATTATCTCCAGCCAAGGTTAATTCCCCAATAAAGCAACGTACAACCGAGACTCCTGAATTCTTTTTCCAAATCAGGAACAAAACATTCTCCCCACAGGGTTTTCACTAATCCCCAAGTGGAACGAAGTTTCAAATGATTAATCCCCAGTAGAAGT
Organism: Vicia faba; assembly: GCA_948472305.1. NCBI lineage: Eukaryota > Viridiplantae > Streptophyta > Magnoliopsida > Fabales > Fabaceae > Vicia > Vicia faba. The sequence continues at coordinate 689,303,857 of OX451739.1, forward strand.
CGTCAAATTTCTCAGGATTCCTCAAGCAGGTCTTACAAGCAATACATGGCGTTGCCCTCACAACAAAATTTATTTCTCTCAACAAGAGTTCGTCAGTACTTCAACTTCAAGACACGGAAATTCAACATTTCCTCAGCAGCATTCAGGGATTTATTTTCCTCAATCAGGCAGCAGTACAGCAGATCAACTCACATGCGCATACATTGCATCTACATGGATAAAGAAAATATATTGCATCATGCATTTCATGCAACATAACTTTGTGTTTCAGCTAACATTTTATCCTTTTCAGGATAAGATTAACAGCTACCATCGATAATATACACTCCTGATACAGTACAAATACACTCTAGACACGGAAGTCATTCTGATACTCATTCAGATTTCTACACTCCTGATACAGTTCAGATACGCTCCAGACACGAAAGCCATTCTGATACTCATTCAGATTTCTACACTCCTGATACAGTTCAGATACACTCCAGACATGGAAGCCATTATGATACTCATTCAGATTGCTACAGTACGGATACGCTCCAGACACGGAAGCCATTATGATACTCATTCAGATTTCTACACTCCTGATACAGTTCAGATACGCTCCAGACATGGAAGCTATTCTGATACTCATTCAGATTTCTACACTCCTGATACAGTTCAGATATGCTCCAGACACGGAAGCCATTCTGATACTCATTCAGATGTCTACACTCCTGATACAGTTCAGATACGCTCCAAACACGGAAGCCATTCTGATACTCATTCAGATTTCTACACTCCTGATACAGTTCAGATACGTTCCAGACCTGGAAGCCATTCTGATACTCATTCAGATTCAACTCCTGATACAGTTCAGATACGCTCCAGACCCGGAAGCCATTCTGATACTCATTCAAGGACGCCTTCAGGTACGCTTCAGACACGGAAGCCATTTTGATGTTCAAACATACACACTACACCTCAACAAGCATTCTTGGATGGCATATTTAAGCATGTCCCCAACAAGATTTTATTACCTCTCCAAATGGCATCTTTAAGCCCATTCCTCCTATCGTCGCCGAGTGCAAATTTTTGGGCACTCTAGTGTCCAACCATCTTCCACCTTCGAGTCACGAATGGCAAATCTCGCCAATCTAACTCCTCAGGTTAAAGAAGATTGAACAAGGGCAGCTGTTGTACCCCAAAATTTGCCCTCTCATTTCTCAGGAAATCACCTTGGATTCTCAAAGTTTTCTCTTATACAAATCCAAGCCTTGAATTATCATTTCTTTCCAAACAAACCATTTACAAGGGGAAAATGGTCATTTACACGCTGAGAAGTCAAACTTTGGCTTTTGAATCAAAATCAAATCACAAAATCATATTTCATCAAGACATGTTGGAATACGAAGTTTGTTTCGTCAAGAAGTTCAAAAGTCAAATTTTACCTTGGAAAAGTTAAATTCTAAATACTTAGAATTTTTCTAAAGTATTTAAGAAAAATGACACTTCAGAACTTCTGAGCCAGCCTCCAGGCAGGAGCAATCAGAAGTTGTAAGAGTGGTTCAGCACATAATCTTTAGTCATAACATGGCTTTTCAGCATCTATGCATGTTCAGTCAGAGTTTGCTAGAGTAATGCAAAGAAGGCAATAAAGTGTAGTACGGAGCCTGAAAGCTCCTTCAGAACGTGCTGGAACCAGAAGGTAAGAGGGTCAGAAGATTGGTGCTACACTGAAGTAGAATCTCTAAGTCCAGAGTTTTCAGAGGCAAATCAAAGAAATTTACTGGAAAGCCTGAGGATCCTTCAGAGCTTGCTGAGGCAACAAGATACAAAATGAGAAGATCAGAAGTTGGATGTTTGTCCTAAATGGAATTTCTAACCCAGAGTTAAGCAACGATGCAAAATCTCACGTTACAGGATTTCTGATTTTTGACAAATCTCACCATCATTTAATCCTCATTAATGCTCACAACCACTTTTGAGTCTTCGTCCAAAGGATCTCTCCACATGTAGGGTAGAAATACTTTTGTGCAGGATTAGGTAAAGGCCCATGCGCTACATTTCTCTTATAGGTTCACTTTTCCTTAATCCTTGCCTGCTGCTCCAGCCTAAGCTAAAAACTATCAGCCATCATACCTTTTTTTTGGAACTTGCTTCAAGAGCAAGTCAGCATCTAGTGCATGATATTGGCGCCACTTGATATTTTAAAAACCACAAAGCTTTGCCTATAAATAGAATGCCATTGGTCACTGATAAAGGCGGGGAGAGAAAAAAATTGCTGAAAAGAGACAAAAAGTTTGAACAAGAAAAAAACCTTGAATCTCTGCCCAAAATTCCTAGAGTTTCAAAAACTATAAACACAACATACAAGCCATTAACTTTGGATCCCTTGCTTTCAAACTCCATTTGTTCTCAAAATATTTCTTGACTAAAAAGCACCCATACATTTTCTGACCCACACGTTGGAAATTGCCATAACTTCTGTATTCATACTACTATATACCCTCCATCCATCCATTCAAAGAAGATGTTCAGAACATCATCAGAGTTAAGGCTAACTCCAGTTCACAGAACTTCTTCCAGCTGCAAGGTAAGCACTTGCTGACCCTCACCACATTGCTTAAAGCATTACTAGATTTGCATGCTCAAAAACACAATATAGATATCATGCTTCAGATGTTGTATATGTTCTGAGGTTTTCACGCATCTGTATACTTAAGTAGAGAATGAATCAGTTCAGAACTTTCTTGAAAAAACTAAAACTCAGAGTTAGGATTAGAAAAGGCGTGCTTGCCTCTGATTTATGGTTCTGACTCTCTTTATTTCTGAAGCGCTATGACACCTGCTGAAACTGTCCTAGGCATGTCTTTTGTTTTGTGGAGAAATAACCAAATTGCAGATGTTCTGACATTGGCACCAGCGCCTTTGGAGCCTATTCTGTTATCAGTAATATTAAAACTTCTGAAAATTACAGTGTTCCCAACAGGGTCAAAACCTATGACCTCACACATTTTCACTAACAGGTTTCTGTTTTGCAGCGTGCCAGGATCAGAACCTCTGACCTACACATTTTCACTAACAGGTTTCTGTTTTGCAGCGTGCCAGGGTAAGAACCTCTGACCTATACATTTTCACTAACAGGTTTCTGTTCTGCAGTACGCCAGAGTCAGAACCTCTGACTTCCTTTCAGCAGCACGCTGATCCTTTTTTTTCTTCCCCTTGTTATTTTTCTTTTTCTTTATTTTTCTCGTTGGCACTCTCCATTTCATTAATCAGCAAAACACCAAAAATATTTATTTCACACTTTATTTTATCCTTTAAAACAAAATACAAAAAATATTTTCTTAAAACAAAACAAGTTCATTTAATATTTTCTTGCATGTATTTCAATATGGTTGTAATAATAATTTAGGGCTTTTTTTTCATTTGCAATCCCCATTCATAAATTTGTACCCCCACCCCCTAAATATTGTAATAGCGTAGGACTTTACATTTATGCAATTTATCCCTTTCAAATGTAAATGCTAGTAAAAGATCAATCAAATAGAAGACCATAATTCAAGATAAAAACCAAGCATGCAATCAAACACACTTGCACACAAACACCCTTAGGGTTTCTCCACTTGGTTTCCTTATACAAAAATAGCCATATTACGCATGCAAAGTATCTTGGTAAAACAAACAAAATCAAAAGATCATAGTCCCTCGATGACGCTATTCTAAGTTGCCTTATAAAATGATCTTAGTCCCTCAAAAATACTAAGATACTTTGCAACATTGCTAATCATGGTTATACGATGACCCACGCCCGTCCTGTTTACATCCAAAGATAGGGTTGTTTACCAAATTAATGGTAAGACAACAATGTCAAAGGAAAATAAAATGCATAAGAAAGAGATTTGAGTAGGTAGATTGCTTCTAGTTACTTGCTCTATTTTCAAACAAATATCCTTGCTATTCTCAAAACAAACACACCCATTTCCAAACAACTTACAAACATTGAAAACATTTTCAAAAAGACAAACATCTTTGTATACATTCTTACGAACGATAATCATTACAAAGATTTCTTAAACGAATGGCCTCTTTTACAAAATACTTTCAAAACCATACAAAGCATAATTTCAAAACAAAAATCAAGTGATCTAGCAAGTAACTAAGAGCCCATGGAAAACCATGGATGAAAAGGGTGCTAACACCTTCCCTTTTCATAATCTACCCCCCGAACTCAAGAAAACATCTCAAAGGTCTTTCTTGTGCTTTTTCACCTTTCCTTTTGGAAAAAAGAAAAGTCGGTGGCGACTCTTGCTAACCGCAACATTTGCGAACACAAATGCAAAACCCTCAAGTCAGTTCTCCCACCGTATCACAGACGCTCTTCCAGATGTTTGTATTTGTCGTCGGCCGGGGGATACTGTTCTTCAAAGTAGTCTTCTTCTTCTTCCTCTTCAGATTCGGGCTGGGCAGTTGCTTCCTTGCCTTTCCCTTCTTGATTGTCTTTTTCACCAGATGATGTTGTGAAGTCTAAGATCTTTCTGGCTGCCCCTGGGAACCTTCTTCCTAGATTCAAAACACCGGTTTCTTTCTTTGCTTTCTTCTTCTTTTCTTTGATCAACAAAGTTTTCAAATCCTCTTGTCCTTTGGCTAGAGTCAAGAACATTTGTTGAAACTGAGCATTATGCGCCTAGAGGTCTTTTACTATCTACTCGAGATCCATCTTGCTGAAATAAACTGTAGAAAGATGAGGATACTTGTCGAAAGAAACCTGCTTATGTTATGATGAATGGAGATGCACATGCAATTATTTCAAGGAAATTAAAGATTTAAATTTGCTTTAGACAAAAAAGGAACACACGTTATATTAATAGATAAAAGTTTGAGTACATCATGCCTCCTTTGGGCTTACAAATAAATACAAAAACTCTAAGATAAAAAAGTTGTACGCATCCTCTTTGGTGCGATGTAGGCGTTCAGACTCCACTCCTCATGAAGCTGCTTGGTGAGTTCCAAAACCTTCTTCTCGCTGGCATAAAATTGGGCCTCGAAAGTGTCTCGCTCCCCTTTAAGTTGTATCCAATCCCTTTGCAAGTCTTCAAGAGAGGTAGGCATGTCAGGATCCAGGATAGTGTATGGAACATCTCCTTCCACAACAGGCTCTATGATAACCGGGAGAATGAAGGGGTAAGGCATCATAAGACTTTGAGAACGAGCTCGTACCCATTTGAGGTAAGGCTCAAGAGGGATGGAATTATTGTGCCCCAATGTCTTACTATCTACCTTGTTCAACATCCTCCAAGCTCGGATAAACCTCTTGCGGTGACCTTGATCGTCATTCTCATAGTCAAATACCAAACCTTGAATAAGCATCTCATGTGGGCCATCCCTTCGGGCGTAACCAAACTGTCTTAAGGCTAAGCAGGGGTTGTAGGTGATACCTCCTCTAATGCCAAGTAAGGGGACATTAGGGAATTCTCCATAACGGCCGATGATAGTAACATTCTTTGTAGATCGGGAACACCAATGAATGTCTGAATGTTTGAGAACCATCAACCTATGTGACCACCTTGAACCTTGCTCGTTCTTCAATACAGATTGGGGAAGATGCGAAATAAACCATATTGCCAAAAGAGGAGTACAACACATAAGGATACCTCTTTTCCTCATAGTGCGAGTGTGAAAAGAATGTAGGATGTCCCCTAGAAAAGTAGGCATTGTGTTATGAGACATGAAGATTTTGACGGTGTTCACATCTATGAGTTGGTCAGGATTTGGAAACAAAACCATCCCATAGATGAGGAGAGCCACAATTTCCTCAAAAGCTTGCAAGTCTAAGGAGTTCCAAGAGTTTTGGGCTTTCTCAAACAAGAACTTTTCTAAGAAACCTTTGACACCACTCCTTGTTTCCCAATTAGTTGTGACATCAGATGGTTGCAAGTGTAGAGCTTGAGCAATCTCTTCTGGCTTTGGATCTCATTCCGTACCGTTGAAAGGTAGTTGATTGAGAATGGGAATTCTCAAGAGTTGGGAGAATTCTTCCAAAGTTGGCACAAGTTGATAATCAGGAAATGTGAAGCAATGGTGTAGAGGATCAAAGAACTGGAAGAGTGCCTTCAACATGTCCTCATCAGTGTTGGAGGTCACCAAGTTTAGTAGGCGACCATGTATTTCGGTAAATGGAAAGTTTTCAGGAATCCTTGATGCTAGCTCTTTAAGTTGAGGAGGGATCCTTACAAGATTGACTTGAATGGTTTTCCGGCGAATAGAATCCATGTCCTACAAAACAGAACAAAGATAAATCCCAAAATCCTTGAAATGGTTAGTGAGTATGAGTATGATGATATGATGTTTATGATGTTATGAACAAGTAAATATATACAAACAAAACAAACAAGTCCTTAGGTTTAGGATTACATGGAGTCTCATAGGTAAGTACCCTCTTGAAGTTTAGTTGGCTCAAACCTGTCCTAGCAATAGTAATCGGGTTCTAAGGAGCTCAATATCACTGGTTTGTTTCCTTGGGAATTGTTTCAGCGCAAGCCTCTTTAATGGCGACTGAAATATCCTAAAAAACCAAACCTCAATGAGTGTAGTATCGAGTATCTACCAACTTCGGACTGCACCAAAGTCGGTCATCTCACTATGTCCTAATGGCCAAGTTGGTCAAGTAAAGGTTCTAGAAGTTAGTTAGTGCTTCATGACATCACTCAGCGGCCCGTATTCTCCTTGACTACTCAAGGGCTACCGGTACCCACAAATATGTCACACTAACGTAGCTATTGCTTAGAACATATCGGTATACCCCGCACAGTTTCCACAATGTATTGCTACTTACCTATAAGGTATCCCAAATCCGGGTAGAGGATTCAAACCCAAACAAAGAACCAAAATGTAAAGCAAACAAGTCAAACAATGAAAGCAAATAAATGTGATCTAAACCCTAAGGTAACCCAACTTTTAAGATTTCCCCAGCAGAGTCGCCAGTCCTGTGATACGGTGGGAGAACTGACTTGGTTGTTTTGTGTTTGATCACAAATGTTGCGGTTAGCAAGAGTCGCCACGGACTTTTCTTTTATGCAAAAGGAAAGGTGAAAAAGTACAGGAAAGACCTTTGATATTGTTTCTTGAGTTCGGGGGGTATGTTGTACCCTAGAATTTTCCCTCTCATATCTCAAGGGCTCTTAGAATTACTTCAGTCAAGTTTTAAGCCTCGGATCACAATTTTCTAAGAAGAATCATTCAAATTGTCAAAAGGGGGCAAAATGAGCAAAATCGGAGTTTCAGCTGGAAAAAGTCAACCGAACGCTAAAAAGTCAAACTTTGACTTTTTGACCAAATTTGAGTCCCAAAAATCACATTATGTCAAGACATTCAAAAATGTGAAATTTGATCATTAAAAATCAAGAGAATCAAAATCCAACTTTGCAAGACTTTGAAATTTTTCTAAGTATTTTCTATACTTGTTTAATTTCATTTACTTCATGACATCTTTTACTACAATTCCAAATAATTCAAAATGATGCAAGTAATTCAAGTTATTAAAAAGTGGCATTTTTGCAAAATTACAAATTCTAAAACTATGTCTTGTTTGAATTCTCAAAAAAAAAAACCTTGCCACCATATTTTTGCCCTTGATATAATGTGTATAAATATTCCACAAGACCAAATTTGTGTCATGCTACAAATTATATTGTCCAAGTTGAACAAAGTATGTTATGCTACATTGCCACAACACCTCAAAACCTGCTCCATTGCTGCCCTACAAGAAACCTTGTGCTATGTTGCACCACAAGTAGGCATATGATGTCCTATACAGTCCAAAACTGCTCTATGCAGTCTGCCGAAACATGCATCATAACAGCCCCAAGATTGCACCAAAATGGCAAAATAAATTTGTGTGAAGAAAGTATCAAAATAATTGGAAAAAACAATTCAAAATAACTTGTTTTGTTTCCCCCCTAAACCTCAATCAGGGGTCTACAAAAAGGGAAGTCTCATAAGACACAAGGGAGATTTTTTTGGAGGTGGGAATTGAGAGAGAAGATAGAGAGTTTTGTTGAGAAGAAAAAATAATATTCTTGGTAACCTTTAATCATTCATTTTAAAACCAGCACCAGTTCTTATTCAAAACAGGATCCCAACCCATTACTCCATCATATAAACTCTCCCATAAGCCAAACACCTCATCATATACAAAGATTGTCCAAACATAAAAATAGTCCCTGTAGTGCTATCATCTTCACCCTCAAAACACCAAAAAAAAAACATAAGTACAGTTTAACTTAGTTTCAACAGCCCGGAGCAGCTTCCTGAAGATCTATTAGAGCCATCATAGCATCTGGAAAACATTCAGATTTAAAACAGCCAGTACAACCCAAAGGTAAGTCTTCTTGACTTGATATCTTCTCATACATCAATGATAATTTGTTTTGAAGATGAGATGTAGCATTTTATGATCCTTTTGAACTATTTATTTGCTTATTGTTTAGGCTTATTTAATCATTTGTTGTTTATGTTTATCCATCATATACTGTAAACTAACCTGTACAGACAAGAAAAACCATGTTTAAGGAAAAAAATACGGGATGAGTCGACACGTACCCACATGCGTCGACCCTTTCTAAGCAAAAAATCAGGGTATGAGTCGACACATAGTCTTATGCATCGACTCATACTGTAAAAAAATCTCCAAAAATAGAAACGTGAAAGCTACATGAGTCGACACATACGCGTTTCGCATCGATACAAGAAGAAGTATGAGTCGACACATATCAATATGCATCGACTCATACTGAGTTTGGTCAAGTTTTACAGGGGCAAGGAAAAGCTATGTGTCGATGCATAACAGCATGGGTCGACACATAGCAGTTCAAAATGCATTTTTTCCTTTGTTTTGCACTGTTTTTACATTGTTTTCATTATTATTCGATATGGTTGTAATATTTCAGTTTCCACTTCATCCCCATTGTTAATTCATACCCCCATCCCCCTAAAGTGATGTAATAGATTAGGATTTATTTTCCGCATTTTTACTTGCTTTCATATATTGCTAGTAATTAGGATGTATGGCAAGATAAAATCAAAAAGTAGATAACCTTTCAAATACAAGACAAAATGCATGCAAACTAACACACTTGCACACTAGAATCTCTAGGGTAATCTCATTTTGTTGCCTTTCGGAAAATAGTCATGTGCCTCGAATATGGGACGTTTTAGCAAAGACCCTTTGATAAAAAAAAGATCGTAAGAGAAGATTGATTATGCTGAGACAATGCCTAAGAGAAAGGTCGGTGATATTGAGATCCTTTAGAACCCGATCACTATTACTAGGATAGGCTGAGCCAACTAAACTTCAAGAGGGTACTTACCTATAAAACCTCATGCAAGCCTAAAACATAGGGATTTGTTTGCCTTGTGTGTACATAACATCATAAACATCATAAGCATCATGAGCATGCTCACTAACCATTTCAAGGATTTAGAAATTTATCTTTGTTTTTGTTTTGTAGGTCATGAATTCCGTCCGAAGAAACACCATCTGAATCAGCTTTGTAAAAGCACACCCTCAGCTTCAAGAGTTAGCCTCAAGAGTGCCTGGGGATTCTCATTTTACCAAGAAATACGGTCGACTCCTCAGATTGGCTACATACAGTTTCCAAGAAGAGATGATGTGTGTGCTGTTCCAATTCTTTGATCCCGTACATCATTGTTTCACTTTCCCGGACTACCAGTTAGTACCTACACTGGAAGAGTTTTCTCTACTCTTAGGGGTGCCCGTGCTTGATCAGATACCTTTCACCGGTCTAGAATGGATTCTAAAGCCCGAAGTCATTGCCGAAGCTTTGCATATGAAGAGATACGAAATCATAGCCAATTGGGAGACAAGAAGCGGGGTTAAAGGCTTCCTAGCCAAGTTTCTATTGGAAAAGGCTCGTTCATTCTGGGACGACATGGATTTCCAAGCTTTTGAGGACTTCTTGGCTCTCCTTATTTATGGTTTGGTTGTGTTCCCCAACTCAGACCAATTCATAGATGTTAATGCCATCAAAGTCTTTCTCTCTCGAAATCCCATACCTACCTTACTAGGAGACATCTTGCATTGCCTTCATACCCACACCATGAAGAAAAGAGGTACTCTTTTGTGTTGCGTCCCCTTACTCGCTAAGTTGTTCACTTCACACCTACCCCAATCAGCATTGAAGAACGGGCAAAGACTGACATGGTCTCAAAGGATGATGTCCCTCACCCATTCTGACATCCGTTGGTGTTCAAGATCCTTGGACGATGTCTCTATCATTGACCGCTGTGGGGAATTCCCTAACGTCCCTTTGCTTGGTATTAGGGGATGTATCACCTACAATCCTTGCTTAGCTCTTCGACAGTTTGGATATGCCCGAAGAGATGGTCCTCATGAGATGCTCATTCAAGGTCTGGTGTTCGAATATGACCAAGAAGACCAAGGTTACCGCCAGAGATTTACACGAGCTTGGAGAATGGTGAACAAGGTGGACAGTAGGACTCTGGGACACAAGAACTCTATCTCTCTCGAGCCTTATCTTAGGTGGGTACGGGCTCATGATCAAAATCTCCTAATGCCTTACCATTCCATCCTCCATGTTGTCATAGAGCCTGTTGTTGAAGGAGATGTCCCATACACTGTCCATCATCCTGACATGCCTACCTCCCTCAAAGAATTGCAGAAAGCTTGGGTTCAGTTGAAGGAAGAGCGGAACACCTTTGAAGCCCAATTTTACGCCAGTGAGAAGAAGGTTCTGGAACTCACCAAGCTGCTTCATGAAGAGCGGAATCTGAACGCCTACATCGCTCCAAAGAGGATACATTCAACCTTTCTATCTTAGGAGTTTTTTTTGTATTTTGTTTCTTTCATTGTAAGCCCAAAGAGGCATGATGTACTCAAACTTGGATTTAATATAACTTGTGTTCCTTTTGGTTTGAAAAAATTTAAATCTCTAATTTCCTTGAAATCATTTGCATATTGCATCTTCATTCATTATAACATCATACAGGTTTCTTACAACATGTCTCCTTATCCTTCTACTGTTTATTTTAGTGAGATGGATATTGAACAAACAATGAAAGATCTTCAGGCGCAGAACGCCCAGTTTCAACAAATGCTCTTGACTCTGACAAAAGGACAAGAGAAGTTGAAGACCCTACTGGCCAAAGAGAAGAAGAAGAAAGCGAAGAAACCACCTGGTATTGTGATCATGGGAAGAAGGTTCAAAGGACAAGCCAGACGAACTTTAGACTTCGAAACATCATCGGGTGAAGGAGATAATCAAGAAGACAGGACCAAGGAAGTGAACAACAACCCCGCATCCGAAGGAGAGGAAGAACCTGATTACTCTGAGGAATAGTATCCTCCTGGTGATAATAAATAAAAGGAGCTAGAGGATCATTTGGATGCTATGGAGGTCCAGAGGGTACCTGGACTGGATTTTGAAGAGTTGGGACTTGTCTCAAGGGTTGTCATCCCACAGAAATTTAAGGTCCCCACTTTTGCTAAATATGACGGTGTCTCTTGCCCGAAGCTACATTTAAGGTCATACGTCAGAATGATTCAACCCCATACGGATGATAAGAATTTGTGGGTGCATTTCGTCCAAGAGAGCTTGTCAGGGATTCAGTTGGATTGGTTCTATCAATTGGAAGGGACCAATATTCGCAATTAGGAAGATTTGGCTGCCGCTTTCTACAAATAATATCAATACAATGCTGACTTAGCTCCAACACGGATGCAATTGCAAGGCACGTCTATGGGTACAAGTGAAGGTTTTAAAACCTATGCTCAGAAATGGAGGGATCTCCCAGGCAGAGTCCAGCCCCCTCTATCTGACAGAGAATTAGTGGATATGTTCCTAGGCACATTATCAGGTCTATTCTTTAACCACCTGATCGGAAGTTCCTCAGCTGGATTTACTGAACTAATCATGATCGGCGAGCGGGTCGAAGCCGGTATAAAAAGTGGAAAAATTCAAAGAGATGCATCCTAGAGCAGAATGAAGAAACCCTTCACTGGTAAGAAGGAGGCCAGTGCCATTTATAACCCAAGGGATCAGAGAAGAGCGGGATACCGTCCAACGGTAAGTGCTATAATAATACCTAGGCATACGGCTACCCCACAACACAGCAATCAGCAAAGGGTGGAAATACCACAAAGGCAGTTCACCCGGATCAACATGACATTGACAAAGGTTCTACCCCATCTACTGAGCTTGGAAACTTTGAAAGAGGCTCCTAAGAATCCTAATACCTCCTCTCCTCGATACAATCTGAATGCTCGGTGCGCCTATCATTCTGAAGGTCCTGGTAATGACACAAATGACTGTTGGGCACTAAGAAATAAAGTACAAGATCTACTTGAAGCCCATGAGATTGAGTTCGATGCTCCGGAGAAGCCCAATGTCATAACTGCTCCCATGCCTAAGCACAACCATGGAGTTAACATTGTTGATACCGATCTATTCGTGACCTCAGTTTATGAAGTTTCTAGTCCTCTTATGACTGTTAAGAAGAATCTGTTGTTGGCTGGTTTATTTCCAGGTTGTGATGAAGATTGCCACATATGTTAATCCCTGTCTTCTGATTGTTATTTGCTAAAAACCGGTGTCCAGTGCCTGATGGACAGCAAAGAAATTTTGTTCGAGAAAACTCTGGTTCCCGTTGTTCCATCTGAAGACATTGCTATTATAACCATTTCCACCAATCCTTCCAAGGCCTCCTAGAGAAGACCTGTTAGGATTACACCCACTACGAGAATCGCCCCGCTAATAATCACATGTCCTGGTCCTATCCCGTACGCCTCGGACAAAGTTGTCCCTTGAAATTATGGCGCCGATATTTACTATCATGGTGTTAAACAAACTGGAAGACCGAAGAAGCTGATCTTGATGTTGGTAACATTGTTGGGACCAGCAAGATTACTAGAAGTGGAAGGGTTTTCTCTCCTGAGATCTCCCCGAAGACTGTCAATAAGCCTATCGCTATTTCAACTTCTGCATCCGCCAGTACTTCAGTTACTATTCCTGTTCTTACTCCAGTTGGTACCCCTACCGATAAGTCATCTGAGACTCGAGGCAAAGAAGTTGTAGGTGAGCCTGCCCAAATGGAGGCACCTAGAAAAATTTTTGTGGAAGCCTCTAAGCAAGAGATAGAAGAAATATTTAAAATAATTAAAAAGAGTGACTACAATGTAGTCGAACAGCTGGGGCAGACCCCCTCAAAGATATCCATGTCATCCCTGCTGTTGTGCTCCGAGGCCCATGCAAAGGCTTTGATTGCATTCCTCAAAACTGCGCATGTGCCGCAAGAGACTTCAGCCGGTCAATTTAAAGATTGCGTGGCTAGCCTGACTGCTGATAGTAGACTGGGTTTTTCAGATGCAGACTTGACACCGAAGGGAAGGAAACATAATGATGTTCTGCATGTCTCGATTGAATACAGGGGCACCACTATGGCTCATGTGTTGGTGGACACTGGGTCTTTGCTGAATGTTCTACCCAAGAAGGCGTTAGACCGGTTGGATTGCGAGGGATTGACTTTAAAGCCTAGTAACATTGTGGTAAGGGATTTTTGACGGGTCGAAAAGAATGGTGCATGGGAAAGTGGAAATCCCTGTCAAGATAGGCTCTCAGACTTTTGAGTCCACTTTCTATGTGATGGACATTAGGCCATCGTACTCTTATTTGTTGGGTCGTCCTTGGATCCACAAAGTTGGGGCTGTTACTTCTACACTACACCAAATGTTAAAGTATCTGGTGAAGAGGAAGATATTTACTGTGCATGGAGAAGAGGAGTATATGGTAAGCCAACTGAACTCCTTTAGGTACGTAGAGATGGATGAAGAATTTATAGAAACTCCTTGTCAGAGTTTTGAAGAGGTCCCTCAGATCTTGGCATCAACTGAAACTGCTAGCAACAAACCTCCTTTGAAGATGGCTTCTCTCAAGGACGCCAGGGCTATGGTTGAAGAATGTGGGTGTGCCAATTGGGGTCAGCTCCCTAATTTCACTCACAAAACTGAAAATTTTGGTTTGGGCTTTACTTCAGAGGCTCAGAAGGATGTTCGGCGCACTCGAGTTGGAGGATCTCCCCCACGCATCAGCAATTGAGGGGTCAATGCTATTGAAGGTAGTGAGGAAGACTTTGATATTGACAGCTGCATTTACCCAACTACCAATAGTGGACTGAGTAATTGGACGACCAGAGATTTCATACCAGTTTATTTTATTCTGCAGTAATTATCTTACTTGTTTTCCGAGTTTGTAATAAACAATTTAAACTTTTTATGGCCTTGTGTCTTACCCGAGGCACAATGGTTCTATCTGTGAGGGTTATTATATGTCATCTCATATATCATCAATGAAGCATTGGACGCTATTTGCATACAAATTTTTCACTCTTTGTTTTCTTTTCTGCCTTTGCTTTATCAATACAGCTATGCTCTTACACACACTCACATATCAAACTGCAGATCCATATCCACTATGGATCCCATTGATAACAATCCTGCTATTTCCAATTATGACTTCGAAAATCCGATCAATCAAGCCGAGGAAGAAGGTGAGGACGATTGTGAGGTACCTGGAGAACTTGCTAGACTGCTACAACAGGAAGAGAGGGCTATACAGCCTCATGAAGAGCCAGTTGAGACAGTGAACTTGGGCACAGAGGTAGACAGAAAAGAGGTTAAAATAGGTACAAATCTGGAGTTTAGCGTCAAACAGAGGTTGATACAGATGTTGCACGACTACGTTGAAATCTTCGCCTAGTCCTATGAAGACATGCCTGGTTTGGACACTGATATTGTGGTACATCACCTGCCGACTAAGGAAGACTACCCGCCGGTTAAACAGAAGGTTCTCCGTATGCACCCAGAAATGTCAGAGAAGATCAAGGCAGAGGTCATGAAGTAGTTCGACGCGGGATTCTTAGTTGTCACCTCCTATCCACAGTGGGTTTCTAACTTTGTTCCGGTACCTAAGAAGGACGGAAAGGTACGAATGTGTATGGATTACAAAGATCTGAATAGGGCAAGCCCCAAGGATGACTTCCCGCTTACCCATATTGATGTTCTGGTTGACAACACCGTGTAGCACAAAATCTTCTCCTTCGTGGATGGTTTCTCTGGCTACAACTAGATCAAGATGGCTCCTGAAGACATGGAGAAGACAACCTTCGTTATACAGTGGGGCACCTTCTGCTACAAGGTGATGCCTTTCGGGTTAAAGAATGTTGGGGCAACTTATCAGTGTGCTATGGTCGCTTTGTTCCATGATATGATTCATCATTAGATCGAAGTTTATGTTGATGATATGATAGCCAGGTCTCAGACTAAGGAAGAGCACCTTGATCATCTCTAAAAGTTGTTCGACAGGTTGAAGATATATAAGCTGAGGTTGAATCCAAACAAGTGCATCTTCGAGGTAAGGTCTGGTAAGCTTCTGGGTTTCATCGTCAGTGACAAAGGTATTCAGGTAGACCCCGCAAAGGTAAAGGCTATACAAGAAATGCCAGCTCTGCATACAGAGAAGGAAGTTAGAGGTTTCTTGGGACGCTTGAATTATATCGCCAGATTCATTTCACATCTAACTGCTACTTGTGAGCCAATCTTTAAGCTTATAAAGAAAGATCAAGTGGTAAAGTGGAATGATGAATTCCAGACTGCTTTTGAAAGAATCAAGAAATACCTTCAAGAATCACAGATTCTGATGCCTCCAGTTGAAGGAAGACCTTTGATATTGTACCTGATAGTGCTAGACAATTTGATGGGGTATGTGTTGGGGCAGCATGACGAGTCTGGTCGAAAAGAGCACGCAATTTACTACCTTAGCAAAAAGTTTACTGACTGTGAGACAAGATACTCACTGCTCGAGAAAACTTGCTGCGCTTTGGCATGGGCTGCTCGCCGACTGAGACAGTATATGCTGACTCACACTACCTTGTTGATATCAAAGATGGATCCGATCAAGTACATTTTCGAGAAGCCCGCTCTCTCCGGAAGAAGAGCAAGGTGGCAAATGGTCTTAACTGAATACGACATATAATATACAACCCAAAAAACAATAAAGGGGAGTGTATTGGCTGATCATTTGGCTCATCAGGCTGTGGATGACTACCAGTCCATGAATTTTGAGTTCCCGGATGAGAATATCATATTAGTAACCGACTGTGAAGAACCCGAACCGAATGAAGAACCTGAGAAAGAATCCTGATGGTCTATGTATTTTGATGGAGCCTCAAACGCACTAGGTAACGGAATTGGCGATGTAATCATATCTCCCGAGGGTTGTCATACTCCATTCACTGCCCGATTATGTTTCAACTGCACCAACAACATGGCAGAGTATGAAGCATGTATCATGGGTCTTCAAGCTGCTATTGACCTC
Organism: Vicia faba; assembly: GCA_948472305.1. Lineage (NCBI taxonomy): Eukaryota > Viridiplantae > Streptophyta > Magnoliopsida > Fabales > Fabaceae > Vicia > Vicia faba. The sequence continues at coordinate 689,320,245 of OX451739.1, forward strand.
GGGATCATGTTCCTAAATGTCTTCGGGGATTCAACCTTGGTGATAAGTCAAATCAAAGGAGATGGGATACGAAGCATCCAAATCTCATCCCATACAAAGAGCATGTACTGACATTGCTCCCACACTTTGAGGAGGTAACCTTCAAACATTTCCCACGAGAGGAGAATCAGTTAGAGGACGCGTTAGCCACCATGTCTTCTATGTTCAAAATCCGGTGGGACAATGAAGCTCCCCGAATCACCATTGAAAGGTTGAATGAACCAACACACTGCTATGAGATTGATACTGAGGAGGTAACAGATAAACCTTGGTTTCACGAAGTCAAAAGGTATCTCGAGGCTCAAGAGTATCCCGAAGGGGCGTCTGTCATTGATAAGAAGTTTCTGAGAAGGTTTGCTGCAAAGTTCTTCTTCAGTAATGGAATCCTCTATAAACATAACCAAGACTCTACCTTACTGCGGTGTGTAGACAAGGGAGAAGCAGAGAGGATCTTGACAGATCTACATGAAGGTGCATTCGGAACCCATTCCAATGGACACACCATGGCTAAGAAGATCCTACGGGCAGGATATTACTGGTCCACTATGGAAGTCGATTGTTATCATCACTCTCGAACTTGCTATAAGTGCCAAATCTATGCTGATAAGGTGCATGTGCCTCCGGTCCCCTTGAACGTCTTGACAGCTCTGTGGCCCTTTGCAATGTGCGGCATCGACATGATCGGAGAAATAAGGCCCACCGCTTCTAATGGACATTGCTTCATCCTAGTAACCATTGATTACTTCATGAAGTGGGTTGAAGCAGCCTCTTTTGCCACAGTAACCAAGAACGTTGTGGCGCGGTTTATCTAACATAATCTGATTTGTTGATATGGTGTACCAGAGAGAATTATTACCGACAATGGTATGAATCTCAACAACACAATGATCACTGAGCTCTATAAACAATTCAAGATACAACATCACAACTCTTCTCCCTACCGATCGAAGATGAATGGCGATGTTAAAGCAGCTAACAAGAACATCAAGAAGATTGTACAGAAGATGACGGTGACATACAAAGACTGGCATGAGATGTTACCCTTTGCTCTTCATGGCTATTGTACCTCAGCACGGACGTCGACAGGGGCAACACCCTACTCTTTGGTATATGGCATGGAGGCATTCCTACCCGTCGAAGTCCAAATACATTCTCTCTGGATTATGAAGGATGCAGGTTTGAACGAAGACGACTGGATTCGAACCCGGCTTGATCAGTTAAATCTAATCGATGAAAAAAGACTTACTGCTATCTGCCACGGTCAGACGTATCAAAAGTGAATGATCAAGGCTTTTGACAAGAAGGTCAGACACCAAGAGTATCAAGTCGGGGATTTGGTGATCAAGCACATCATACTGCTGCAAGGTGATCCCAGAGGCAAATGGACTCCCACATACGAAGGGCCATTTATGGTAAAAAAACGTTTTCTCGGGTGGAGCCATGATTCTAACCACCATGGATGGTGATGACCTTCCTCACCCTGTCAATGCGGACATAGTGAAAAGATACTACACATGATAAAAGACCCGCTAGGTTGACTGGCCTAGGCAAAAATAAGGGCTTCCCGACGAACCAAAAGGGTTCGGGCAAAATAAGGGATGAAAGTAAAAAAAAAATTGTACACCCGGCAAGTCGAAAACCTGAAAAGGCGACTTGGGCAAAAAGGGGTATCCCGGTGGACTGAAAACCCGAAAGGGCAGTCTAGGAAAAAGTTAGAGATGAAAAGTGTATCACTATGTACCATTGGATCACCCTGTGATCTGACCTCAGTATCAACTGTCAAACTCGAACAACATCAATAAATCTAATCAGCTTTGGACAGGCAGCAAAGTGAGGAGACGCTCAAAGGCATAGTGGCAATAGAAGATTTGAAACCCAATGGGGTTTTTACATATAACTGTTTTCTTTTCGTTGTACACAATATTGTATATCCTTCATTTTTACGGCGGCGTTCTCTTACTAGAGCGTCATCTTCCTTGTACAAAAACGCATGTTATAGGTCAACTTCAACAAATAATACAAGTCATTTTACAAAACTATTTGTTTTTTCTTTTTGTTTTGTTTTTTCAAGAACGTCCAATGATTTATTCTTGACATGTGCACTTTAATATGATTTCCGTTCACAAATATTTGCATAAGGAAAGAAAGACAATTGCTCATAATTTAAGAAATAGGGACGAAAAACTAGAACGTCAAATTCGACAGTTACCCTGTCCAGAAGGTACCAGAGCATAGACAGTTTTGGAGCACAGTCATCAAATATATGTGACCTTGTAACATATGTATTCCCCACAGAGTAGACGTAACCAAAGCCTTGATATCGGTTCTCTCAGAACGGGAAGTAATCTCCCTAGCCAGGGTCGCCCAGAAACCTGACATCTGTATCTCCCGGCCAAATTTCATGATCGCGAGTGGATCATCATAAATTTCTAATTCCCCAAGCAGAGTTTATTCCTTTGGATACAGGAGCTCAATCCCCGACAGAGCCCATTACTTCAGCTATTGGAAATTCATCTTCCAAGTTATTCCCCGCAGAGTTATTCTCAAACAGAATCTCCCCCTGACAGAAGTGCAGTCACTTCCATTCATCATCCCCAGCGGAAGTAGAAGGGCCCTATTTCTCTACAACAGTCAGAAATTTTATTTTCTCCAACAGCGGTCAGGGATTTATTTTCCCAGACTCGGATATGTCACAACTAATATCTCATGCTCATACATCATGACATGCACATACATATCATATATGGCATAATCTCGTTTATTTTGAGAACATCATCTCACAACGCATTTCATGCATCGCATATAACTAACCCCATTATCTTTTCAGGAAAGATAGTTATCACCAACAATTCCAGCAATTATACACATCATATCTGTAGGAAACCAAGGGAAAATCAGTTCCCGAAACCAAACGGGCAACTAATATACATGATCAAATGAAGTAACCCTACTACCCAGTTCCTTCCCACAAGCCTTACTACCCAGGCTTTCGTTTCAAAGTAACCTTACTATCCAGGTTCCTTCCCACAAGCCCTACTACCCAGGCTTTCATTTCGAAGTAACCCTACTACCCAGGTTCCTTCTCACATGCCCTACTACCCAGGATTTCATTTCAAAGTAACCTTATTGCCAGGTTCCTTCCCACAAGCCCTACTACCCAGGCTTTCATTTCAAAGTAACCCTACTATCCAGGTTCCTTCCCACAAGACCTACTACCCAGGCTTTCATTTCAAAGTAACCCTACTATCCAGGTTCTTTCTCACAAGCCCTACTACCCAGGCTTTCATTTCGAAGTAAGCCTACTACCCAGGCTTTCATTTCAAAGTAACCCTACTACCCAGGTTCCTTCCCACAAGCCCTACTACCCAGGCTTTCGTTTTAAAGTAACCTTACTATCCAGGTTCCTTCTCACAAGCCCTACTACCCCAGCTTTCATTTCAAAGTAACCATACTACCCAGGTTCCTTCTCACAAGCCCTACTACCCAGGCTTTCATTTCGAAGTAACCCTACTACCCAGGTTCCTTCTCACAAGCCCTACTACCCAGGCTTTCGTTTTGAAGTAACCCTACTATCCAGGTTCCTTCCCACAAGCCCTACTACCCAAGTTTTCATTTCAAAGTAACCCTACTACCCAGGTTCCTTATTACAATCCCTACTACCCAGGCTTTCATTTTGAAGTAACCCTACTACCCAGGTTCCTTTTCACAAGCCCTACTACCCAGGCTTTCATTTCGAAGTAACCCTACTATCCAAGTTCCTTCTTTCTTATCTCTAGATAACAAGTTACAACACTGTGAGGCCTGGACCCGATTAGATACGATCGATTTCACATGTCCCCAGCGAGTTATTGTACAGCCTGGACCTTGACCGGGTGTACATTCTACTTTCACTCCCTCAATCAGGAGTTAATTCCCCAGTAGAGTAATGGACAAACAAAGCTCATAGGCTTTACTTCCCAGGACATGAACTAACATTCCCTGGTGAAGTCCTTCTCGACAGCAGGAACAAGATTTCTTGCCAAGGAATCCCTTATGCAACCAATCTTTTCTGGATGGCATCTACAAGCCCATATTCGATAATTCTCCATCATTTCTCCAAATGGCATATTTTAAGCCCATTCCCTGCACAATCAACCACCATATCATCGAGTGCAAATTTCTGGGCACTCTAGTGTTCAATCATCTTCCACCTTCAAGTCACAAATGGTAGATTCGCCATTCTAACTCTTCAGGTTTAAGAAGATTGAACATGGGCGGCTGTTGTACCCCAAAATTTTCCCTCTCATATCTCAAGGGCTCTTAGAATTACTTCAGTCAAGTTTTAAGCCTCAGATCACAATTTCCTAAGAAGAATCATTCAAATTGTCAAAGGGGGTAAAATGAGCAAAATCAGAGTTTCAGCTGGAAAAAGTCAACCGGACGCTAAAAACTCAAACTTTAACTTTTTGACCAAATTTGAGTCCCAAAAATCACATTATGTCAAGACATCCAAAAATATGAAATTTGATCATTAAAAATCAAGAGAATCAAAATTCAACTTTGCAAGACTTTTCTAAGTATTTTCTATACTTGTTTAATTTCATTTACTTCATGACATCTTTTACTACAATTCCAAATAATTCAAAATGATACAAGTAATTCAAGTTATTACAAAGTGGCATTTTTGCAAAATTAAAAATTCTAAAACTATGTCTTGTTTGAATTCTCAAAAACAAAAACCTTGCCACCATATTTTTGCCCTCGATATAATGTGTATAAATATTCCACAAGACCAAATTTATGTCATGCTACAAATTATATTGTCCAAGTTGAACAAAGTGTGTTATGATACATTGCCACAACACCCCAAAACCTGCTCCATTGCTGCCCTACAAGAAACCTTGTGCTATGTTGCACCACAAGTAGGCATATGCTGTCCTATACAGTCCAAAACTGCTCTATGCAGTCTGCCCAAACCTGCATCATAACAGCCCCAAGATTGAACCAAAATGACAAAAGAAATTTGTATGAAGAAAGTGTCAAAACAGTAGGCAAAAACAATTCAAAATAACTTATTTTGTTTCCCCTCTAAACCTCAGTCAGAGGTCTACAAAAAGGCCAGTCTCATAAGACACAAGGGAGATTTTTTGGAGGTGGGAATTGAGAGAGAAGATAGAGAGTTTTGTTGAGCAGAAAAAATAGTATTCTTGGTAACCTTGACTCATTCATTTTAAAACCAGCACCAGTTCTTATTCAAAACAGGACCCCAACCCATTACTCCATCATATAAACTCTCCCATAAGCCAAACACCTTATCATATACAAAGATTGTCCAAACATAAAAACAGTCCCTATAGTGCTATCATCTTCACCCTCAAAACACCAAAAAAAACATAAGTACAGTTTAACTTAGTTTCAACAGCCCGGAGCAGCTTCCTGAAGATCTATTAGAGCCATCACAGCATCTGGAAAACATTTAGATTTAAAACAGCCAGTACAGCCTAAAGGTAAGTCTTCTTGACTTGATATCTTTTCATACATCATTGATAATTTATTATGAAGATGAGATGTAGCATTTTATGATCCTTTTGAACTGTTTATTTTCTTATTGTTTAGGCTTATTTAATCATTTGTTGTTTATGTTTATCCATTATATACTGTAAACTAATCTGTACAGACAAGAAAAATCATGTTTAAGGCAAAAAATACAGGATGAGTCGACACGTACCCACATGCGTCGACCCTTTCTAAGCGAAAAAGCAGGGTATGATTCGACACATAGTCTTATGCATCAACTCATACTGTAAAAAAATCTCCAAAAACAGAAACGTGAAAGCTATATGAGTCGACACATACGTGTTTCACGTTGATACAAGAAGAAGTATGAGTCAACACATCTCAGTACGCATCGACTCATACTGAGTTTGGTCAAGTTTTACAGGGGCAAGGAAAAGCTATGTGTCGATGCATAACAGCATGGGTCGACACATAGCAGTTCAAAATGCATTTTTTTCCTTTGTTTTACACTGTTTTTACATTGTTTTCATTATTATTCGATATGGTTGTAATATTTCAGTTTCCACTTCATCCCCATTGTTAATTCGTACCCTCATCCCCCTAAAGTGATGTAATAGCTTAGGATTTATTTTCCGCATTTTTACTTGCTTTCATATATTTCTAGAAATTAGGATGTATGGAAAGATAAAATCAACAAGTAGATAACTTTTCAAATACAAGACAAAATGCATGCAAACTAACACACTTGCACACTAGCATCTCTAGGGTAATCTCATTTTGTTGCCTTTCGGAAAATAGTCATGTCCCTCGAATATGGGACATTTTAGCAAAGACCCTTCGATAAAAAAGATCGTAGTCCCTCGATGATCCCTGATGTTGCCTCCGGTAAAACGGTCTAGTCCCTAAAACGACATTGCTAAAACGTCACATAGGTTGCTATATAAACGTCCCACACCCATCCCTTCACATCCAACGATGGGGCTTCTTACCAAAATAATGGTAAGATAGCCACATCTAAAGAAGAAGGAAAAGAACATTTAAGACCTCTCGAGTAGATAGATTCGCTCCTAGTTACTCGCTTGCTCACAACAAAAAAACATTTTACACACTAACGCTTCCATTTCAAAAACATTTTCAAAAAAGATAAAACATTTTGTATACGTTCTTATAGAGACGAGAACCATTGTAAAATATCTTTCCGAAAACCACTTTCTAAAACACAATCCACAAACACATCTTTGGACTATCTTTCGAAACAAAACTTTGTACGCATTCTTATAGAAACGAGAACCATTACAAAGAGATTTTTTTAAAACATTTTCAAAGCCCAAACCACAAGCACATTGTCAAAAGAAAAGCAAGTGATCTAGCGAGCAAGTAAGAGCCCATGGAAAACCATGGATGAAAAGGGTGCTAATACCTTCCCTTTTCATAATCTACCCCCCGAACTCAAGAAATCATTTCTAAAGGTCTTTCCTGTGCTTTTTCACCTTTCCTTATTAAATAATAGAAAAGTCGATGGCAACTCTTGCTAAACCATAATTTGCAAACACAAACGCAAAATAATCAAAGTCAGTTCTCCCACCGCATCACAGGGTAGATTATGAAAATGGAAGGTATTAACACCCTTTTCATCCATGGTTTTCCGTGGGCTCTTAGTTACTTGCTAGATCACTTGCTTTTGTTTGAAAATATGCTTTATGTGGTTTTTGAAAGTATTTTGAAAAAAGGTGCCATCATTTAGGCAAATTTTGTAATTATTCTCGTTCGTAAGAATGTATACAAAGTGTTTGATCTTTTGAAAATGTTTTCAAGGTTTGTAAGATGTTTTGAAAGTGTTGGTGTTTGTTTTGAAAATAGCAAGGATGTTTTTGTTTTAAATTTGAGAAAGTAACTAAGAACATTCTACCTACTCAAAAGTCTTTCATATTCATTTCCTCTTTCCTTTGACATTGTTATCTCACCAATGATTTGGTAAGTAACCCTATCTTTGGATGTAAAAGGGACGGGCGTGGGTCATCGTATAACCATGATTAGCAATGTTGCAAGATATCTTAGCATTTTCATTAGGGGACTAAGATCATTTTGAAAGGAAACATGGATAGCGTCATCGATGGACTATGATCTTGTATTTTGTTTGTTTTTGCTAAGATACCTCACATGCGTAACATGGCCATTTTTATAAGGCAACAAAGTGGGTTTACCCTAGGGGTGTTTGTGTGCAAGTGTATTGATTTACATGCTTGATTTGTCTTTGAATTAGGGTTTTATAAGCATTGATTTTAATCTTTCCATACAAACCCTAATTACTAGCATTTGTATATAAAGCATTTAAATTGCGGAAAATAAAAAATACTAAGCTATTACATCATTTAGGGGAGGGGATATACAAATTACAAAATGGGGAAATTGCAAGAAATTAAAACTCTAATTATCTATTACAACCATATTGAAATTGAATAAATATACAAGAATATGAAGATAATGCAAAAGAAAGAAAGATTGTTTTTTTGTTTTTATATGAAAAGGTTTTAAGTCTTGACCTAATTGAAAATGATTAAGGAAAATTAAGCAAAATTACCCTAACCAAAATAAGAAAAGAAAATAACTAAAAAGAAGATTTTTTAGGGTTTTTATTTATGAAAAGGTTTAAAAAAAATAAAATGTATATTAATTAATTCAAAGAAACCCTAATTCTAAATTAATTTTATTCACAAGAAAGTAATATAATAATAATTAAAACTAATCATCTAAATATTTAAACAAAAAGAAATTAATTTATTAAAGAAAAATGTTTTTTATTTTTTTGTTTTATGAAGAAAAATGAACTAAATAAATATAAATAATAAAATATGAATATTTTTTGGATTTTTATTAGTAATAATAAAAATAATATTAATAGTAATAATAATAATAATAAAAATAATAATAATAAAATAAAAATAAAAATAGTAAAGAAAAATAAAAATAAAAATTAAAGTCAGGGGTTAGAAAGTAAACAGGGAGTATGAAAGAAGCAAAAAAGTTAGGCCCAGGGGGTTGAGGCCCAAGCGCCTGATTCAGCCAAAAAAGTAAAAAAAAAAAGTGAACAAAAAAGAGTAAAAGGTCACGCTGGGGCTCGAACCCAGGATCTTCCTAATACGCGCTCGCTTGTTGTACCACTCTGTTGCATCCGTTCATTATACAACAATCAATAAACTTAAGACAAAACAAGTCCATGTTATAACTTCATCTTCAACCTCCAGCCTGAATATCCGCAACTTGCTCATTTCTCATCCATTTGAAAAAATGTAAACATCAAACTTGTTCCAAATTTCACAACGATTCCAGAAATATAAATTATTAAAACTATAAATCAAAGATGAGCATGAATTTTGAATGGTACCAAATTCTGATCTAACTTTTCTAGGATGTTCAGATTCAAAATTCTAACTATTCAAGCAATAATAATGAAATCTAAGGAAATGGTTAGTTTCAGGACAATGATATCTACATTTCTTATTCACAAATAAACCATTAATGATGCTTGTATGAATAGTTCCAAGTTAAGGAAACTTACCTCAAAACTGGAAATCGTATTCTAAGTTTGAGCACTCCTCAAGGTGTTATGATGATCAGAATAGCTCCACTGAGGTTCCAGGAAGCTAATGCAATGTTTAGTTTGTACTGGAGATGGCTGAATCGTGTTGGAGAAGTCCAAGTGCAAAACTCTATTTTTGAAAATGGAAGATGGTGTTAATGGTGTTACAGTCTTGTAACAGGGTGTGGGATGAGTTCTAAATGATGTTTAGAAGCTTTAGGAACCAAAAGGCTTGAAAACGCACAAGGGAGATGTGAGTTTCAAGTTTTTGGTCAGGTTATGCAATAATGGAAGTATGTGTTACATCTCTGAGTTCTTGTTAGTTTTTGGGCTTGTTTATGCATGTATTTTCTTGCATATGTGTTTATGTATGGAAAAGGTTGGAGAGCTATTGCACAAAAGATTTCTGAGTTATATGGTTATGGCTCAATTGCTTGATTTTGAAGAAAAGTGAAAAATCTAGTTTCAAGGCAGCAAATACAAGCATGTAGGGTGGTTGCCAAATTTAAACAAGCTTATCTGACTTTGTAGAGGAAGCTTGTGCAGAAGGAACAAGTGCAAAGCTCAATGCAAGTTAACTTTGCATAAAGCTTGCTTTATGTAAATGGCAATGGTACCTTTGTGCCATTAATGGAAAATTTACTTTGATAAAGCTTGAATCAATTGGATAATAGCTCAAAAGCAAGTGTAATATTATTATTATGGAGAGATCTTGAGGTTTAGAGGCCTGAAAAGCAAGATTGTGTAGTATAGGTTTGAGATTTGAATTTTGTTCCTCACAAAATTTGCCTTGTAAAATAACTTGAAACCCCAATTCTGACCTTTGATTCTCCTTGCTCATAAATGATCTCAAGGAGTTCTTGGACATTTTGGAAATATTGTAATGTGATCTACAACCCCTCTTTTAATTACTTTTTCAAAATCCAAATGGAACTATGTGAAACTTGGGTCATAAGTTAGGTCAAAATCCTGACCAAAAATGTTCAAAATTTCACTAAGTGTTTAGTTTCATGACCATGACTTCATGGATTAATAACTTAAGATCCAAGAATTTGTAGGAGAAGTTGTGTAAATAAATGTTATAGATATCATGTAGATCTACAACTTTCATGTTGAAAGTTTCTTTTGAATCATCTTGCATCATGGTGAAAAATTGACTCAAAGTTGTGAAAAAACATGAAGTCTTCAACACTTAGAAAAATTTCTAAGTTTGAAACTTTGACTTTTCAAAATGAAATCTTGACTTTTTGATTTCTTGATGAACAAGTTTCATATTTTGACATTTTTTGATGAATTGTGATCTTTGACACTTGATTTTGACCAAAAAGTCAAAGTTTGACTTTTCAGTGTACAATTGACTTTTGATCAGTTGACTGAAAATCAACTATCAATCCAAATGATCTTGAGCAATGTTTTGGGTCATGCTATTATGTCAAAATGATGCAATTTAACTCTTGAGATCATGTCTCAAAATAACTAACTATTTGCTAGGTCAAAAATCAGAAATTACTTTCTCAGTCAAAACCCTAATTTTGACCATTTTGCCCTTTTGATGATTTGTTCAAATTTCTTGAGGAATTATGGTCCAAACTTTATCAAATGATACATATGAGTTTATAATGTTGATATGGATAAAAAATTATGAATTTTGACTATAAATTGGCCACAATTGACTTTTTCCCCAATACAACTGATTTTTAGGTCAATTGCTCAATTGACTGAGCAAAAATGTGATCCAAGGCTTGAAACTTGACATGAGTAATCTTGGGGGTCCATAATGATCCATGAAAGTAATATGAGGAATTAAAAGTCCAAATGTCCTTGTGCAATCTCAAACCCTAATTTTCAGTCATTAGTGCTTGAGGAGGTGTCTTGAGCTGATCAACCCTAGTGCAGTCTTGAACCAAAGGAGATCTTGTGAGAAAATATTTGATAAATGAGAGGGAAAATTTTGGAGTACAGCAACTACCCTTCTCGACTAATTTCGGATCAGATTCATCAAAGGAAACATGCACAGACTCTTCAACTATATGTAATCTTTTATTAAATACTCTATAGGATTTACTTGATTGAGAGTATCCGAGAAAGATACATTCGTCAGCTTTTGAATCAAATTTACCTAAATTTTCTTTACCATTATTTAAGACAAAGCATTTACATCCGAAGACATGAAGATGAGAAATATTCGGTTTTCTTCCTTTCAAAAGTTCATAGGGAGTTTTGTTTAGAATAGGGCGTATTAGAACCCTATTCAACACATAACATGTCGTGTTAATGGCATCAGCCCAAAAGTATTTTGGAAGACAGTTTTCATTGGTAATAGTTCTTCCGAGTTCTTCTAAAACACGGTTTTTACGTTCCACCACTCCATTTTATTGAGGAGTGCGCGGGGCAGAAAAATTATGATCAATGCTGTATTTTTCACAAAATTTATCAAAGAGATCATTCTCAAATTCACCACCATGATCGCTTCGAATAGTAAATATGCTAGTGTTCAATTTGTTTTGAGAAAACTTGGCAAATTTTTCAAAGGCCGGAAAGGTGTCACTTTTATTTGCTAAGAAAATTTTCCAACAAAATCTAGATTAGTCATCTACAATAACGAATCCATAGTAGTGACCACCTAGACTTTTAATTCTAGATGGTCCAAAAAGGTCCATATGGAGAAGTTCAAGAGGTCTCGTTGTAGAAGCAATGTTTTTAGATTTAAAAGAGATTCTAGTTTGCTTCCCCATTTGGCAAGCATCACATAAGTGATCCTTGGAAAATTTTAGTTTTGGTAGACCGACTACTAAATCTTTTGAGACAACTTTATTTAACAAATCAAAATTCAAGTGAGCTAGACGTCTATGCCACAACCATGAATCCTCATTTAAGGTGACTAGACATTTATCCCCGGTTAGGGACACATTATTAAAGTCAAGCATGTATACATTTTTACCCTCAATCCTTTGAACACATCATCTTTCTTATCATTGTGTTCAATTATGCAACAATCTTTTGAATACGATACATTGTATCCTTTGTCACATAATTGACTAATGCTAATAAGATTGTGTTTAAGACCATCAACTAATAGGACATTTAAGATAGTAGTAGAAGAGGGATTACCTACACTACCTTTACCGAGTATTGCTCCCTTGTTATTGTTACCATAGGTGACAAATCCTTTCTTTTTTGCCACAAAGTCAAAAAATAGGGAAATGTCGCCCGTCATATATCTTGAGCACCCACTATCAAGAAACCATCTTTTCTCGGTAGTCTCAAGACATTCCACCTACAAATTTAAACAAGGGAAATAGGTACCCAATTTTTATTGGGTCCTTGTGTGTGAGTGATACTTGAGTTGCATTTTGGCAACCATTTGAAAATGCCTTGAGGAACCAAAAACCTCCTAAAACGACATTTTCTAATGGTGTTCCCCATTTTGCAACAATATAAACAAGTTAGAGTTTTGGGTAAGTTACTTTTGCTTGGAGGATCTCTTATTTCATAAGTATATTTTTTATATGGATTTATCATACTACTTCTGAAATTTGATTTATTAATGCTAAAAGTAATTTTGGGTTGTAAAGCTTTGTCAAGTTTGGCTTTAAGAGTTTTTACCTCTCTTTGCCAAATATAACAAGTTTCACATCCAGCCCAATCATGCCAAGAAAACTTATCATCTTTGCTATTAGTTTTGATTTTCTCTACCATGGATACCTTGAGAGCTTCCAATTTTTTTTTGGGATTTGGACACTTTATGCTCAAGGTATGAAATTTTTTTCTTATTTTAGGCTAATCGTTTAAAAGCTTCCTTAGCCTCATTTTGTAGAGTATCAAAAGCTCTTTTAAATTCTATGTGAGACATTTTATCAATACGACCATATTTAGAGTGACTTACATTGCTTTTCTGCTTTTGATGAGCCATGAAGCAAAGGTTGACTGTTTCTTCTTCGTCACTAGAGTCACTTTTGCTTGAGGCTTCACTATCGCTATCCCAAGAAATGTATGTTCTTCTAGCTTTGTTATGTCTCTTTTGGAATTTGTATTTTCCTTTGTCTTTCTTGAGCAACGGGCATTCCGGTTTGTAGTGGCCAGGTTTTTCGCAATCGAAACATGATCCTATTGATTTAGATTTCTTACCTTCATCTTGTCTTGAAGGTTTTGATTGGCTATAGTTGATTAATTTTTGTCCGAGTGTTGGACTTCATTCTTTCAGACATATCTATGATATTTTCTCACAAACAACCCCATGTCTTCACTTGAGCTTTCATCATCATCACTAGAATCACTCACACAAGAGTTATTGGTGGAGGACTTTGAGATTGAAGCCTTTAATACAATAGACTTATTTTCCGTGTCTTTTGGTTTTTCCTTCTTTTCCCTTTTCTCATGCTTATTGAGATTTATGAGCTCTTGTTCATGCTCTTGAAGCTTCCCAAATAGTGTTGTTATGTTGGGTGTAGCTAAATTGTTAGCTTCCTTGATTGCTGTAACTTTATGTTGACATTCCCTATTAATACATCTTAAAATTTTGTTAGTAGCAACATATTGGGAGTAACATGACCAAGAGTGTGTAAGCGATTGATTATATGAGAAAATCTCTTTTGCATATTAGCAACGGTTTCACCATGCTTCATGTGAAAGAGATCAAACTCTTGAGTCAAAGTATTAATTCTAGAAAGTTTAATATCATTTGTCCCCTCATGGGTAATTTGTAGAGCATCCCATATTGCCTTAGCAGTAGTGTAATGCGACACTCTAAAATATCCATCAACACCTAAAGAAGCAATAAGCATATTTCTATCTTTCCAATCATAGATATACTTTTTCTCGTCTTCCTCATCCCATAGTGTTGCCCGTTTGGGTATGGTAATGGTATCCTCATTGGTCATGACTATTTGCATAGGATCATCCTCGATAACTTTCCATATCTTTCTATTAACTGAGTTAATATGCACACGCATATAATCTTTCCAATAGCTATAGTTGTCACCGGTGAAAACTGGAGCTCTCGTATAAGCCCCTTTTGGATCATTCTCCATATTCTACAAAGTAATATGTGAAGCACCAGATGAACCGGTGCTCTGATACCACTTGTTAGACGATGTTATTGATCTAGAAGGGGGGTTGAATAGATTGTTTAAAGTAATTTGCGCTTTTTAAAATTGTTTTTCAAAAAAATATGCGAAAGATTCCCGGAATCTCCAATCGTCTAAACGATCCTCTATTGAAAAGATCGGATATGCGTAACCGTATGGGATATAATGACAAAGTAATAATCAATGCTTTTTACTCAATTGACCAATCACTTATACATCCTCAATGAATATTAATTACTTTCAATGTGTTGAATGAGACAAGGCTAAACATAATGAATAATCTGTGGATCAGTCAATTTGTCAAACACCTTATGGGCAAAGCACCTTAGGTTTGATTTTACTAAATTGTAGTGGTGAGTTTTCTTAGGTATCAATCAAAAGGATTATTACCAATGTTTTAAAATGAACTCAACACACCACAATTTCAGTATATGTAGATTTGACAAATTAATTTTCACACTGTATAGTAATAAAGTATAGAGATAAAGAAAAAGCAAAAGAACACACGATTTATTAAGGCAGTTCCCCTTGTCGTCCTTGCGTAGGGTACGTCTGCCCCCAATTCTAGAATCTAGAATTGAGATACCCGATATTAGGTTGCAAATGTTACAAGAGAAGAGATAGTTCATAATACAAACAAACCAATATTGTTGATGTAACTGTCTTCTTCCCTTTCCTTGGTTTGAGAAAAACCAAGTGCCAAATTCTTCGAATAAACCTCCGGTTATCGCTACTTGATTAAGCAAACCCAACATTTCTTAATCCTTTCACTCGACTGATTTTAATCGCAAGAAATTTGACCCCAAATCAATCTTCACAATCCTCTAGTTACCGCTAATTGATTAAGAAAACCCACCGTTTCTTAATCCTTTCACTAGGTTGAATTCAATGAAGCAAAGATTTGTGAAAACCCCCCCGTACCAATAGGAATCTTTGAGGAGAAAATTCAAACGATTTTATTCAAGAACAGCCCACAATTGCTCAACCCAAATCTGAACAGAATCCTTGATTTGAACATTATCACCATAAAAAATTTCTTGAATCAACAACCATGATTATGTGTAGATGTTGATTTTTGAGAAGAGAGGATGAAAATGATGAGCACTATGTGTATCTTTCACTAGTTCTTGTTGACTTCAAATGATGATGCATAATGAATATATATATATATATATATATATATATATATATATATATATATATATATATATATATATATATATATATATATATATATATATATATATATATATATATATATATGTTACCTAATAGTCAAGACCCATATCATAGCTGAAAAATAGATTAAGGCAGCGAGTGGTCAACTCATACAAAAAGGGGGGTCGACGCGACACAACCCGCAGATGAAGGGAAAACTGTTTTGAAGTGTAATGTGTCGACCGCTTAAGGACTTGTGTCGATGTAAACTTTGAATATCTTGATTCCCAGGTTGAGTCGACCGGAAGGGTCGACATGATACATCCAGCAGTTTGAGGAAAGTTCATTTTTAAAGTACAGTGCGTCAACCGCTACAGGGCTTGCGTCGATGCAATAGTTGAATATTTTGATTCCTAGGTTGAGTCGACCGGAAGGGTCAACTTGATACATCCAGAGCTTGGTTGATGGTGATGAGTCGACCACACATAACTTTGAGTCGACGCATAGATTGAATTTTCTCAAAAATAAGTGTTTTTGGAGATCTTCATTTTAACTATTCCACATCAAGATTATTCATAGGACCAACCCAAATTGAGAGTGAGTAATAATCGTTTTTACATCATTAAAATACTTATAGAGGGACCTTGCCCTTACAGTTCTAACAATAAACAATAAAGCTTTATAAACATCAAACTTGAAGTCTCACAGAGTGATGTTGAAAAGCTATGATTTTTAGTAGAAAATAATGAAATACCAGTTTTTCTCCACACCAAGTGTTTTTTGGTTACAAGTATGGTAGACAATGAAAATATGATGCAAGAAAATATCTAGAAAGTGCCTATATACATGGTTCTGTCCCAAAAATCACACACGTCCAAGCACGTGACAACCCAAAATTCCTGAAATATCTACCACCACCCAATGCTTAAACACACCGACGGGCACTCAGCTCGCCACCATACTGCTACCAGCTCTTCGGGCGATCCTCTAATTTCCCAATGTCAGTAGCTTCTATAAAATAGAAAAAGCCCATCGCTGCCTCATTGTCGCTGCACCGCTGAGCGGTGCTTCTTCTCAGTGCCTCTCCACCGCCGACCGGTGCTTCCAAGACACAGGCACTGAGCAAATTTCATTTCTTTGACTCTGAGACCGATTCAAGCTACAACTTATGAACAAAAAGTGATGGAAAACTAACAAACACATTAAAACATTCAAAATAATTTACATTTGAAAAAAATGACTTAAAATAAGATATTATCATAATAAAAAACATATAAAAGAGCTTAAAAGTGTGAATATTTTAGGTGGAAATTAACCAAAAGTTTACACTTAACATTGGCCTCCCTAGAGTGCAGATAAAACCCCACACCATCATTTGTCAGAGCCTTAATCATAGATTTACATGAGGCTTGTCTAGTACACAAAGTATGGTCACCTTGTATACTGTACTTTTTTTCCTCATTGCTCCCATTTCAAACATAACTCCCCAAAGTTTGCTTCAATATTTCCTAAACTAGCTATCCAGTCCATTCCTAACTCCATGTCAGTCCCTTCTAACTCCATCAAAAAGAAATGTTGATTAAGTTCAACACCTTGCATCTGAATCTATAACCGCTCAAAAATCCCTTGATTCCTTACTCTTTCACCATTTCCAACCTCAATCACATACATTGGAGTCTCCACCATCTTCAATTTCAATTCTGTCACTAACTTGGAACCAATAAAACTACTAGTTGCTTCTGAACTAATCAAGGTTAGAAATTTTCTATCATTCACATTTACCTATACTTTCAAAGATTTATTGGAAGTAAATCCTTCCTTACTTTGCAAAGACAGTTGCAAAGTCTTCAGCTCTTTTATGACTTCACTCACCATCCCTTATTTCTCCACTAACTCCTCAACTCCCTCTTCTTTATCACTACTACATTTACATAGTCTCAAACCCATATGTTTGAACTCATAAGTTTGATCCTTATTCCACTTGTCTCCACATTTGAAACATAACCCCTTTTTACTCCTTTCTTCAAGCTCTGCAGGGTCTAATATCCTTCTCATGCATATGTCAGTATGCCCTGATCCACCCCCTTTCATTGTCCTTTCTACTACTACCCACTTCTTCAGGGTCCTTAAACTTATAAGTCCCTTTTTTCCCTTCAAAGCAGTGCTCCTTCTTCCCATTATTTCATATTTTTCTTCAATTAAAAAGGCACGATCCATTACATCTTCCAGATCATGACTATCATATAGCTTTAATTCAGCTTGAATTTCTTCCTTTAGCCCATTCAGAAAAATGGACCCAACATCCCTCTCTCTCTCTCTCCTCCCTGTAATGGAGCTACAATAACTCAGACTTATCTATATATTCCATCATAATAGTCTTCTGTTTTAGGCTAAATAATGACCCTAGTGGGTTATGCAGCAACCCAGGTTGGAATCTTCTAATCACCACCAATTTGAACTTCTCCCAATTTCTTAATGGTGCTTCTTCCTCCCACCATTGAAACCCATTCAACACCCTATCCTCCATAGCCAACACCACCGCGTCCACCTTATTTTTCGTACGAACTTCATGGAGACGAAAATGGCGTTCTACATGCACCAACCACCCATACACATCTTCCCCTTGAACAACAAAATCTCTAACCTCCTTCATCCTCCAAAAACTCCACTTCTCTGTCCAGCATTATAATGATGGTTTCGTGGTCAGGATTCCACTGATGCAGTGTTGATATCGCTTCCATCACCATCATCGTCTAGTTGATCTTCACGTCCTTGTCGTTGATGACGACACATTTATTTCTCTTGAATGATGTATTTAATCAATAATGATATAAGGTCGTGATTATCGGTCCAAGACGAGCTGATGAATCTATTCCATTGATGTTTCCATGTTACCCATCCATTGTTCTATCAGATCAATACAATTCTCCATAATGCTTCTCGTAACGACCATCCACTAGAAAACACAACCAAGACTCTAGATACCAAATTGATAGGACAAATTTTGTAATCTAGTGAAATAAGTAATCAAACAACGGGGAATATGATCAATATTATTTATGGAATAATACTAGAGTTCATATGGGATCTAGCAAAGTACATAAACATATCATGGAAAAGGAATGAAAAGTATAGAAAAAGAAGCAAGCTCTTCGAGAGGCCTTATCTCTCCCAGGGAAATGAATACTAAAATCATCCCTACTGACACACTAACATTACTTCACTACTACAAAAAACACATATAACAACGGTTGCAAAATACCTATAATAATGGTTGAACAATCGTTGTTAGGTAGGGTGTGGTTATAAGTGGGTTATTTACAATTACGATCTATTATTCGTGATAGTAAATTGGATAGCGTGATACATACAACCATAATTATATTAAACAATTGTTGTTGTATGTATTTTAATAAAATAAAATAAATACAGCAGTACAACAACAACAACAAGAATAACAACAAAAAAAAGAAGAAGAAGAACAATAACAATAACAACAACAACAACAAGAACAACAAGAACAAGAACAAGAACAACAACAACAACAACAACAAGAAGAACAACAACAAAACAACAACACGAACAACAATAATAACAACAACAAAAACAAGAAGAACAAGAACAACAACAATAATAACAACAAAAAAAACAACAACAACAACTAACATTGCTAACTTGAATCCATACTTTCCTTGTCTCATTTAAGTTGGAGAAGAGATGATGAAGTTCTAAAATTTGTTAATGAAAGATATGATGTTTTCGAGTTTTGTTTATGAAAGAAACGATATTTTCAAGTTTGGTTTAGTTGAGAAATAATGTTTTGTAAAAGAAAGATGATGTTTAGAAGATGAAGTTCGTCTAAGTTTTAGGTTTTACGCGGATCACTAATGGTATTGTCTTGAGCTTTGATAATCACTAAATGGACAGTCAAGATTTGTTTAAGGACGATGAAGAAACTCAATAAACACGCTACATAGAACAACAATTGTATTAAACAACCGTTGTTGTATGTATTTTAATAAATTATAAAAAATGTAGCAGTAGAACAACAACAACAAGATTCAAACTCATGATCATGCGCTACATACAACAACAATTGTATTAAACAACCATTGTTGTATGTATTTTAATAAAATATAAAAAATATAGTAGTAGAACAACAACAACAGCAAAATCCAAACTCATGACCATGCATCACTTTTCACCACGGTTAAAAGTTCCAACCGTGGTGAAAAGTGGGCTTAAAAATAAAAATAAAAGAAAAGCACCTAATTAAATAGATTCTACCACGGTAAATCTTTTGATCGTGGTGAAATAAAATTTGATGGCGTTATGAAATGTACTTTTGTAGTAGTGTTTTTTGCCTTTATCCCCTCATATCTGAATTCTCTCTCCTCTCTGCCACTTGACACTTTCCATGTGCTTCGCTTTGTCACCTGGCACTTCGCATGTGCTCATAACCTATATTAGTTGTGAGTTGAATTATTCCCTATATCTCTCTTCTTATGTGTCCTCCTATACACCCTGTCATATCTCCTACCACGTCTATCAATGACATGACAAATGATATAATTAATCACCAATATATGTGAGACATATCTCACATATATTAAATTTAGTAGGGTAATGAAGTAGTACCCTTATTTTTATTGGTTTGAACAAGATTTCAAATTCACAAGAGGTACAACTAGCACAAAGCTATTGATCTTGGGAAAGGATCAACTCCACTGTAGATTTAATTAGAGGAGGTGCAATCGACATCTGCACCTTTAAATCTCCACCACTTCATATTTTTTATGTTTTTTAATTTTTTATTGCATGGACTTTACTGGACGGTTATGTGACGGGAGAGAATCCATAACAGTTGTTGCTTTTATATTTTTAGTGGAAATTATCTAATGTATACGTGGATATATAAGTTTTGGAACTTAATTTTAGTATTGTAGTAGATACATGTGGCATTCTTGTTGCTTAAATTTTTGTGTAATAAGGTAGTTCATGAAGCAATAAAAAAATGTGTTACGTTTCGTTAAATAATATTAATCTTGATAATTAGTGGAGCCAAATATGAATTGAATGGGTTAAATATATATTACTTATTGAAATCATCATTAAAGTAAAATTGTCTTTTTTGTTTGTTTTGACGTATCAGTAAAATTGACTTAAATTGCTTAAATGTTACTTAAATTATTAATTTAGTCTCACAAAAATAACTAAAAAAATCAAAATTAGTTCTCCTATAAATGCTCTAAGGTGTCAACCAGAGATCTTAATTGCCACATCTAATGTTATATAATAAAAATAAACCAGAAGCTAGTAAGAATTAAACATGCTTAAAAATGTGGACATTGGTGTATAATTCTTGTTTGGTATATGTATAGCTATCAAAGTGGAAAATTATATGATTTCCCATTTAATTATTTAGTCGTTATTTGTTGAATTTAAATTATATTGACATAATTAAGGATATGTGAAAACTTAATTTTGATTAAATAATTAGAAGTATATGGTGAAATATTGATAATAATAAAAATTGAAGGGGGCAATACTATTATTATTATTAATAGTATAGTTATTATTAATATTATTATTATTAGTTACTATTAGTAATAATAAAATATAATTAGGAAAGGGTTACAACAATTATGAGAATTTGTTGTTGCGTAGAAATAGAGAAGAGAAAAACTAGGGAAAGAGAGAGATTCCTCCATTATTGAAGAATCAAGGTTGCAAATTAAGATAAGGGGGGTGAATGAGTTCTCTAAATGGTGATATTAACATGAGAGGGTAGTGATGGTTCCTTCCCCTATTTAAATTTCATGAACAATTGAAGAATGTTCTTCTTTATTTGATTTTATGTTGTTTCTATGTGATTGTATGGGAAATTCGTGAATCTCATGATCCCATGAGTGTGTTGGTGTTGTTGATTTTACTGTTGTTGTATTGTCCATGAAATTCTAAAACTGAAAAATTGTAGATCTAAGATTATGACGAAAATTGGAGAATTAGAGGTAGAAATTGTTGTAAAAATGTAAGATAACGAAATTAGATGAAGTCTATGAATTATTATGTGTAAAAACACTGTTTTGGACCCAAATTAGGAGGTTGAAAGTGCTCAAAACGAGTGGAAATTATTCTGGTGCGATAGTAGAAATTTTGATGTAGCAGACTGACCATACACGTATGGTACGCGTATGGGGGATGTGGGGTCATCCGTGCCGGCACGACCTTCTGTCGGTATGTGTATGATACGCGTATAAAGGGGAGGTAAAACATGTATGGGATGGTCGCACACATATGGGGAGTTTGAGAGGATTTCGAGAAGGAAAACCCCTCTGGACGTACGTGTATGGTACGCGTATGAGGCCTGAGTGCTGGAGCAGAACGCATATGATACGCGTATGGAATGGAGGAGAAAGGAGCCATACGCGTATGGGACAAGGTCATACGCGTATGGGCAGACTGAGGTGTAGTAAGTCCCATTTTCGCGATTTCTTTCCCGTTTTTGCATGCAGTGCAGTTTCTCGTGATTCCTAATGACTAGTATAACTTAGATAAATATAGGGAGAGTACTAGTAATGTAAATTGGAATTAAACCATGAGACTTTGTATGAACTGCTTATTTATATTCATGATGATAATGATGTGGTGGCCTTATTAGCGAATGTAGAAGGCTTATGCCTTGTTGTCATAAAGTTGCGTTGTTGCATGTTGATAATGTATACATTTCATTTGTGAGAGCTTACGTCCTGTTGTTGGCCTGTAATAACGTTTTGTTGAGGGCTTATGCCCTGTTGTTGCCCAATAGACACTGTGTTGGAGGCTTATGCCCTGATGGTACCACATGCATTGAGTTAATGTCGGTCTCATTGCATTGCATTATTATTGAATTGATGTCGTATTATGTGAATGATGGATTGTGTTGCAAAGTATTGTGTGATGTGTGAATTACTACTTCTTAGTACGTGATATTCACCATATATTTATTAAATGTAATTCTCACCCCTTTTGTGTTATTGTGTCTGTGCTCCTCGGGGAGTATAGATATCCGAGTAGTGCTTGGAGAGAGTGTTATTTGATCAAGTCTTAAGAATCGCTCTGATACGTAACACGAGATTATTGAGAATTTGTTATGTTTTGAATTATTTCATTTGTTACGTATCTTACTTTTATACTTATGTTGGATCACATGTTATGGAGTATTTTTATTACTGTTGAGGTTTCAATATCATGAAAATGAACTAATTTGATTATTTCGCTATCGAATCGATTATTTTGAATAAATTGAGTAATAAAATAACTTGAGATTTTATAAATTTTAAAAGAGGTGACATCCCACTTATGTACTCAGATATATGTATATATTTCATAAATTATGCTATAAAATATTATTATGGAAAAGTAGGTGTTACAAATTCTACTACTTTATGAACAACTAGGCGGGTGAATCAATGGCATTATGAAAATGAATCTGCCGCCGGCAACATATATGCATCAATTTCTGACCTTTCAGGTTATTTAGCTTAAAACATATACAACGTAATATTAAAATAACTAGCAAATTCTCTTATATAAATAAATACACAATAAGACCAAAAAAAAGAACAGTAGCACCAATATCATAGATCAAAATAACCTTACAAGAATCTTTGAAAAATACAATAACAATACTTGCAGCCTTGATAGTTTCGTTAACCCAGCTGTTTTTGCACGTTTACAGCACTTCCATTGTCACCATTCTTTCTTTCTAATATATATCTATCTCTTGTTCATTTTCTTTTCATACATTAACCACCATGGATCAAACAAATACTATTGAAGTTGAAAATGACCACCATGCTGGGGCACCTTCAATAGTTTTGCATAGTAAATCCAAGAAAGTGGTGAAACCAAGAGAGAGTAGTTATAGTAGTGATGAGTTTGAGGGATCGATAGGAGAGAAACCATCAAGATATGAGGTTTGGGGATGGTATCTGTATGAGTTTTGTTCTTACTTTGTTCAAACTGTTCTTATACCTGTGCTGTTTCCGTTGATTATTAGTCAGTTACAGATTCTACCTACGGATCCTTTTCAACAGTGGCAAAATGATCACCAGGGCTTGCTATGTTCAGACAAAGAAATTCATCTGTAAGTACACTTACAACCAAGGTTTTAAATAATGGCCGGTACAAGTGTTGGGACACTGATTACGGTTGTAACCCTAATTTATTCTTTAGCACGAAAATAATGATACCGTTTTTTCGCGACCTTTTACATGGTTTCTGGTTGTTTTTTAAAACCTTGCTTAGAGCTACATATTTTCTTAATCTTTTATTAACTTTTAAATTATATTTGGATCAAACTCTTTTATAACACAAATATTGTGCATGCAAACTTGGATTTTATTGCAGTTACAGCACTCTCACAAAGAGAACAATAACAGTAAACGGTTCACACTTCTCATCATTGGAATGGACATCAATTGCATGGGCTTCGGGTTTAACCCTAGCCATTCCAATTCTCAGCTTCATCTCTTTCCACCTCAACAGCCAATACCAAACACTCATCACAGCAGTATCCACAGGCATTGGAGTTTTCTTCTGTCTCCCGGCAGGGTTCTTCAAAACAACCCTAATCTTCATTCCCTATATTGCTTTCATTGTCTTAGCTAGCACAGTTTCATCTGCATCTCACACTCACCATCTTGCTCTCATGCTTTCTTCCTCTAAGAAATCCAAAGTACTAAAAGTTTCAAGTTTCTTCTCTCTATATGCTACTTCCTTTGGTTGTTTAGGTTCAGGTGTAATCTCTTCCTTCATATATCATATGCTTAGAGAGCCTGATGATAGAAATCTTTTTACCCTTTGGATTGTTTCAATCTTCAGTGGCTTAATATGGTTGGTTGGTGTTTTACACGCTGTTACAGCTATAAATAGAACATCTTTTTCCACTGTTTCATTCAACAAATCATTGTTTTACCCTTGTTCTATAGTTAAACATCCAAAAGCAATAGGAGGGCTTTTTGGTGTTTTCCTATCATCATTCACAACAATGTGTATTTTCACTGGTGCTGTTCTTTTCATAGTTGGTAACCTTTGTATTAGGCCATTACACTTGCTTTATTTCTGGTTAACTTATTTCCTTTTCCCTTTGGTTTCTCTTCCACTTTTGCACCCTTTACAACAACTAATAAAGGCTAGTTCTGTGAAAATGAAGATCATTGGTTTTCTTTTATCAATGTTGTCATCTGGTTTTGGATTCTACTTTTGGAACAGTCATTGGAAATGGGGTCATATATTGATATTTGGAGGGATACAAGGGATTGGAAGTGGAGTTTTGCATGCATTTGGAAGAGTTTTGGTTTTGGAATGTGCTCCTAAGGGAAAAGAAGGTGTTTTCAGTGTTTGGTATGGTTGGATTAGAGCTGCTGGTTTGTGTTTGGGTTTCACAGTTGCTTCTGTTGTTCCTGGACAGATTAAGACTTCTTTTGGAGCTGCTTTTGTTGCTGCACTTGTTGGAATAGTTGTTCTTCTTTTTGGAAATGTTGGTGATGATAGTGAGAGTGACTCTCATGGCAATGATAATCTTGGATTAGATTCTAAAGAATCTGTTAGTGTTTAAGTGAGACTCACGATAACAATAAATTGATCTTAGTTTCTATAATATAATATTGTATGTTCTATGTGTTTTTTTATATTCTTTCCAATGGTGTTGTTAATTAGTACAGGCAAGAGTGATAATTAAATTGTTTTATTTTTTATTCAGGATTTATTTTTTAGTTACCGCAGTTGAGTTGAATAAATAACGTTTCTAATTAATAATAATCAGTATTATGTTAATGAATTCAAATATAAATGAAACACCCTATAATTAATCTTTAATCTGTTAGCGATAATCGGTGCCAAGATCGAAGTAATATAATGAGAAAAAGAAAATTTGTTGATCAAACAAAAAACCGTTTAATTTAAGATGAGAGGGAAGAAAGATGAAGAAGAGAGAGAAATAAATTGGTTAATATGAGCGTAGGCTACACAACCAAATATTTTAAGTTTGTCAACATCAGGTGAATAATCCGACCAAACTTTTTCAGGTCTCTTAATCTCAAAGGTAGTCGAGAGACACCTATTTATCAAATATGCTGCTGTTACGACAACCTTAGTCCAAAACACCTTCTTCAATCCAACATTGACTAACATGCATCTAACCCTTTACATGATGGTGCGATTAAACCTCTCAACCAAATCATTCTGTTAAGGAGTACCTGTTGCAGTCTTGTGCCTTCCAATACCAGACATATCACAATAATTGTCGAAAGCTTCATTGCGTAATTCAAGGTCATTGTCGATCCTCAACCTTTTGACCTTCCTGTCAGTCTGATTTTCGACCAGAGTCTTCCAACTTTTGAAATTTTCAAAAGTTTTATCCTTAGTTTTCCGAGTGAAAACCCACAACTTTCGTGAATAATCATAAACTATATATAGGAAATATCTTGTACATGAGTGTGAAGGACTTCTTGTAGGCCCTCAAAGATCAGCATATATGTAATCAAGGGATCCATGTGTTCTTTTTTTGCCTTTATTGAACTTCACTTTGCAAGCTTTTCCAAATACATAATGTTCACAAAATTCCAACTTTTCAACCTTGTCACCACCCAACAAATTTTGTTTCCCCAGTTCTACCAATGCCCCTTTCACTGACATTGCCCAATCTCATGTACCATAGCTTCGTCTTTGACATATGTTTTGTGGATGCAAGATTTGCTGAACCACTTACAACCTCAGCCTCAAGGATATACAAGCCTTGCCTATTGACGCCTCTCAAAACTTCATTTGACCCCCTTATGACTCTCATGATACCTTGCTCTCCTTTGAAAACATATTCTTTCTTGTCGACTTCACCAAGAGAAATTAAACTTCCCTTAAGATCAGGTACATACTTGACGCTAATCAACAATTTTATTGACTCATCATGGTGCTTAAAACTCATAGATCTAGTCTCGACAATTTAGCAGGCTTTGTTGTTTCTCATCGGCATTGATCCACCATCTTAATCACATAATTCATCAAACACGTCTTTGTTTGGAGTCATGTGCTCAGTACAACCTGAATCCACAATCCATTCCTTGCTAGAGTTGTTGCTCAAAACAACAAGTACATCAGATGATTCATAATCATCTTGAACAGTGGCTACATTTCCATTGTCCTTGCAATAACCATAACTCTTCAACCTTTCAGTACATTATTTTCTTGTATGACCTTATTTCTTACAGTGGTAACACCTAATAGCAAGAGCATTTCCATCATAAGACTTGTGCTGATTTTTACTCTTCCTCTTCTTCTCAAACTTACCATCTTTCTTTGATAATTTTCCTTTTACAGATAATCATTCACCAACAGATGAAGAATTGTGCTCCTTCCTTTTGTTCAAGTCCTTCAAGTACAAGACCGGTTGAACTTCTTCAAAGGTCAGTGACTCTTTTCTATAAAAGCGAGTTTATTTAAAATGAGCATGAGATCTTGGTAAAGCACACAACAATAGCTAGACTTACTCTTCATTATTGATGCTAACATCAATATTCTTCAGATCAAGAATCACCTTATTGAACATATCCAATTTTTTAGTTAATACTTTGTATTCATTCATCTTGAATGAATACAAAGCCGGCTTCAGGTAGGGATGATTGACCAACGACTTGGTTATTGTTCAGACCTTCAAACTTGTTCCACACACCCGCTTCTGTTTTCAACTTTGAGACCAGCCGAAGAACCTTATTGTTAGACGAAGGTAACTTATCTAGGGGGGTGGATAGGTCCCCAAGTAAAAATCCCTTTAAAAATTTTACTATTTTTAAAAAGAGTTAAGAACTATGTTAAGCGGAAGTGTTTTTTCCTAGATAAAACAAGTTGTCTAAACCGAACCAGTTATTGGAAACTCGAATATGCGCAAAATCAATTTAAATAAGAACAATGATAAGTGATAAATACAATAATTTCTCAATTAATTATTTTACTAAGATCACAAAGTTAACCTATTTCTAATGAAATTATTGATAAAACGTAAAGTAGCAAATTATCGAACACGTGGTGTGCAATTGATTTTTCAGATTTTTCTTTGTAGGTTTCTTGATATAAAATACCAAGTATAATCTAATTGATTATAATGTAATCAACAAAGAAATTTCAAGTTCAAAAATCAAAGAATAATTTTATACAATTGATTACACAATCAATGGATTTAACGATTTGCTTATAGAAAGTAAATAAGAGATAGAGAGAAAGAGAGAGAGGGCACAAGGATTTGTTAGGAAGTTCACAAATCGTCCTCGCTATGGCTACGTGTGCCTCCAAGTCTGTTTAGAATTGAGGTAATGAATTTTACTTTGTAAAAAGTCGTTCACAAGAGAAATGTAACAATACAACCCTATAAACCTAATGTTTGATGTTTATTCTAACCCTTTCTCTTCCTTGATCTTGAGCTCAACCAAGTATCCTGCTTGCACTAATTGATTCACCGTCTCATGCTACTCATTTACAAGATATACCAATCTTCAAAGCTTTCACTCGATCGAATCTAATTACGCATTACATTGTCCCAAGATTTCCAAACGATTCATCGTCTCATGCTACTCCTTTGCAAGATATCCCAATCTTCAAAGCTTTCACTCGATCGAATCTAATATTTGAGGAATCTTGTGCAAACCCCCAAATAAACAATATGATATTGGAGGATAAACCCTAAGGTTTTTCCCAATTAAACCCTCAAAAATTATCAACCCAATTTGTAGGTATACCAAACTAAATTGGACGTTATTAACACTCGTCTAGATGGAACCCAAACAAAAAATGATTATGTGTAGTTTGTTTGTGTGTATGCATAAATTGGAGGTTGAAGATGAAGAGCAATTTTTGTATGTGTTTATATTTTCATCAAATTGGAAATGATGCATGTATGAAGTATTTATAAGTAGGCAAGTTGGTGGCAAAAAAGGAATTTTTGAAAATGAAAAAGAATGCAATTTTTCAGAAAACCTACATGTGTCGCCACATATAAGTCATTTTTCGAAACATATTGACACATGTGTCAACTTATATCAGGTCATGTGTCGACACATGAAAACATAGGTGTGATCGGTGGATCTGGAACTGACTGTTTAACGCTGGTTCGCGAAATGTCGCGGTAAGCAAGAGTCGCCACCGTCTTTTATTTTCTCCAAATGGAAAGGACAAAAGCACAGAAAAATCCCTTTTAAGAGATTGCTCTCGGTTCGGGAGGTAGGTTATAGAAAGGGAAGGTGTTAGCACCCTTTCTATCCATGGTTATCCATGGGCTCTTAGATACTTGCTCAACGTGTTTTCAAAATTGTTTTGCGTGCTTTTCAATGTGGGTTTAAAAGTTTCTTTGAAAAATTTCAGATCGACTCATACGTCAGAGTGTTTGAAAAGTTTGTTTTGAAAGCTTTTGAAAATGTGTGGTGTGAAAAGAGTTTTGTTTTGTTTTTAAGATTAGAGCAAGTATCCTTGAGAACCTACCTACCCTAAGGAATTCGTCTGGGTAGATGTCCTTAAAAGTAGTGCCATCCCACCATTGAGAGGTAGGTAGCACCACTGTTGGAGGTGTTCGGGTCAATTCGAAGTTCGGGACATGGTGATCACCGGAGCAATGGGAAGACACCTTAGAAGCTACCCTCATGCCAGGTTCCCGGATCATGAGGACTTACTAAGACATCCTCTACTCGACGATCACCTTTCGAGGCAAGGCAACAGTGAGGCGTACCCTAGGGGTGGTGTGTGCGAATTGTGTGTCATGTTTCAGTTATTTGTCTTGTCATATATGTTGTGTTCTACGCTTGATTTTATTAAGACATTCATTCTTTCATGCTTGGTTAACAGTTAATATTTTGCGAGGAAATAAATCTAAGATTATTACAAAGGCGCGGGTCCACATCGCCAAAATTAAACCGGACCCGATTTAGCGGAAAAAATAAATAATGCGAAGAAATAAAGTGCGAAAAGTAAATTACATGGCTTTGGGATATTTACAAAATTATATGAACGATAATAAAATAAATGCGCAATTTAAATGATTAATGACGGGCGTTGGACCCTTTTTGCAAATAATTAAAGGTTAATGAGAATTAAATGATAATAAAAAAGGAAATTAAATGTTTTTTGATATTTTGTATTTTTCTAAGATTTAAAAGAAAAAGGAGTTAATAAAAATTAAATTAAGAAGCAAACCCTAATTCTAGTGCTTTTGTATTTATTATGAAAGATTCAAATTAAACCTAAATTAAATTTTAAATTAATTTGTACAATTTTAACTTATGAAAATAAAGTAATAAATAAATACTATTGTTATTCTGAAAGAAAATTAAAATTAATAAAAGAAAATAATAAGTAATTAACCTAAATTCTATTTTTGGATTTTTATTAAAAAAGATTAAGGCTATAACCTAATTAACTAAACAATTTATTCTAATTTATTCATGGCAATAAAAAAAAAATAAAAATTACATTTTTTGTCTTTTCTATATTTTTAATGTTTTTATATTTTGTAGAAAAAATAAATTAATTGATGGCAATAAAAATAAATAATACAATAAAAATAAATGTAAGAAGAAAAAAAATATAAAATGCAAACCAGGGTGGGGGGTTGCCCCAAATCAGGAGGTGTGAATTTGAGAAGCCTAGCCCAATTAAGCTTGCCATTCGTTGACTTTGGAATCCAGTATGACGCGTTGACTGGGAGTATAGCGTGCTTTTTGATCTGGGCCCTCTGATGGATCTGCCAGGACGCGTGGCTGCCTGGATTGTGAAGCAACACGGTATACTTCTATGTTGACGCTGCATAAGATTTGGCATTAGAAAATAATATGAAGAATGCACAGACCTGGGGTTCGAACCCAGGTCTTGGATATTGAAGCCACAAGTGTCTGCCAGCTGAGCCAAGGAAACTATTTGTTAATTAAACACACAATGAACATAATAAAGAAAAACAATGCGTTAGTTGGAAAACGCGCGAACTTTTAAATCTTCCAATCATTTGATGCCACGACTCCGTCTCTTTCCTCGTCCCTGTAACACACAAACTACAGCCACGGTTTTCATGGTGTGGCCTTAGGGACGTTTCCAAAAAATAGCGATTAGGCTATACGCAAACATAAAAATGGCGCGACTAGTGGAATCAAATCGTCCAGAGATCCTGAGTTTGTTAGGCTTGGTCTCGTTGCCTAATTTTGCCGTATGAGAGAAG
This sequence comes from Vicia faba, assembly GCA_948472305.1. NCBI lineage: Eukaryota > Viridiplantae > Streptophyta > Magnoliopsida > Fabales > Fabaceae > Vicia > Vicia faba. The sequence goes on from OX451739.1 coordinate 689,350,837, forward strand.
CCCTCTTTTTGAATTCCTGAAACCCTAAAAACCATTCATGGTAACTTCTCATATGTGGCACAAAAACAAAATCAAATACGTTGGTTAGCTTTAGAACATGCTTATTGGTATGAATGCACTAATAAAAAACAATGAAAATGCTTTAAACATAGAACATGATCATGCATTTTTCTGGAAACTGTTTGGATTCGTGATACCAGTTCCAGGCGTTTTGGCTTGTTGTTTGGGATTGGTACACGTCCAGAATTAGTCAAGGGAGCTTTTGGGATGAAAATCAAGGCTTGAATCAACCTCTAAGGCTCTTTTCAGTTTTTGAGTTTTTTATGAAAAATTCCAATATGCAATCCTTGTTTTGGGCGCAGCTTCCAGTCTTTTGCATTAGGGTTGTGATGTTGATCATATAGGGAATGATTTAGGTTAACAATTTCCACAAAAATCTCTTGCAATTATGAATTGAAGATTTGATTTTCTTCCATTATTTTTTCAATCTCTTTCACATGGTTTTTGTGCAAATCATATCCAATTCAATCCAATTCTCCCTTATCAGCATGTGCACGAAATATTGACATTATAATGTGTATAAAAAGATTTGTTTTGCTTAAGATTATATTTTTCATGAATTAAAATCATTTAAATGAATATAAATTAATATTAATTCAAATAAATAATTAAAAAATATGAGAATACTTCCCTTTGGGCCTAGTGGTCGTGCATAGGCTTGGCATGAAGAATTTTGGAAGATAATTGGGCCCATTTGCATTTTTAGGCCTTTTGCATCAATGTTGACTTTCAAAAATTTCCAAAAATTTCCCAACTTCCACAAGGCATAACTTGGTCAATTTTTAAGTTTTTCACATGTTCTTGGACATTTTGGAAAGGTCTTTGAGTCCTCTAACCAATGTCTTTGGTCCCATGTCATTTTGATTTACCAATCTCAAGTTATGGCCTTTGACTTAAAGTCACTTTTTGTTGACTTTTGAAAATGACCTATAATGTTGAAATTGATAACTTTTTGTGAGAGCATTTCTTGGACTTGGAACATGAAGATGAATTGTAGGAAATGTCTTTCTCTTCAAAATGAGCTTTGGATGGAAATTTTCTGATAATCCATGTGAAAGTTATGCCCTGGTCAATTTCAGTTGACTTTTTCAGCTGTCCAAATATAGCAACTTTTGCATCTTTGATGATTTCTGAGCCAAATTTTGAGAATCATGATCAAGCATTGATCAAATGATGTTTGTGGCTTAAAAATGATATATTGACCAAAAATTTGAACTTTTGACTGCCAAATGACCATTTTGCCCCTACAGTTGACTGTAGTGCAATCTAGGGTTTTGACTGTGCAATTTTGAGCTGAATGCCTTGAAACTTGATATGAAGACACTTGACCATCTTTTTAAGCATGTGAGACTTGATTGGGCCTTTGAGAAGTTCATTTGCTTGACCAGAACTCAAACCCTAGTTTTGACTGTCTAGGAGACAGTTGAGCTGCACAACCCTTGGGGCATTTTGTGACCTTGACTTTGACAATTCTTGATGAATATGGGAGGGCAAATTTTGGGGTACAACAGTTGCCCCTGTTCAATCTTCTTAGACCTGAGGATGCAGATTGGCTGACGCGCCTTTCGTAATCCGAGGGTAGAAGATGATTGGACACTAGAGTGCCCAGAAATTTGCGCTCACATAGTAGCAATGATGATGAGGGAATGGGCTTATAGATGCCATTTGGAGATTTCTGGATAGGATGATGGGCTTATAGATGCCATCTGGATGTTGATCGCGTAGGAGATTCCTTAGCGAGAACCTGCATACCTGCAAAACAGAAAAATGAGTACCTGACACGTCGCAGGAGCTGACTTTAGATGCTTGGTATAGATGTGTCCTGACTGGTTACAGGAGCTGAGTCTGGAGCTTCAAACGCTGATGAATGAACCAGGGATGGTTACTGCCTTAGTATGAAGGGTAAGAGAATCCTGGATGATTTCAACCTCAACAACGCTCGTTGAGAAAATCTTGGTGAGAATTACCATCTTCGTAGTGTCAGGAAGAGAACCAAAGGACATTACAATCTCAAAGGGAGTTACCTCACTCACGTTGGAGAGGGAACTATAGGAAATTATAATCTGGAAGGAAATGTCACCTCACGCTCATGCCGGAGAGGGAAACATCTTGAAAGGGAATTGTCACTTCACTCGCCGTTGGAGAAGGGACCATAAGAGAATATCACCTCACGCTCATGCCGGAGAGGAGAACATCTAAAGAAAGGATTACTACCTCACACGTCGTTGGAGAGGGAACCATAAGAGACTATCACCTCACGCTCATGCCGGAGAGGAGAACATCTTGAAAAAGGAATTACCACCTCACGCTCACCGTCGGAGAGGGGACCACAAAAGATTATCACCTCACGCTCACCGTCGGAGAGGGAAACATCTCGAAAAAGGAATTACCACCTCACGCTCACCGTCGGAGAGGGGACCACAAAAGACTATCACCTCACGCCCACCGTCGGAGAGGAAAACATCTTGAAAAAGGAATTACCACCTCACGCTCACCGTCGGAGAGGGGACCACAAAAGACTATCACCTCACGCTCACCGTCGGAGAGGAAAACATCTCGAAAAAGGAATTACCACCTCACGCTCACCGTCGGAGAGGGAACCACAAAAGACTATCACCTCACGCTCACCGTCGGAGAGGAAAACATCTTGAAAAAGGAATTACCACCTCACGCTCACCGTCGGAGAGGGGACCACAAAAGACTATCACCTCACGCTCACCGTCGGAGAGGAAAACATCTCGAAAAAGGAATTACCACCTCACGCTCACCGTCGGAGAGGGAACCACAAAAGACTATCACCTCACGCTCACCGTCGGAGAGGGAAACATCTCGAAAAAGGAATTACCACCTCACGCTCACCGTCGGAGAGGGGACCACAAAAGACTATCACCTCACGCTCACCGTCGGAGAGGAAAACATCTCGAAAAAGGAATTACCACCTCACGCTCACCGTCGGAGAGGGAACCACAAAAGACTATCACCTCACGCTCACCGTCGGAGAGGGAAACATCTCGAAAAAGGAATTACCACCTCACGCTCACCGTCGGAGAGGAGGATATCAAAAAGACTTCTGGAAGCAGTATCAGAATGTCACCATCGCTGGGTTTACATCTGAAACTATATCTAGGAAGGATTCTGGAAGCAGTATCAGAACGTCACCATCGCTGGGCTTACATCTGAAACTATATCGAGAAGGGATTCTTGAAGCAGTATCAGGACGTCACCATCGCTGGGCTTACATCTGAAACTATATCGAGAAGGGATTCTTGAAGCAGTATCAGGACGTCACCATCGCTGGGTTTACATCCGAAACTATATCGAGAATGAATTACGATAGTTGATAGTAGTCATTTTTGTATTGATCTTTTTTCCTGAAAAGGCGAGACATAATTGGATGCAAAATCATGATGCATGAACTGTATGTCTTCAGAATCAATGAGATGCGTGTAGTATGATGCATATGCATGCTATAATTATGTGTGTGACGTTTTATGAATGTATGTTTTCGTCGTAGGAAAATAAATCCTTGACGAGTGCCGGGAAGTTGTGTCCTGGGCTGAGGTTGAAGAATAGACTTTGCTTCCGCTGGGGAGGATAGTTGTAAGTATACCGGTAGGAGAATATAACTCCGTTGCGGAATAAACTTGGCAAATGGAAGATTCTGCGGGGAGAAAAAAAGATATTCTAGCGACCATGCTGGGAAGAAATACTCTGTGGGGGATGCTTTTGCTGAATTGTTGAGGATGACTCGTTGAGGATACCTTGCTGTATTAGAAGTATGAATGGACTTCGCTGGGGATAAGAAGATTCTGTTGACGACGCTCTTTCCTTGGCTTTTGGCTGAGGATAACCCAGTTATATCCTGTTAAGGAAATAACTCTTTAAATCAAGCCGGACGACGCGTTCGTGCTTTGAGAGGGGTAAGCTTCCAGAATCTACTGGGGATAAGCTTATTACTTGGGGAGATGCTTTCCAACTTTCCTGGGGAAGCTGGGTTGGACTCTCCTGGGGAGGTATTGACTGTATTGGTTACGCTCTTCAACAGGACCTACCCTGATACCTTGGAGGATAGAACGATCAGACTACTCAGACCAACTTTTATTCCCCCAGTTTCTATGGGGGAGGCACTTGCGGGATGCTGCTAGTCGTTGAGGGTCAAACCTTCTTCTGGTAGACAGATGACAAGAAGACGGGACATGGTCGTACGCTTTAATCCCTAACTTTTGCCTGGACCGCCCTTTCGGGTTTTCAGTCCACCGGGATACCCATTTTTGCCCAAGCCGCCTTTTCAGGTTTTCGACTTGCCGGGTGTACAGATTTTTCATTTCATCCCTTCATTTTGCCCGAACCCTTTTGGTTCGCCGGGAAGCCCTTATTTTTGCATAGGTGTGTCAACCTAGCGGGTCTTTGATTTTGCGTAGTACTTTTTCGACTATGTCCACGCTCTTAGAATGCAGGTAGGTGCCCCTGGCTGCTTGTGTTGCCATATTATCAGAAGGTGTCTGATCATGCAAGACTCGTTGCTGGAGTGCCCCAAGTGACTCAGGCAGAGATTTGCCCCAGGCTTTTTGGCCTTTGAGAGATTCTCCGAATCTTGATTGGACTGCCCCAGATAATAGACAATAGTCATGCCATGCCCCTTGATTGGAAGTGCTTCTGTTCACTAGGTGTTCATCGTGCGAATTTCCCTGCTGTTCAAACAAAAAGTCATATGCAAACAAAGTTATGTCAAAAATGCAAGGCTTATGTCTGTCTTGAAGATTTTGAAAATGCATTCTTTTTTTCATAAAACAAGTGATTGTTTGTAAAACGTGATGTCAACTCCGTATTTACCGTAGGCCTTAAAGAGTCAGGATACCTTTCGTACAGTATGCTTTCGAACTAACTCGTGCTTCAGCTAGGACTTTTAAGGGTTATATCGTGGCCTGGTTCACGGTTTAAGAAACAAAGGATAAAGGCTCAAATTTATTTGTACCCACCCGCTCTTCGTGATGTTCTTCAAACCTAAACTCAGTTGATCGTGCGTTAGACCTTGTTTTGAGTCCTTGCTTTGATATTCCAATAATGGTTCAGATGTTGATGACTTATTTTGAATAGGCAGTCATTTCCTTTTTCTGCTGAGGGTTTGTAGGACCTCTTTCTTGATTTTTCTATCCCTTTCTTTTTTTTGCCTGAACTGTTTCCTTTTTTGGAATTACAGTCAGCGGGATGCCCCAGTTTCATAAGTCCCCTTTGTAGGTTTAGACTTTTTTGGGCTTTTTCATTTATGAATTTTGATGATGACTGCCTGTCCTTTTGATTGTTCTGAACCATCATTGTCTTTGTTCGTTTTGTAAAGATCTCTTCGGTGCCATTCGTTATGCACTTGGATCAACTGAGAGACTACCCTGCCCCAGGTTATGATTAAGGGTTTTGATTTTCGAAAATAAAGACTCCTACTTCTTTGGCTCTGATGGGTTGACGAGGGATTATCATCCTTATAACTCCAGTGTTTAGGGGTTGAAACAATGCCTGTACCTCATCAGCGGGGTCTGTTCAAAAGCATACTGTAGATCATGGTATCGTTTTCGTCATCCTCCCTCAAGAGGCTTAGGATTAAAGATCAAGAGTCGACATCAGAAAAAATATGAAAACAATTTGCATATAGTGAATGCGAATATATTGATTCAAAACAGACATAAGCGATGCATTAATGAAATAACAACGTTTGACATGAATAAATGTTTAGACAATCAAAGAAAAATGCAACTTGAACATTCGAATGAACAAAAGTTTTCTAGTTTGAATTAGTCACTTCAGATGGGAGATTCTCAGCAGAAGCATTTCATTTGGCCACCCGGCATGAACTCCAGCACCCTTCCGTCGATCAAGTCCTGGAACTTGTTCTTCAAGCTCCAACAGTCATTGGTGTCATGTCCAGGACTGTCAGAATGGTAGGCACATCTTTTATCAGGGTTGTAAGTAGGAGCAGAGATGTCAGGATTCTGGGGAGGACCCTTTAAAGTAATCAGATTGACCTCCAACAAGTGTTCCAGCATTAGAGATGGTGGTATGCCAGTCTCAGTGAAATGTCTTCCAGGCGTATATCGCTTACGCCGATTGCCCCGTTGATGCTGGGTTTGTGAAGTAGTAACAACTTGGGGAGGTCCATTCTTCACCATACCAGACTGTTGTCCTCTTGGTAGCTGATCAAAGACTTGGTCCTTGACTTGGACTGGTAGCTTCATGTTGGATTTGCCTAGGTGGAGTTGACTGATCATGGCTCTCAGCTCTCCTTGCTCCTGAGCTAAACCTTGAATGAGTGCCCTTTGCCCCAGCATCTGGGTTTTCAGTGTGTCTACCTCAGCTTGTAGACGTTTCAGCTGCTCGTCCTTGTCATCTTCGGGACTTTTTCTGATCAGATTCCCCATGAGGAGGGTCCTCAGCTCTTCTTGCCCCTTGGATAGACCTAGGAAGATTTCTCTGAACTGAGACTCTTGAATGTGAAGGTCCTGGTTATCTTGTTGTGAGGCCATTGCTGAAATAAACAGCGAGAAAGGTAAGTGACCTGCAGAAGGGATACCTGTAATGCGATGATGTGTATGATATGCATGCAATGTTTTCAAGGACCTCGCGGGATAAACAAGAAAATTTGTTAGCATTTGGATCCGGTAGCTTGATTGAAAGAACTTCATATTTGTTGAGAGTCTTTCTTCCAAGGGTCAAAGGCTCACCATATCAAGTGGGTCATAGCCCCTGACAACCTTGGCTAGAGGAAAATAAATCCTCTTTGCCCCTGGCTAGACAATTGATTCATCCTGACCTGCATCACAAGCCCTTGAGATCCTTGAAATGGGTTAGGATGTATGCAATGGTATGCAATGGTATGATGTCATGCTATGCATGGGGTGATGTAGGTAAACCATGTTATGAGTCCCAATTAAGGACTATAAACAGACCCTGCAAGAAATTCAGTATACTTTGTTATGAGTCCCAATTAAGGACTATAAACAAAACCTGCAAGAAACTTAGTACCCTGTTATGAGTCCTTGTTAAGGACTATAAACAACACCTGCAAGAAATTTGGTAAACCCTGTTATAAGTCCCAGTTAAGGACTATGAACAAAACCTGCAAGAAATTTAGTACCATGTTATGAGTCCCAATTAAGGACTATAAACAAAACCTGCGAGAAACAAGTGTCAGGTAACAAGCACGCAGATAGTCAAGTACGAAGGCACACAAGTCACACAAGAGAAACCCTTAGAGTTTAAGGCCAGCATGGGGTCTGGGTATTACCCTCTTGAAGTTGGTGGGTTCATACCTGTCCTATCAAAAGTAACCGGGTTCTTAGAGGATCCCAATATCATTGACTACCCTCAATCGGTCATAACTCCAGCATCGCAATCTTTTCTTGCGGCCAGAACCATCACGAGAGTTTAGCCTCAATGGGCGTAGCATACTGCTACTGTTCTAATGGCCAAGTTGGGTCATTTAAGGTTCTAAGGTCTGTTGGTGCTTAATGACTCCTTGGAAGACCCATATTCTCCCCGTTTCAACACGAGGGATATCGGTACAGACCAAGGCGCCACACCAACGTAGCCACTGCTTCACCCATGTCGGTATACGCCGGACAGGTCCCTCACAGCTTATGCTACCTAAACAGGGTATCCCCAGATCCGGGTTAGGATCTATGTAACTCCGATACAACCCACAATAGTAAAGCAAGCAAAACAATACAAGTGAAAACACAGTTATGACTTAGCCCTAAGGTACACCTCACTTTATAAAGGGTCCCCAGCAGAGTCGCCAGTTCTGTGATCGGTGGATCTGGAACTGACTGTTTAACGCTGGTTCGCGAAATGTCGCGGTAAGCAAGAGTCGCCACCGTCTTTTATTTTCTCCAAATGGAAAGGACAAAAGCACAGAAAAATCCCTTTTAAGAGATTGCTCTCGGTTCGGGAGGTAGGTTATAGAAAGGGAAGGTGTTAGCACCCTTTCTATCCATGGTTATCCATGGGCTCTTAGATACTTGCTCAACGTGTTTTCAAAATTGTTTTGCGTGCTTTTCAATGTGGGTTTAAAAGTTTCTTTGAAAAATTTCAGATCGACTCATACGTCAGAGTGTTTGAAAAGTTTGTTTTGAAAGCTTTTGAAAATGTGTGGTGTGAAAAGAGTTTTGTTTTGTTTTTAAGATTAGAGCAAGTATCCTTGAGAACCTACCTACCCTAAGGAATTCGTCTGGGTAGATGTCCTTAAAAGTAGTGCCATCCCACCATTGAGAGGTAGGTAGCACCACTGTTGGAGGTGTTCGGGTCAATTCGAAGTTCGGGACATGGTGATCACCGGAGCAATGGGAAGACACCTTAGAAGCTACCCTCATGCCAGGTTCCCGGATCATGAGGACTTACTAAGACATCCTCTACTCGACGATCACCTTTCGAGGCAAGGCAACAGTGAGGCGTACCCTAGGGGTGGTGTGTGCGAATTGTGTGTCATGTTTCAGTTATTTGTCTTGTCATATATGTTGTGTTCTACGCTTGATTTTATTAAGACATTCATTCTTTCATGCTTGGTTAACAGTTAATATTTTGCGAGGAAATAAATCTAAGATTATTACAAAGGCGCGGGTCCACATCGCCAAAATTAAACCGGACCCGATTTAGCGGAAAAAATAAATAATGCGAAGAAATAAAGTGCGAAAAGTAAATTACATGGCTTTGGGATATTTACAAAATTATATGAACGATAATAAAATAAATGCGCAATTTAAATGATTAATGACGGGCGTTGGACCCTTTTTGCAAATAATTAAAGGTTAATGAGAATTAAATGATAATAAAAAAGGAAATTAAATGTTTTTTGATATTTTGTATTTTTCTAAGATTTAAAAGAAAAAGGAGTTAATAAAAATTAAATTAAGAAGCAAACCCTAATTCTAGTGCTTTTGTATTTATTATGAAAGATTCAAATTAAACCTAAATTAAATTTTAAATTAATTTGTACAATTTTAACTTATGAAAATAAAGTAATAAATAAATACTATTGTTATTCTGAAAGAAAATTAAAATTAATAAAAGAAAATAATAAGTAATTAACCTAAATTCTATTTTTGGATTTTTATTAAAAAAGATTAAGGCTATAACCTAATTAACTAAACAATTTATTCTAATTTATTCATGGCAATAAAAAAAAAATAAAAATTACATTTTTTGTCTTTTCTATATTTTTAATGTTTTTATATTTTGTAGAAAAAATAAATTAATTGATGGCAATAAAAATAAATAATACAATAAAAATAAATGTAAGAAGAAAAAAAATATAAAATGCAAACCAGGGTGGGGGGTTGCCCCAAATCAGGAGGTGTGAATTTGAGAAGCCTAGCCCAATTAAGCTTGCCATTCGTTGACTTTGGAATCCAGTATGACGCGTTGACTGGGAGTATAGCGTGCTTTTTGATCTGGGCCCTCTGATGGATCTGCCAGGACGCGTGGCTGCCTGGATTGTGAAGCAACACGGTATACTTCTATGTTGACGCTGCATAAGATTTGGCATTAGAAAATAATATGAAGAATGCACAGACCTGGGGTTCGAACCCAGGTCTTGGATATTGAAGCCACAAGTGTCTGCCAGCTGAGCCAAGGAAACTATTTGTTAATTAAACACACAATGAACATAATAAAGAAAAACAATGCGTTAGTTGGAAAACGCGCGAACTTTTAAATCTTCCAATCATTTGATGCCACGACTCCGTCTCTTTCCTCGTCCCTGTAACACACAAACTACAGCCACGGTTTTCATGGTGTGGCCTTAGGGACGTTTCCAAAAAATAGCGATTAGGCTATACGCAAACATAAAAATGGCGCGACTAGTGGAATCAAATCGTCCAGAGATCCTGAGTTTGTTAGGCTTGGTCTCGTTGCCTAATTTTGCCGTATGAGAGAAGCCCTCTTTTTGAATTCCTGAAACCCTAAAAACCATTCATGGTAACTTCTCATATGTGGCACAAAAACAAAATCAAATACGTTGGTTAGCTTTAGAACATGCTTATTGGTATGAATGCACTAATAAAAAACAATGAAAATGCTTTAAACATAGAACATGATCATGCATTTTTCTGGAAACTGTTTGGATTCGTGATACCAGTTCCAGGCGTTTTGGCTTGTTGTTTGGGATTGGTACACGTCCAGAATTAGTCAAGGGAGCTTTTGGGATGAAAATCAAGGCTTGAATCAACCTCTAAGGCTCTTTTCAGTTTTTGAGTTTTTTATGAAAAATTCCAATATGCAATCCTTGTTTTGGGCGCAGCTTCCAGTCTTTTGCATTAGGGTTGTGATGTTGATCATATAGGGAATGATTTAGGTTAACAATTTCCACAAAAATCTCTTGCAATTATGAATTGAAGATTTGATTTTCTTCCATTATTTTTTCAATCTCTTTCACATGGTTTTTGTGCAAATCATATCCAATTCAATCCAATTCTCCCTTATCAGCATGTGCACGAAATATTGACATTATAATGTGTATAAAAAGATTTGTTTTGCTTAAGATTATATTTTTCATGAATTAAAATCATTTAAATGAATATAAATTAATATTAATTCAAATAAATAATTAAAAAATATGAGAATACTTCCCTTTGGGCCTAGTGGTCGTGCATAGGCTTGGCATGAAGAATTTTGGAAGATAATTGGGCCCATTTGCATTTTTAGGCCTTTTGCATCAATGTTGACTTTCAAAAATTTCCAAAAATTTCCCAACTTCCACAAGGCATAACTTGGTCAATTTTTAAGTTTTTCACATGTTCTTGGACATTTTGGAAAGGTCTTTGAGTCCTCTAACCAATGTCTTTGGTCCCATGTCATTTTGATTTACCAATCTCAAGTTATGGCCTTTGACTTAAAGTCACTTTTTGTTGACTTTTGAAAATGACCTATAATGTTGAAATTGATAACTTTTTGTGAGAGCATTTCTTGGACTTGGAACATGAAGATGAATTGTAGGAAATGTCTTTCTCTTCAAAATGAGCTTTGGATGGAAATTTTCTGATAATCCATGTGAAAGTTATGCCCTGGTCAATTTCAGTTGACTTTTTCAGCTGTCCAAATATAGCAACTTTTGCATCTTTGATGATTTCTGAGCCAAATTTTGAGAATCATGATCAAGCATTGATCAAATGATGTTTGTGGCTTAAAAATGATATATTGACCAAAAATTTGAACTTTTGACTGCCAAATGACCATTTTGCCCCTACAGTTGACTGTAGTGCAATCTAGGGTTTTGACTGTGCAATTTTGAGCTGAATGCCTTGAAACTTGATATGAAGACACTTGACCATCTTTTTAAGCATGTGAGACTTGATTGGGCCTTTGAGAAGTTCATTTGCTTGACCAGAACTCAAACCCTAGTTTTGACTGTCTAGGAGACAGTTGAGCTGCACAACCCTTGGGGCATTTTGTGACCTTGACTTTGACAATTCTTGATGAATATGGGAGGGCAAATTTTGGGGTACAACAATAGGCTACATGATTTAAAAAGGAGTACATGTGTCGACCTAAAAATCGTATGTGTCGGCACATAGATGATATTTCTTCAGTATGTGTCGACCTGAAAGGTTGTATATGGCAACACATGCAAACATAGCCTACAAGCTTTAATATTGACTTACATGTATCAACACATGCATCATATGTGTCGACACATAGACCTGTTTTTCATGCATAAAATGATTTTTAATTCATAATTCATTTTCCAAACATGTTCTAAATGCATTATAATATCCCTAATATGCTTAAGTACACGTAATGACTCAGAGATACCGTCCAATATACAAGAATGCTAAAGTTTTCCTACTTTTGATATCATGCAAAACATCTAATGGGAAAATGCACTCACACTTATCACCAAGGCTCAATATGATTGTACTGTGGGCTTTCTCAATCATCGACGTCTTCTCTTTTTTTGTTAAGGCAAAATTCATCTTCTTTGATCCCTTCAACGCTTCTAATAAACCATGTTGAACTAGAAGAGCTTGTATCTTCAAGCGCCATAATCCAAAATTGTTTACTTCAGTGAATTTCTCAACATCATACTTCTTTGATGGCACCTTGAATCCACGCTCGCCGCACGAGTTTATTGTGATAATCGGAGCCAAGAACGAAGAGATGAACAAAGTAAGAGTTTATTGATCAAACAAGAAAACCGTTTAATTCAATATGAGAGAGAACAAAGATGAAGAAGTGAGAGAATATAGTTGATTATGATGTTTATTACATTCACTTTCTCATTGAATTTTAAATGATTACAAGTGAAACAAAATAACAACCAACTTCTCTCCTAATAAGTGAGAGAGCAATCTATTTATATACAACTAGCATAAGGTGCGAGATAAGCTCTACCACACGCTAGAGAGTAGCCCACCAAATTAGACCTAATTACTCAGTACCAGATGTCCCATATAATTAGACAACCACCCGCACTTCATGTCGGGTCAAGTGGAAGCAATTTCCATAAATCCTTGTATATAAGCTTTATCGCACTCCATAAATAGATACTTATTCATTCGCTATAGTAAAGTTACACCCTTAAACCTGACTGACTTGTGCATTGGAGTGATAACCTTGCAAGTACATCCTCTTTCCACCGCACCAGAACTCCTTCCCTTTTACATCACATATCTTATGTTCCATATTGAAATAGTGGCACAGTCTGTAGGAATCAACTTCTAATTTTCACAAATTTCCCCGTAAATCCACTGAATCCCACCTGTTGGGCCACCATAACCGTTTCATCATTTCCCGTCTTAATCTTTGATTAACCTTTTAATGACAATGGTAGCATCCAAGTCTACTCAAATACACATCGCAACATCGTGGATGAAGCCGTTACACCGATCATTACTCTTGCAAAAGAGATCATGCCTCTAAGCGAAAAGACTCATGTGAGTTGAAGAAAAATAAATATGTTGTTTCACCTCGAGGTCATTGTATGATTTAATATAACTGAAAACATTAAGAGAACTTACATGGTCACACAAATAAGAACATATTGATGAGAGATAAAATAAATAAGTGAAACTTATTCGATTTTATGGTTTTTCAAGATACTAGCCATAATTAGAGAAACAAGGTACACTGTAGGATACGACGTAATGAAATAAGGATCACCATAAGGTGCGATATACTAAAGTGAAGTGTGGTAAATAGTAAGGTATGATGTGCTTAAGTGGGGTTGTTTAACATGCATCCCACACAAATGGTTCTGTAAATAGAACCCTTATGCTAAAGTATTTTACATTTGATCAAAGTTCAGTTTATGAAACCCTAACACTTCTAAAATCTAAAGATTCTCCCCCATTCTCTCTCTCCTCCAATATCATTGTGGATTTGGGGGTTATTTCAATAAGAAAATCGAGTTGGAGTTTTCCTTTAAGATCATTAGGATTTGAAGGTTTTGAACAAGATTACGCAATTATGGATTCGACCGAGTGAAGAGCTTTGAAGACGGTGGGTCTTGCAAAGGAGTAGCGTGAGACGCTGAATCACATTGGTAAATCTTGGGATCGGTAACTAGCAATTGGATTTGATTGAGTGAAAGCTTTAAAGATGTTGGTTCTTGCAAAGGAGTATCATGAGACGGTGAACCAATTGGTGTTAACAGACGACTTGGTTGAGCACAAGATTAAGGGGGAGAGACATTGTAAGGATCAACAACAAACTTAGGGTTTGTAGGTTTGCATTGCTTCAATTCTCTTGTAAAACGATATATTTGCATAGTAATAAATTTATCTCAATTTCAAATAGAATTAGGAAGAGATATAGTTATAACAAAGACGAATGGTGAATTTCCTATGCTAATTTCAACCATCTAATATACTTGAGAAGAACATAATTTATAGTATAAAATGCTTTGAGCAAAATTACTAAGTATTATATCAATTCAATTATTTTAGACTAACATCTCTAAAGCAGCAAGCACAAATAGATTACAATAAAAAAACAAAGCATCAATCTTTATTTAATTTTAAGACACATTATCAACAATGTACTCCAACACCACTACCATCCCTATGGGTTGAACCATCAAAGTATAATTTCCAAGGTTGCATTTTGACGTAACCCATGACAGTCTTTTCGACCAGTGAATGGTCCACAATGAAATCAGAAATTACCTAACCTTTCACAGCTTTTAAAGGCGTGAAAGTCAAAGAATATTCTGTTAAGGCTAAAGCCCATTTACCAACTCTGCTATGCATTATTGGTTTCGAAAGCATGTGTTTGATAACATCGAAATGAGATGAAACATAAACATCAACATGCTTTATATAATACTTAAGTTTCATACAAGAAAAGTACAAACAGAGACATAGCTTTTCTATATTGCTATATCTAGTCTCTGCATCATTCAATACCCTACTTAAATAGTATATGGCTCTTTCGATGCCATTGCTATCTTCTTGTGCTAACATGCTACCTATACTAACTTCAGAGGCGGATATGTACAATCTCATGGGATTTCCCCATGAAGGTGGAGACAAGATGGGAGGTTGAGAGAGATATCTTTTTATCTTATCAAATGCCTCCTGATGAGCTTCGTTCCACTCGAAGGCTTGGCCTTGCTTCAAACGAAGCAACGTAGAGAAAGCTTGGATTCTTCCACTTAGATTCGAAATGAACCTTCTGAGAAAGTTAATCTTCCCTAACAAAGATTGCAGTTCCCTTTTCGATGTAGGTGCTTTCGTCTCCATTATGGCTTTGGTCTTATTTTGGTTGATCTCAATTCCTTTTTTATGAACCACAAAGCCAAGGAAATCTCCAGCCTGCACAAAAAATGCACATTTAAGGGGGTTCATTTTTAAGCCATGCTTTCTCATTCGTTTGAATGATTGGCTCAAATGATGCAAATGAGTTTCTGCAGATATAGATTTGATGACTATATCATCAATATACACCTGCATAAAGGTGTCAATGAAATCATGGAAAATCGAATTCATTGCCCTTTGATAAGTTACCCCAACATTTTTTAAACCAAAAGGCATCACTACCCATTCGTAGGTGCCTAAGGCTTCTGGGCAACGAAATGCTGTCTTGGCAACATCTTCTTCAGCAATAAAAATCTGATTGTACCCAGAGTATCCATCTAACATACTTAAATATTCGAATCCTACAGCAGAGTCTACTAACATTTCTGCCACAGGCATGGAGTACTCATCTTTAGGGGTTGCAGTATTTAAATCCCTAAAATCTATGCAAATTCTCAGAGAGCCATTTTTCTTAATAGCAGGTACTATATTTGCTAACCATTCGACATACCTTATGGTTCTGATGAATCTGCAGCGCAACAACCTTTCGATCTCAGCTTTGATTTTTGTGAGAACCGCTGATGCGAATCTTCTAGGAGTTTGCTTGATGGACTTCTTGCCACCCTTGATCGGAAGTCTATGCTCCACTAACTCCCTCTTTAAACCAGGCATTTCATCATAGTCCCACGTGAAGCAATCCTTGTTCCTCTTGAGTACTTCGATCACTTCCTGCTTGAGGCCTGGATTAAGTTTTGCTCTTATGTAGGTTATTCTTTTCGTGTCCTCATCCTCCAAATTCACTTCTTCGAGTGGATCCTGCACCAACATTTTGGCACCTGAGTCTATGGGGTCCCTCTCGAAGCCTAAGGGTTCTTTATCATAGATGGCATCTAGCCTTTGATCTATTTCGTGCTCTTCAAAGGGTGAGTCTTTCGAACCATCCCCATTTATTTCGTTCACTTCTACAGCCAATTTATCAATTTCAGCCTCTAAGGCCGCTTTCCATTCGTTCTCAGCCATATAGGCCGAAATCCTTTCGAAGAAGGAGGACTCAATCATGAGCAAGGTTGTCGAACTCCCAGCCTGCTGGCCGTCTTTGCATAGTACCTTTGACTCATTCATCTTCATTGACTATTCTTCTATCCCAATATATGCCATCATGGCGAAGGGTCATATAATAGTGTGCGTTCCTGGTTTCGTTGATTTCTTCATTAGGGACACAAGGAGCAATATTGGCCAAATGTTTGTCATAATTCCTCTTGTCAACTAAGTTGACTGCTGTCATGAAGTAACTCTGGTCCGCTTCAATGTTCTCCACAATCCCATCTTCTCTCCATAAAACCAACCTCTGATGCATTGACGAAGGAACTGCTCCTACGCCATGGATCCACTCTCTTCCCAACAACAAGTTGTAGTTGGCTTTGGCTTCGATCACCATGAACATGGTGGGCCTGCAGCTCGATCCTATCGTCAAGTCCAGTTGAACTACCCCCAATGTTTGACCTACTTTCCCTTCGTAGTTGGACAAGACCATGTTGTGTGGTTTGATGTCACCCTCGCGTATTTCTAACTTTTTCAGCATGAAATAGGGTATTAAGTTAACTGCAGCGCCCCCATCCACTAAGACCTTATTTACGCCATGGGCACCAACCTTTGCCCGAATGAATAATGGCTTCAGATGATTTTTCATAGCTGGCTCTGGGCGCTCGAAGAAAGCATTCTGCTCCTCGACAGCTCCGTTATCCATTACGTAGTAACACACAGGCCTATGCTTCATCAGATCTATTGTATCATCCTCCTCATACTCTTCGATTTCAGTTTCCTGTCTAAACTCACAAGGTAGTACAGATACCACGTTGCAATTGATATTGAGTGAAGACTCCCCCTCTGATTCGAAGTTGTCCGTTAGCATATCCTCGTCTTCTTCTGGACCTGGTGTGTATTCCTTTGATTCATTTGGTTGTGTTTCATAGAAGAGTCTCATACTAACTGGGGGTTTGTCCTCAGGTTGATTATTTGGTGTGGGTTTGTTGGTGCTTGATTCTCCTTGGTTTTTTATCGAAGTTGCTCCTTTATTTGCCATAGCTTCCCTTTCAGCCTTTCGAATTCTCTGTTGCCTTCGCCATTGTGATCTTGACATAGGGTTTCTTCCTTTGTAGTTTTCTAACCTCACTTCTTCCCTCTTCGCCATGTTGAACTGCCTTCTATATGTCATAGCGTGGCGTGCGTTTCGTTCATTGTTTCTCCATTTGTCTTTGCCCTTGTCAGTTCTGACTTGCAGCCATTTGTCTGTTAGTATTTCAGCAGGAATTTTGAATGTTACCCTTCGAGCGCCTTTGGGATGAGGACTATCAGGCCTTCGTTGAGTGTATTTACTCTCGAAACGTTGGCTCATCTGACCAGCCTCTTTGTGATTCCAGCATGGGGCGAAAGGGATTGTTTCGAAGGCTCCGGCCATACTTTGATCGTACACTGCAGAACACCTTGGGCATACTAGGCCTTTGGTTGCCCCTTTGTAACAACGAACCAAAAACTCCAGCAAACTTTCTCCAGCTTTAGGGTAACACCTGAATAACTGGTTATCCTGGCACCAGTTGATGCCATTTCGTGCCCTTTGTTTCCTCTCGAAGTTTGCAGCAATTCTCTGGTTGCAGATGATGCTGCATCTAGGGCATAGTATCATTTCGGCATCTCCTTTGTGGCACAACATGAGGTAATCTTTAAGACTGGCATCCCCAGCATAATCATCCTCCATTTTGTATTTTTCTTTTTCTAAGTATCTCTCCATCTCCTCCATTTCAGAACGAGGCCTCTCCATATCCACCATGTTGATATCTACATCCTCCCCCTTTATGTCATCATCTCCCCATCCTGTAGGTTTTACATCTTCGATTTGGATTTTTGAACTTTCTGGGGCAGAATACTTCACCAAGTAGTCAAACTTTCCACTGGGCTCTCCTAAAGTATCCCATATTTCTTTATGAGGGGAGGCTGGCTTTGTGATCTGGACTTTCTCCAAATTTAGCCTCAGGTCTTCAGTAACTTGTGTCAATTCTTGCTTTTGGTTCTCCTGGCCTTCAGTAGCCTGGATCTCTTTCAAAACAACCAGAGGTACTGCTTCAATCGAAGCCTCTAGTTGCTCGTGGACGTCCTCAGTGACCCCCTTGTTGACTTCGACTAACACCCAATTTTCATTCTCAGTGCCTTTTTTTCCTAATGGAGTGTCATCTTGATCTGCTTCCACCATATTGATTTCTCCAATGCATGCAGGCTCGGAGTAATTGGTGTCTGCAACATCCAAAGGATCTTCATCTACTTTCATTTTTAGTTTGTCAGCGAATTTCAATCTGCCATCCTTAATTGCATTTTGAATTAGATCCCTGAAAAGAAAACACTGTGAGGTTTTGTGGCCTAGGAAACTATGATACTTACAAAATCCTCTTTTCTTCCTTTGATCTAAAGGAGGTATTTTGACATTCGATGGCACAAGGAGTTGGCCATCTTTGACAAGCAAATCAAAAATCTCGTCACACTTTGTTACATCGAAAGTATAAACCTTCTTTGGGAATTTGTCACTTTTCTCATTTTCAACAATTTCTTTCCCTTTTGTGGGAACTAATAATTTACAAGAGTAAGGTGGAGCCTGTTTCAATTCAGCGAGGTCAATTTCGACCTCTTCGAATTCAGGGTAATCTTCTGCTTCCTCTGCTCCAACATAGGAGACCCTTTCTTTCTTGTTATTTTTAAAAACTCGGGCCTTTTCGGCCTTTAGCCTTTCGACTTGTCGAACCCTATCGGCTAATTGAGCCATGTCCCTCAAGTATTGTGTATCTAATTTCTTTCGAATAGAGTAATCCAGGACGCCAGCAGCCATTTCGACTAGCTCATGTTCAGGAACTACTGTGAAGCATCTAGATTTCAAGAATCTGAACCTATTCAGATAATCATCTATGGGTTCAGTAAACTTCCTCTTGACACTAGCTAGTTCCTTCAGACTTATTTTAGATTGTCCCATGTAGAACTGTTCATGGAATAATCTCTCCAACAGAGCCCAAGTATCTATGGAGCCAGGAGGCAAAGTGGTGAACCATGATAAAGCGTTCTTAGTTAGGGAACTTGGGAAATATTTGATCCTAAGGTCTTCATTATTTGCTATATCTCCTGCTTCGGTTAGATACCTGGCTATGTGTTCGACTGTTGATTCGTTGGTATCTCCAGCAAACTTTGTAAACTTAGGGACTTTATATCCTCTTGGTAAATTAGTATGCATTATGTAATCTAATATAGGAGAGGCATAATTTGGCCTTCTAATTCCTGTATTGAGGCCATTTTGGGCCATAATCCTCTCTATCATGGTGGTTAAATTATTTTCTGCCAAGATATTATCGTTTCGAATTCTGCGAACGACTGCATCAGCGTCTTGATTTTGACCCACCATGACAACTCCTCTAGGTTGTTCTTCTCAAAACTCCGGGACTTCTAACCTTTCGACCCTTGCCCCTGGTTCTATGATTTCCCTTTGCGGGTCTTGAATCATTGGGGCTTCTAACCTTTGTGTTCTTGCCCCCAAATTAACCCCCTCTCTGACTGGTCTATAGGGTGGGTCATTAGCAATTTGTTCTATGATAGGTATGTTCGCTCGAACAACTGCATGGTTCTGTCTACGCCTTTATGGCGGAGCGAAGAAATCCGCTATTCGACTCATGTTATCCGCGTTTTCTCTGTTTGTCACAGTTACATTTTGTACTATTGGGGCAAAGATCTCTTGCATAGTTTGCGCCAACACTCCTATCATATTATGGTTACTATCATCCATTAATTGCCTAAAGACCAACTGATTTTCTGTGGTTAAGATAGGCATTGCACTATAACCTACTGACTCTTGGTTATTTGTCATAAATTGATTTGCCCCAGACCCAGACCCTAATTATGGTGACGTATTCGATGTCGAAGTGTGCAGACCCGCCATAAAAGATGTTGGCATCCCATAAGAGGAATTTCTGTGTCTGTTAGCATCGAAATCGGGTGGTCTAGTTAGTGGGGTGGCGAAATGGGTTTGTGTCCCTGATGGTGGGACGAATCCCCCAGGATAACCAGTGGTTCCTGTATTTCCTAAGATCGAACTGTTAGTCGACATGCCACTTGTTCCATTCGTGGCTACACTACTGGTAGAAGATGCAACAGACTGTGCGTTCGAAGGGATCACATTAGACGTTCTCGTCGAAGCGGACATATTAGTGCCTGTTCCATGTGGGATATTTTGTTCCCCTTGTTGATTGTCTGGATTAGACATCTTGTTTAAACATTTTCTTCTGGGTAAGGGTTGGTTGCTATTGGTTTAATTCTACCGCTTCTAAGGTTCATATAACAATGAACTTATCACTTAGAAAACACTTTACAATGATTATGTCCCAACAATTTTTACTTTGTTCTAAATTTCGTAACGACCAATTACGGTCCCACTGGGCGTCGCCAATTTGTTTACAGTGATTTCTGGTAAACAACCGCTAGTCCTCCAAACTATCAAATAATCTTAATGACTGTTATTTAATCTCTCTGGTAACTTGCAGGATCGACTAGATTGATCCTATGGAGTATTGGTCGTTTGGATAAATCTAATTGCAAAGCTGATATGCATAGTTAAGATTTGTGTTTAGAATGTTTTATAGGCGTTCAACTCACTTCGATTACCATATAAAAGGATCTAATGACATGATCAAGTAAAGAAATACGAAACTGAATTGTATGATTAAAGATTCGATTGCAACGAAATGTTTAAATGCAGAAATAATTAAATGACTTTGAATGTAAAGATTTTAATGTAAAAAGCATGAATATAAAAGCATGAGATGTGAAAAGAGTTTATGAAATGTAAAGGATTCGAAATAGAAGAAAAACGTTTAAATGCAAGAAATATGTAAATGACTTGAATGTAAAAGGTATTTGAATGACATTGACATGAAAACGAAAGGTAAACTGGAAGAAAGATAAAGAGTTTTACTGAATCATAAATATTGGTGTTATCATACGTACATTGTTCGAGCATTCGTTTCCCTAGCCATGTGGTATTTTGAATGTTTACTGAATTTTGTACAATAGATATGACACCACGAAATCCTAACGCTAAGACTTCTATTTATACTACTTCGACCATAACGGTCTTGCCTATAAGATTCTGCCACGTTCAGAACATGCAGAGCACTGCTCCTCTCTAGCTTCCACGCGTCTTCGAATGCTCCAGCGCATATTTATTTGAATTCCAACATCCCACTCGCGTTTGAATTTCAAATGCCTTGGCAATCTTTGCTTCGAACTCATTTCACAGACATAGTCTCGATACCACTTCGAGGCCTCTTTTAAATATATCTTCACTGTCACTCGACTGCTCCGTGCTTAGACACGCCCCCTCGAAGAACCGCTTCTACCATTCCGAACGGTAACATTCTGCTTTATTCCAACGAAACATCCATATTGCTTCATTTCGAACTGTGTCATCAAAATCTTCAGCCAACAATAGGTCACCTCCACCTATAAGGGAAAAGATTTATATAGTACATTAGATGTGCATATCATGTACGGGAGGAGCTTCTGCAGTAGGACTTTGATGGTAACATAGCAACATATATGACATGAGTAAATGACATATCTCTCATTACTTATATTAAAGTATTAGTTGACTTAATTCTGACCGGGATTTGACATGTATATTGAGCCTTACCGTGTTTGTACTTGTAGAGGTTCCGAGGAACTGAGTTTTGTGATTCCGACTGAGACTTACATCCAAAACTGCCAAACGTATGAATAATAAAATGGAGCAACCTTCAGGAATCCAAATCAGGGAAACAATTTTCTGGTCACAACTTTGAAAGCATCATTTCAGCCTTGCCACCCAGTTTTGCCACATTCTTGATGGATTGCTCTGGGATCAACAATTAGCAACGTAAACTAGGCGGCTCGAAGGAGACGTATACGTTGACAATGGCACATTTGTTGTTTTTTATGTTAACATTGTCTTGGAGTGAAGTACTCTCATTGTTTTATTTTCAACATTATTTATTTTAGATTTGTTACTCACATTCTAACATAATCATTTTCTGTCATGATTTATTATTTGACTTATACATGTTATTCACGCCAAACTAACATGGGCTATGTCAATTCATGTTTGTACATGCAAGGTTCCTTTGAATGGTACTAGCACACTACATATGTCTAATTGTACAATGAGCAAATCTGTGTAAAATTTATTTATGCAAGTCCTGTATGGAAATAGTTTCTTTCCCTGTCTTATTAGTCTACAATTGTTTAATCTAAATGTTAATTAATTATCGCATCATATTAATCGTCATAATCTCAAAAGATTTAAGATATTATTCCATTTTAATGAAATCATTATTAATATTGATTGTTGCAATTAATTAGAAATCAAATATTTAAAGATATAAACACTGATTTTTTTATCTATTTGCCATGCAAAGTTTCTTCATAATATTATATATGAATGAAAAAAATCAAATATATATTTTATATGAATGAAAAAATAACTTAACCATAAATAAAAGTGGTTTACTAACATTTGTGAAATTTATTATTATAACTCAGTATTTTCATGAGTTATTATCAGCACAAAAAATTCAGTATTTTCATGGGTCATTATCAACATAATAAATTATTTTTTATCTTTTAGTTCAATTAAGTACACTACAAAAATATATGTCCCCAGCGACATATATTAGCGACGTGCTTATCACGTGGGTAGTAGCGACGTGATAACCACGTCGCTAATATATTTTAATGACATTTAATGGAATCTGATGAACGTGTTGGGAGGGAAGTTTGAAATTTTGTAGCGACGTGTTAGCCACGTCGCTAAATTTTTGGGGGGAAAATGCGCAGTGTTGACAGAGAAAAGTATTTATGGTTGCATTGTAGCGACGTGATTATCACGTGGCAACGTGGCGACGTGACAGTCACGTCGCTACTAGAAGTTACAAAATGTTACACGTTTTGATTTACAGTAGCGTGCTTCTTTCTTCTTCCTTTGCTTTCCTTTGCTTGCTTCCATTCCATTACAGCAAACTCTCACAAACTCAAACCCAATTTTGCGAATTAATTTTCTTCCATTCCAATTTGTTGAAGAAATCTAAGGTATGCATGTGATGTTAAATGTTTATTTCGTTTTATCTTTAGTTTTTATACTGGAATTTAATTAACATGGTATTTGTTGGATTGTTCCTTATTATTTGTAGAGAAATTTGAAGAACACCAAGAACTAGAAGACGCAAATTTATTGAAGAAATTATATAGAGGTATTTATGCATTTTTTTTTAGATTTTATATGTATTATATAGATTAGATTTGTATATGTATTTTGTGGTAATTAGGAATATATGTATATACTGTTAGTAGTATAAAAATTACTGTAAAATAAAAAAAATTTTAAAAACATATTTAATAACATATTTAATATATTTTTTGCATATGTAATTTGTATATGTAATTTGCATATTTTTTGCATATGTGATTTATATATTTTTTAGTAGTATATTTGTATATGTAATTTGCATATTTTTTAATAACATATTTAATATATTTTTTAAAAAATTTTAGAAAACATAAATTTAATAACATATTTAATAACATGTTTTTTATAGATGTAAATTGTATTTATTATAATAGTTTTATTTTTTTATTTATATGTTAAAGATATGGAAAAAATATTATATATTAGAATAACAATTTATAAAAAACATATTTAAAAAAGAATATATATATTATATTATTATTTTAATATTATTGTTATATATATAATAATAAATAGTATGTATCTTACATTATTTGTTTTCTAAATATATTATAGTATATTATAGTATATTTAAATAGTATGTATCTTATATTATATATAATAAAAAAGTAAATATGTTATATTATTGTTTTTTGATATTATTGTTATGTAATAAAAAATTATATATTTTACATTTGAATATTTATTTATATGTTAGTATATATATAAAAAAGCAAAATTTATATTTCTAAGAATAGTATTAAATAGTTTAAGAATATTTCTAATGAAAAGACAATGATTGTACTAAATGTGCAGTATGGAATATTATCGGTATTATCGCAGTTGGATGTACGATAGAACATATCCAGGAAGAAGTGGACTTAAACCCAATTTTATAGTAGGAGTTGATGGGTTTATTAAGTGGGCGTTTGCTCAGGATTGTTGTCGAAGCGAAGGAGGGGTTAGATGTCCCTGTCGTAAGTGTGAATGTAGACCAATAATTAGTGACCCAGAGGAAGTAACACGTCATCTGCATAGAAGGGGATTCATTGAAAATTATTGGGTTTGGACGTATAATGGTGAAGAACTACCGGTTAATGTACCAGAGACTAGCAACACGCATGCTTCAAGTAGTCGACCGGTTATGGAGTATGAGGAGAACTTTAATTTGATCGGTGACATGGTTGAGGATGCTTTTGGTGTGAACGTGACATATGATGAACCTGAAGATTTTGACGGGGAAGAGTTGCCGAATGAGGAAGCGCAAAGATTTTATCAATTTTATTATTTATATAAATTTTATTATTTAAATTTTATTACATTAATGAATTAATATAAAAAATAATTATTAACAATTTTTTAAAAAATAAAAACGTCCCCTGTAGCGACGTGGGATTCATGTCACAAATTAGTGACATGAATCTCACGTCGCTAATAAAGCTGCATTAACAAATATGTAGCGACGTGAATACCACGTCACAACTTTGTGACGTGGGAATCACGTCGCTACTTGCTTGCCACTTACTCCCCAGCGACA